>VXBX01005247.1:1649867-1832318 GCA_013400415.1 Scytalopus superciliaris | reverse complement strand
CCGAGCAGCGGGCTCCGGGTACCGGCCCAGGTGCGAAGCGCGGCGGGGCGCGGCGGGGCGGAGGGCGCAGCGCTGGGTGCCCCGGCCCTCCCGGAGCCGCTCGGTCGGTGCCGCTCGGTCGGTGCCGCGGCGCTCCGGTCCGCGCCTCGCCGTGCCGGGGCTACGGACGGTGCCTGGCGGCCCTCGCTCTTCTCCAGGGTTGAACGTCGGCTGCCCGGCATCCTCCCTGCGCTTTCGCTCGTTTTCTTTTCCTTCGGCTGAGCTTCGCAGGGGCAGGCGAAGCGAATCCCGGAGAGCGCAGTGCCGGTGCCCGAACAAGCCCGGCTCCCCCGGTGTGTGCCCGTCACGTGAGTTATCGGTGCTGCACAGCCCGTGTGCTCCCGTGTAACCATCGCTGCTGAGGTGCGTGTGCGCTCCTGGTGATTTCCACTGTAAACCCCACGGAGGAAGCTTGAATTGCCGCAGAAACACTGACCCTGCTCTTCCTAGCAGTGTTCGTTTCTAAAACGCGTTGCATGAGGCTTCAGCCCCGGTGTCTCTTAGTGGAATAGCACAAAAGGGCTGTAAACTGTTACCGCACTGTTTTAAGTGTTTTCTTTTCACTTTACGTCGCTGCGTGTCAGTCCCTAGGTGATGGACATGGATGGCAAATTGTTAGGGTTCACAGAGAAATGTCCGCTAACCTTTTCAAATCACTGGGCATTGAGTCATTTTTTAGCCATTTTTATGTTAAGCTCCCTTTGGGCTTAAAGCATGTGTTATGAGAGATATGACTCCTTCTTAGATGATTAAGCATATAATTTCTGTGAATCATTTTAATTCAGATAAATATTACTTTTCTAGTTTTTCAAACAACACAGTTCATGAAGTAGACTAAAAGACTGAAAGAGAGAAAGTTGTGAGTGAAAGGTCATCAGTCATCAAAGCTCACCCCGCGGCAGTGCCTAAATGCAACACACTCTGCATGAAACAGGAAATAATTCTGTGACTGTGTTCCCATTAAGTTAGTGGGCATTTTCCATCTTCTGAGTGGTCTCACCCAGTACAAATGGAGAGCAGTGCTAAAATGACTGCTGTGCTTGGGGACAGCAGTCAGTTCATGGTTCTTAGCTATCTGTACACCAAATGTGAGTTGTTGTCTTTACCTCACTGGATGTGAAGTGCTTTTGCAGTCAGCTTTGAAAGTCTTCATAGAGCATTCTCAAACTTCTGACATGTGAAAGCTTCAAAGAACTTCCTTGTTTCTGTTGACTTCCCACGAATCTTGTATGTGATATCAGCCATTGTCAAATCCTGAAGTGTCTCTGCAACTGCACCACCAACAGATTTATGTGGTCTTGCCTTCTGGGCACAGGGACCAGAATTTGGCCCATTGTCAAACAGGAATGATGAACTGTGTTGATGAAGGTTTGGTTGAAATGTTCTAGGAGTCATTGTTGTTGGTTTGGGCTCTGACCAGACACTGTGCTGAGCAGTTGTCCCATAAAGGGTGTATTTCAGTCCATGTACTGACTAAGCTATTGTATTGTCTCATTGCATCTTAAAGTATTATAAATGAAATTTTCTTAGAAGAGTACTTTACACTGCTATGTCTCCACAAATACAGGAAAAGAACAGAAGGAAATTGATGAAGCCAATCTGAATTTGATGGTCTGGTTCCCTTGAGAAGAGCAAGGCTTTTAACATGTTGTTAACAAATCTTGTACTGCTAACTTAAGAATATAGTATTTAATTACTGCTCATGTATTTGCATTGTATTTTATTCAGTCTGTCTTTGAAACATCAAAACTTCAGTTGAATGGTGACAAAAATCATCTACCACTTCTGTAAGTCTGACTTCCTGTTGAGTGATGTAACATACTGGTGCTGGATTTCATCAGGGCTTTTGATTAAATATCTGAGGCAAATGCAGTCAGATCTGCAAAGATGGTCTTTCAAAGATATTGAAGTTAAAAAACTGAAGATACCAGACAAAGTTCTGGTTTCAGTTAGACCGCTCAGTGGGAGCACTTAGGGACTTCCAGATGTTGCATTTTATCCACCAGCAGGCACAATGGTTCTGAAGTCTGGGTTGCTTGCTGTGTTGAATATGTATGGCTCTGGGGAACTTAATGAAGTTACCATCTTCTTACCATACTTTTTTGGGTTGCCAGTAATGTTGTCTGTGAAAGGCAAAGTTTTATAAAATACTTTATGCTGAGAACTCATGATGGATTACAAAGCAGCTCCCTTCAGGGTTAAATCTCTCCTAGCTACATCAGCTAAGAATGAGCAGAATTAACCATTATCTCTTAGCTAACAGGTGGAAGATCTCTTGGCAAATGTAACCAGGGTTGCAGTTTTGGGGCTGCCATGTAGAGCTGTGATGTTCTGTACTGGACAGTGATTGCTGCCTCTGCATCTATAACATCTGGCCTCTGTGCCTTGCACACAGGACACTGGGATGGCACAGCCCTTGCTGTAAAGCTGTTGTGTTGCTATTGTAAAAAAGTCCCACAGAACCTGAAATTTCTGACTGAACTTGAACTGACTTTTTGCACCAAATATACCAGATATTCTTGCAGCAGAAGAAAATCAGGTGTACTCAGTGAGGTGTATTGGTTCTGATCGCATCTTGCTCCGGATGTAACAACACCTTATATTCCACTTAGAGTAAATTTGGCTCATCTTGGGATGTCCTTAAAGTTGGCACAGCTGCTGTCAAGAGTTTGCAAAAAAGTGGCTGCTACAAAGTAGCAAAAGTGTAAAGGCGTAAAGAATTAAGCTTTCTGGTACTGCTGTTTTGTATGTCTTATATTGAGTTGCAGTTGGACCGCTGTTAGAAGGATTTGAACAGCATCTGTGCTAGGAGCTGTTCATGTCTTAGTAGTTTGATAAGAGCCTAGGGATCAAATGTCTAAACTGTCTTAGAGAAAAGGGCAGTATTGTGTCTATCTCTACTCTCTTCATATAGATTGCTTCTTCTTTTGTGTACTTGACTTTTGCTCATATTTATCCATTTAATAGAGGGAAAACAGTTGCTAGTGTTCAGCACACAAATGTGTTTTTCTGAAAGAAAAAGGTGTCTTTATAACCAGGAAAAATGAGTTGGCAGAAGTAAGGGTTTTTGTCATCTGGTGTTGTATAAGAGAGGAACTTCTGCAGTGTGCTGAAAGATAGACAGAGGAAATGAAGGTTGAGGGGGGAATGTATGTGTGTATCTTGCTGGTAGAGAGTAGTAGTTGCAGTATTTTGGCACAAGTAACACATTCTACATTAATTACTCAACTCTTCAGCAGGTGGAAGGAGTGATACTATCAGGTGTTAATGGTGTGTGGCAGTACTTCAGGTTGTTTCCATAATTGCCTCATTAAGCTTTCAAGTAGAAATGGCATTTCACCAAACTAGCCAGCGAAGTAGATCAGTATCATCTAGAAGGTAAATAATTTATTGTATTTTGAAACTTTGTTGAGAAATTCTTTGTCTCTTTTAATAGAAAACGTTTGTTTGAATGTTGCTGTATGAAGACTCGCTGCCACTGCCCAGGAGAGCTGAATAGCTGTGCACAAGGAAGGAAAATTAATATGTCTGTTGCTTCATTTGTGTCTGTAACTGCAGCAATGTTTTACTGAAAGTTTTTTAAATGGGAATGGGCCAGTCAGTGCTTCTAGAAATCAGCTTGCTAGCTGCTTAGCTAATACTAAACTTCATGTTATGCTATTATTTCCAGGCCTCAATTAATTTGGCTAAGTGCTGCTGGCTGCAGTTCTCATCCTTTACATAAAGTATTGTGACACACTTTTTATAAAAGAGCTGTGGCGGGTCTTGCTCTTCATCTCTCTTCCACAGTTAAACAAGTTAATAGTAGTCTGGAATTGGGCTGTTGCTTCACGTGTCTTTTTTTTGGCAGAGGTTTCTTTCCATCACACTGCAGCCAAGCACAGAGAGTTGTGGTGTTTGATCGCTGAGTACTGGCTGTCTCTCTCAAGTGGAAGGCTGGGTTACATGGTTCTGTCTTTCACACAAAATGGGTTTCTCTCCTTTTTATATTGGCTGGCGGCACTATAATTCCTCCATGAAAGAATAGATTCTCTTAGTTTCCAATGTGTATTTCATGTAACATGTTCTTTACAAATAATAAGTCTCTATTTATAGTTGTATATTTCTAGTTTACACAGGTAACGAAGTGGCTTGTGACTGCAGTGGTGTGTTGTAGTATCTCACTAAGAGCACCCACTGCCTTGGTACATGGCTAATGTTAACAGACTGTCAGCACTCTGTGGGACAATGTTGCATGGCCTTTTCTTGTTACATGATCATGCTTGAATTGGACTTCCATGTTGTGAAAGAAATCACACTGAAAACCTCCTCTGTTGAGAAGGTACAGTGTTACCTGAGCTGTTCCAGACAGAAAGTGGATTGTGAAAGGCTCCTTTCCTCTGAAGATGTTCTGATGTCTACTCTCCAGGGTGAACTCAAGGCATTTATACAGACAGTGAGTGCTGTACACAAAATGGACTCTGTGTGCTTGTACATAGTTGTACATGCACTGTCTTCACAGACCAGCTACTAGATCTTTCTATTTCCCTGCAGACTGCTTAATGTATTGGTTCTTTCTTAATTTTGTGTTTTCTTTGGTTAAGACCAAGGTGATAACCTGGTGAAAGAATCTTAAAAGCACGTATGTGCAGAGAAAACCTTATCCCATTCCATGGTTGAGGAGAGAGAGTTTATTCATGACACAGGCATAAGGGAATATTATCTACAGTCTAGAGCTGGTAGTTCTGTTATTTTGAGCCTTTGCATTTGAGATAAGTTGTGGTTTGCTCAGGGCAAACGACTTGTCAGGCATATTTAGAATATTAGCAACCTTCTGGGAATGCAGTGCAATGTTGAAGTATTAAACAACTTGTTTATATTTGAAATTTACCCGTGAACCTTGTTCATGAATCTACACTCAAAAGTTTACCTTTCATTAATATCCTGTGCAACAGCCCTTACCTGGTCAAGGACAAGACCTGCATTATTTGCAAGTACTCTCCTTTCTCAGCATTTTTTTTTTTTTTTAATGTGTCTGAAGTGTCCGATGAGTAGTTTTGTAGCTGTTTTTCAGTTGGAGTATCCCAAGGACACTTAGTCTGGCCCTGGCAAGGATCTGAGCGCTTTCAGCTGGCTGCTGGAGCCCAGATGTAGGGGCAAACCAAGCAAAGGGCACAGGCAAGAATGCACCAGTTGCACATTCTCCAGCTGCTAGACTCCCTCCTCTGCAGGCGGACACAAGGGACACAGTCTGCTCCTGAGCAATTCTGGGAACTTCATCTGAGACTGGCACTGGGCATTAAATTGAGGTAGAAATAAGGAAAAGGAGATAAAGGAAGAGAGCCTCAGAGAGGGTGGAGACAGAGAGGGGAAGAAAATGGTTTAGAGAGAAGTTAAAAGCGTTGGAGAAAATGGGGGAAAAGAGAAAAGACTTTGTGGGGAAAGAGAGGCTGAAGAAGACGATAAAACGAAGGAAGGAAACAAAGAGAGCTGCAAGAAGGATTCGTCAGGTTAGTGAATAAGTTCTGTAAATAAGCCCTTAATATGCAAGCCTAGGCAGTCATTTAGTAGGTAGGGAGTCCCAGGCACTTGGATTTAAATGTAGAGTTTTTACTGTTGTCTTGCATCTGTCACTTGACTAACACTTTGTTTTAAATTCATGGGAAGTGAGTCAGCTTGAGTAACTCAGCATGCTCTCAGTTTATAGAAGTTGCATTAACTTTTTTCTTTTTTGCCTATGAGATTAAATAAGGGATCTTGGGAGGGAGAATGAACAGCAGTAGAAAAGAGAGAATCCGGAAAATTAAGTCTTGTGTTGGCTTTGGAAGAGGATGGATGTGCAGACAGAAGGTTTAATATTGTGGTTTATAAAAGGCAGTTCTGCAGTGCATATGTCACTTCCAGAAGTCAAAACATGTTTGCAACTTTTTTAGCACAAGGTCAAAAGCCTATGACGTAGTGACACGAATGCGATTATTACACAAGTAACAAAGACTTGCTTGCCATGTGTATGTTTCCAGTTTAGGATTGCCTGCATTTCACTGAACTCAACAATAGTTTTCTGAATCTAGATTATACTTGCTGTCTGCTTTATACCAACTGTTTATTCTTACTGTAGCAAATGCCAACTTTATCCCTGTTCTTGTTGATAAGAAAAACAAAACACTAGGAGCTAACTGCCTAAGACCATGCAATAAGTCTATAGCAAAAGCCTTGGACTGATTGTTTCCAAGTTTATCCCAATCACAGGCTCTCCTGCCCCATATGGATGAATAATTTACCTGGCTTCATAGTCTGCCCTGCTGTTTTTGTTGCTACATGGGCAAATCTTTCCCTCTCTTTTAAAATGTAAGAAACCTGAAGGCTGCCTGCCCTTTGTGTGTCTACATAGTTTAAATTACTTCTGCTCACCTTGTCCCTTTCTGGGCAGAACACAAACAGGCTCCAAATAGCAGCATAATAAGAGGGTGCTGAGCTGCATTAGTGCTAAATGGTGATGTGTGTCAGCAAAGCCTTCCAGAGCTGGGAAGGTTTTTTTCCTACTTCTTTTTCTTGGTGATTTTTTTTTGTCTTTTTTCTCTTTTTCTTTTTTTTTTCCTTTTTTTCTTTTCCTGTTTCCCACCTCTCCCTTCCCCTCCTCTGTTTTTTAGATTGGTAGCACGAGGCAGTAGTCTATTATTTTTTCTCCTTCATGTCAGTGTTGTGTTGTCACAGCCTAAATGTATTGCTTAAATATATTTGGAGTAGATTATTTGTCATTTCTGGCAATAGTATTTTCTCCATGATACATAGAGGAAAGAGATCAGTGTTGCTTCCTTATTCTTAAATTTTACACAGTGCTTTACAAACACTGTGAGAGGGTTCCCGTGGAGAATTGGGGGTGGATGGTGCTGCCTGGCCTCTTCTTTCCAGCTTGCACTCTGGGAGTTAATATCCAGCCTCTTTGCCTGGGTACTGTCATGTTTCTTTTCAGCTGGAACTCAAATACTGCATGTTTTGGAACACAATGTAATGTTTTGAGATGACATAATGTAGATGTGCTTTAAGGTTGTATAAAAATACGTCAGATGAGGAAATCTGGATATGTCTGTGACATGCGCAGGTTCACACTGTGCAAACAGCAGTGTGAACTGTAGGTACTGTCATTAGGATCCCAGGCAAATATAGAGAAATGGAGACAAATGCCTCCCTGTACCAGCAGTCTTCTCATGCTTCTGTGAAACAAGGTTTTATCTCAGCAGACTCAAAGAAAAAAAAAAAAACAAACCCTCAAAAATTGAAAAATATGCACTATATTACATTTTACATTACTAATTTACTCGTTATTTAATAACAGTTAGCTTACCACTAGATTTTCTTCCCACTATTGCTATTGTGCAGTTGTGTAATATGCATTGTACAGAAGTTTAGTACTCTGTCAGCACTGTAGTGATTTTCTTAATTTGAGTGTGGTTCCCTGCTTCTGGGTTCATGTAGTGTGGAGGAAGTACAAGGCAATTCTGTCACTGAGTCTGAAATGGACTTTTCAGGTAGGAGTGTAATGTTGGTTGACTTTAAGTCAAACGTGATTCTAGGTTACTTGGACATGTTGACCTAAATTAAATGATGTAGATATAATAGCATTTAATGAATGCAATGGAATTGGATATGATAGAGGGGGGAAAAAGCTTCCTTTTTTATGTGTTACTGTTTATAATAGTAGTACAGAAATGTTCTTTCTAAAACTGGAATGTCTAGGTATATATAGAATAGCAAAACCAAAATATTTGGATTTTAGTTTTTAAACTGTCATCATCCACATGCATTGCTTGTCCATGTATGTTTACTGCTAGATGTATGCTTTGGCAATTGTGAGCAGGTTGATATATGTCAGCTGATTTTGAGGAGTGTACTTCCAATTTATATGCAAGAATGAAATTCTGGATTCTCAGGTGTCTCTTAACACGTGCCTCTGCTTTTCCTAGGGCTAAGTTAAAATGTTGCCACATGGGAAGCACAATGGCTCTACAGAGGCAAGGCCTAGAAACATCATCTATTCAAAAGCTGACTGGAACACTGTAACTAAGAGTTAAATAGGTCTGTGTTTTGGTGCAAGTTCCTCTGTGATCTTTATTCTAGAACAGGCTTTCTTCTTGTGTTGGGGGATGAGGTTGGTACGGTTTGAAGAAAACATGTTTTTAAAGTGTGAGAAGCTTCTCCTGTGATCTGAGTTTTTTGCCAGGCTCTGGGGCAGTTTTGAGAGCTTTGTAAACTTAGTGGATTTCAAAACCTGCCCTCTCCACTCAAATGCCCATGACTTCCAAAAAATTGTTCATTAAAATTCAAACCAGAGTTTTGTGTTTTGCGTGACTTAGAGGAGTCCTTTAAGAGCTGTGGATGGTTACCAGCAGTGTTCCTGTGTCACTTCTATGAATTGCTTTGCATTTCTTCTAGTATCTCTTAGGATTGGTTCCTCTTGCCTTTCTTCTGATCAATTTTCTATGTTTGCTCAGTGACTAGAATTTTTGCAATATGGGACCAGTACAGTGCTTATCCTTTGAAAGCTCTGAAGGACAGCCTGGTGAGGACTAATGTGGGCCTGGGATTCTGGGAACAAGTCCTGCTTTTCTTGCATCTGCTTCCTCTCCCTCCTGTCCATCAGCTGTTTCCCTGCTGTTTGCTTTCTGCCCTAGACCCTCTCTCCGCTCTCTCTCATGTCTGTTTTATGTTGAACTTTTAGACAGATCCAAATGTTTGTAGACTATTTAGTTACCTGTGCAAGTAATTGCTGGGGACTGGGGTGGGGGAAGAGACTTGGGACCTTCTACTCCCTTGTGGAGTGACTGAGCAGGAGCAAGGGTCTTCATCCTGGCCCCAGTGTGCTCCTGACCCCTCACTGCGGTGTGCTCGGTGCTGCTGCAGCTGCAGGGCAGAAGTGAGCATGTTGGGGTGCTCTGGTGTGCAGATGATGTGTCCCCTAAGGTGCATGGCAGAAGGGACACCAGGAGAGCCGAGGCAGAGACTGCTGTGGTACCTTCTGGCCACAGTGGCAGGTAATGAAGCTTGAAACTACTTTTTCCATCCCTTTCTTCTGCTGTGAGACACTTGTTGCAGCTTCTTCCTTACCCTCTCTCCATCCCCTGCCTTCCTGCCCTTTTAGCCCTGTGAAAGTTCTGGCAGCCCCAGAAAGAGTTCAAGCAAAAAAAGTCAATAGAGCAGAGGAAGGAGAGGCTGCTTATACCCAGATATTGTGTGAAATGTATGTGCGGTTTGAAGGAGGGCAGTTTTAGGGGCACATCCTTATTGTCTCACCTTTGGAAGCAAATACAGCCCTCCTTTCCGTGCTATGAGTAGGCACAGGAGAAAGGATTCAGAGCTTGTTGAGTCTTTGAGTGAAAGTGATGGGCTGAAGTCAGCCTGGGGGCTATTCATTGGACTATGCTGGTTGAGTTAGTAAGTCATCTTTGGAGCCTGTCCCGTGGAAGAACTTTCTCCATTGCTGTCTAAGTACTGTGGCACGGGCCAGGCTTCATGTCTTTTGTTAGGAATGCCTCCATTGCATTTCACACGCCATAAATAACTTGTGGTATTTGTAGCAATCTCAGTCTCTCCTTTGAAGATAGAAGTCTGCAGCCTTTTTCCTGGCTGCTTTTTTTTTCTTTTATTTTTGTTAGTTACAAAAACCTCAAAAGTGGTCTCAAGTCTTCAAAGTGGTTTAGGGGCCTAAATTTGGCCATCCTTGGGATAGAACTGTTTCGTGGCTTTGAACTTTAAGCTACATGGAACAAAATACATGAAAGTTCATTGTACAGAACAACTGTGTATTGATAGGGAGAGACCTTGGGAAAACACATCCCAGCTCATACCTCTGATTCTGTGTGCTGAAGAGAAAGGGAGTGATGAGTAAGTATTAAAAACAGTAATGAGCAGACTTTGATATTTATTCTAGAATATCATGTGGTCTGTATCTTTTGTATTCACATATTTGCAATGCATACTAAAATATGTGCTGAGCTATCATGTTTCTATTGTCAGTATATAGGCACACTTTTTTTCCTTCCATTCATGTGTAGCAGGTGGACTTCCAGCAGTGGATAAAGAGCAGTTACAGAAGTGAAATATCATACACAGCTCTCTTCTGAAAGCAAGGTACTAAAAAGCATCTGCCTGTTTCAAAGCTGGCATCTCTTTAGGCAACAGTTGCCTTTCACATGAGTAACAGTTGTGTTTCTCTTCGTGCTGTGTGATTGCACACTGCTTCTGTTCTGCTGACACCTTTCCATTAAACAGCTAAAATTGCAAACACTGGTGGAAAATAAGTCATACAACATTAAGTAGGGTTGAATTATACTGATCTCTTCAGGGCTTCAGGAATTTATGTTCATAGCTTCTCTAGAATCAATGAGAACTGTTTCACAGGTTGGTTAGGAGAACCTACCAAACAAAAATTCAGGAGATACATGAACAGACTTAGCTTATCCTCTTTCATGGCAAATGCTAACCTGTGACTTAACAGCAACATTAGGAAATCCCTAATATAAATAAAAAAGTTGCAGTCAAGGTAGATTATGACTTTTCTTCAGGTGTCATTCAGAAACCTCATGTTTCTTTTTGTATTTCAAATACATACCCAGTGTATACATACCCTGTGTTTCTTGTAAAAGAATTGGAGCTCATGAAACACACCAAATCCAAGTGGTTTAAGTCTGATTGGTTTGGAAATGGAAGAAGATGAGATCTGCTTTTTGTTGGGTTTTTTGAGGATTTTGTTTTATATAGCGATAGTTCCAGCTTGCTGTGGATGTTGGCAATGAAGTACTTTTTGCCTTTTATCTATCCTTTCTCCAGAAAGGATGGGGGGAAAGCTTTGCTAAAGTGTTTCAGGTGGGTGTTACAAGTTACTTGTGTTGCAATAAGAAGAATGAGCACAGTGGACACAGTAACTGAGCTGCCTTGGTATGAAGTTTATCTCTGTTTTTTTCTCCCAAAGTTTTTCTTGCAGTGAGAACCTTTCAAATTCACTAAGCATGGCCTGTATGTTGCAATTAAATATTATCTTACTCTCGTTTCTTTATTCTCGTGTCTTCCCACTCCCTGCTTTGCTGCCCTCGCCCCTTCCAGTCCTTGGTCCTTGTTGCGCTTTGTCTTTCTCCCACTTGTGTCTGAGCCTTTGTTAATGGCCCTCTGTGCAGGGAACAGTATGTCAGTTGTCTGTCAGGCGCCCTATCTTTGCTTGCCATTCACGCCACATTGAAACCCACTTCTTCCAGGAATGCTCCTTGCAAGTTCTTCAAAGGGGTAATCTCTCTGCTCCTCTTCACTGAACAGCCATCTCATGTTCTGCCCAGCCATGCCTCTCACCCCCGTACTGGCAATGGAAAGGATTTGATACTATGCCTCTCTCCTAGCTTTAGTTTAATGCTTTGCATTGAACGAATGGGTTTGTATTGGTAGTTGAATGACTCTTCACTAGGTAAAATATAATTCAAATAACAGTGACTCTTCCTGAAAGAAGAACCTTTCCTATTTGTTTCCTTAAAGAATTTTTGTGCTAGTGATTCTCTATTGATGGGTGCCTTCAGTAGCAAAAGTCTGGCATATTAGCACACCAGCCTCCTCTAATTCTTGTTTGTGAAGGTTTTTTCCCTTCTTGAAGAAAAAATAAACGGAAATAATAGGCAGCTTAGATTTCATTCATTGAATTGCTGTTAACTTACATTAGGTAAAAAAGGTAAGGCAAGAGAATGGTCTCATTCCTTTTGCCTGTGTCAGAGCTCCAGGTGTGCCCCATAACCAACGTGCCAATCAGAGCCTGCTGTCATTCACTAACAAGGACAATTTAAAAGATATTCTTCTTTGTCATAAAGGTACAAAAATACATAAAAATTGAATCATGAGTAGGAAATAATACATTCTCGTTACTATTATCATGGGCTCAGCTTAGGGGACTTTTTTGTTATTTTGTGCTGGTCTCTGAGATAACAGGAATATGAGCTAGCAAACTGCAAGTGCTAATGGTACAACTGCTTTTACACAGGAAACACTACTTCCTGTTCTGTTTGATGTTCTGTTGACTTTCTCATAAATATTAACCCATCTGGGGACTTCAGCATTTGTTGTTAGGGTGGGATAGACAATGTCAATAACAGCCAAATTTAAATGTCTTTATTCCTTTTGAGGGTTCTGGTAAAAAAAAAAAAAAAAAAACCTAATAAAAAATTACAGAATTACCCTGTAATTCTTTTAATTGCAGTGTAACATCTTCAGTTAAGTTGGAAAGTGGGATTAGATTTACCTTTACCTGGGCTCATACTGGTGTGTCTTGCTCTCCTGGATCTGGTTAGAGCTTCCAGCAGTTGGGTGTCCCAGGCAGATCCCAGGTTCCTCAGCACTCCAAAGTTAAATAATAATTGTAGTGCCATTTGATGTGCTTCCCATATCACCAGATAATTTTTTATGTGGAGTATGCTGATAGATCCATCTTCTCTATTACTTTCTTGAGATGAATTTTATCTCTGTCTCTTGAGACCCCAAGCAAGTGCTGTCCACAGGCCAAGGGCATCGAGGTCCCTTCCATCCCGAGTTTTTCTGTGATAGAGGTGAACCTCTCTTACCCTTTCACCATGCCTGTCTCTCTTGCCTGGTGTGAACCCTCATTCAGCAGGATGTCTTTACTTGGTTAGGGTAGTACCTCCGACCAGGATGCAGCAGTCTTCTGGGCTTGGCATTCAAGCTTGTGTTTTTTTCAAATCAGATGCTGACATGTGAGATTTGAAAGCCAGAGGGTGCTGCTTCCCACAGTGGCGAGATCTGCTGATAAGTTTGTGCTGGGTGGAGGACATCTCTAGGTGTCTCCCTGGAAATGCTGTGGCTTCCATTCCCCGGTGCTTACGTGTCCCATTGACACTCTGCCCCAGCAGTCTCCTCAGTAAATTGCCAGCCTGATGTTTTGTGAAGAGCAGTCGTGTTGAATTTAGCGTTACTACATCAAGAGTAAGACACTGATACTGAGACTAATTGTAACCAAGTCTGTCCTTATGCCTGACAGTGTCTGTTTGGTTCTGTGGATATGCTTTATTTAGATGTAACTGTTCCTAATTTGCTCAGCTGCTTGACAAAAGCTTAAATGACAGCAAGGTGAGAGCGCTTCTGTTCGCTGCAACTCTGTGTTACCGTGAAATAATTGTAGCAGTACATAGAAAGCGATAAATGCTCATTAGCTCCTGACTTTAATGAGAGCACTGATTATATATTGGAGTAAATTTCAGCAGAAATGAACAATTGCTATCTCTGTATTTAAATTTATATCTGAATTGTAAGAGAAAGTTGATGTGTAAAAGGGGTATGTTTAACGGAAATTGACAGGTATCATCATACTTTCACTTGAATATTGCATGTTCTAATGAAAGCTTTGGCAGCATAGACAACCAGAGTATTGGATTCCTTAAAAAACAACAATAAAACAGTCTTTAGGGTTAAAGTTCTAGTGTGTAGTCTGTAACATTTAAATAATTTAAATATGCATTTGCACTCTTTCAGCTGGAGTTACTTAAGAACATAACCTGTTGAATGTCTAGCTGTCAGCAGAAGAATGAGGTCCAGAAAACTGGTCATCTATTAAAAAAAATCTAATTGCATGTTCCACACAGGGAACTGTTTGCTTCCCTGAAATAAATACATTGTGAGCATAAATAATTATTTCCTGAAAGGCACTATCTGGCTGATTTGTTCTTTATTTCCTGCTTGATTGAGAAATCCTGAAAGACTAAACAGAGAAGAGGTCAATGTTTGGGTACTACCTAAAGTTACTAGGATCCCTTGGGAGTCATTTGAGAAGTGTTATAATAAAGTAGAGAATGACACCTCTTTTGTTATATACTAGATATTTGGCATTTTTAGTAGTGTAGTAGTAGAATGATTCTACAAGAACAGGATTTTTTCATAAATATCACTTAATTTAAAAAGAAAGTCAACAACAGATACTATTAAGACTTGAATAATAAAAACAAATTGCTTGCAACCAGACATTTCAGTTAGTGAGAATGAGAACTCTTTGCACATATGTGTATTTCGTTCATAATTTCTACTTGTATTTTAATCTCCTTTGGACTTCAGTATTAGTCTTTCAAAACACACATGTTACTAATCAAAATATTATTCTTCTAAAGATTTTTTTCCTGAAATACCAACCAGAAGACATATGTTTGTAGAGACTGTGTTAGAACTTAACAAATACAGGCAAAACAACTTAGAATTGGGCTGGTTTTGCTTATTTTTTATTTTGTCGAATAGAGTCTTTTGGATGTGAATGTTAATTGATGCCAGCAACTGAAGTTCATTACTTCTAGATTTTGTATGGTTTTATTCTCTTCTGGAGGTCAAGTAAAAGAAAGGGAGTGAAATCCTGACAAGAGACATGAAATGAAAACCACATGTTGTACAGAAAAGCTGTCCAGGGGACAGAACACCGCAGCGTCACTCATTAGCTGCTACAATAGCTGATACAGGGAGCACATTATTGTGCTGTGGAAAGAGCACAGCAATATTATTTCTAAAAGGTGCAGGATGCTTTCTGGTTGGTTTTGTTTGCTTTGTTTTGCCTTTTTGGGGTGCTTTTTCCTTTCCATGGTGATAAGGGCAAAACTGTGGTTTTCAGGCACTTCCTTAGGTGGGGCCTGAGTGGTAGCAGAGTTGTCTGAGTTGCTCCAGGTGTATCCTTTCTGAAAGGGCAGCAACATCCCTCTGAGCACTCTTGGGCTGAGGGACCTGGTCTCTTTTGCATGCTGTTGCATGGGTGGTCTCAGTGCTCCATTGTGCAGCTTGGACTTTCTGGCTGGTGTAAAAGGAGAACAAATATGAGCCTCCCTGAGCTTCTAGATGTGCTAAGAAAGGGAATATTTTGGGCCTAATCAACCCCCACATTGTATTCAAGAGAATAACTTTTGTTACAGTATCTGGCACTATATACCCACAGATCCCATTTCTATTAAATGACTTGTCTTTGTGAGGGCTGATATTTATGCCAGTAAGATTCTGTGTAGGTGGATTTCTGTGTAGGAATTCCTCATTTGCCCTGTGTGCTTTAGCAGAAGTGTCATGATTAGGAGGTACATGACATGATCAAACAGGGAAAAGCTGCTTGGCTTGCTGGCCCTGGCCCTGTCAGGTTTGGGTGGGTTTATGGAGCAATTTGTAAACAAACAAACAGAAAACCCAAGGCGCCCCTGGAATATTTATAGCCTGAAAAACTTTCAGACTCTTAGCTTTTTTATTTTGGGGAAAACTGCCATTGGATTCTTGGCACTGGTAAAAAAAAAAAAATCTGAAGCCACATTATTAACTGCTAGTGGAAATAATCCATATTCTTCTTGTGAGATCTTTTCTGACACATAAAAGGATACATCTGCAGCTCCTCTGTTTGGGGGAGTGGGGTGACGGGAGAGCAGCACCTGAGACAACACAGTTTTTGCTGGCCCCGTATGCACAAATTTTACTTTGCATTTTCTTTCTTGCTTTATCCACATTTTGTGGCCTAATTTTCCATCTTGCAGCTGTAGGAGTTTATGCTCGGAAATTGAATGAGATTGTTCCTTTTGGTTCCTTGCTTCTGGCTGAACTCTTTGCGTATGCCTCAAAGTGAAATTGCCTTGAAATAATAAGCAGGAATTATACAGCTGACTTAGAGCTGAAAGAAGCCTGATTGGGAGCCTCTTTTGTTCATTTCTGTGTTAGGTTAGAGATGGAGCCTTCTGTGAAGTGAAATTGTGTGGCCTAAATAGCCAGTTTATCGCCTCTTGCTCTGGTCTTTGTGTTAGCCTTTGGATTAAGTAGCTCTTCTGCTTTGGTTGTGTTTGGGGCTCTCCCAGGCAGGGCACAAATTCGGGCTGTGGTTTATTAAGATGAATAAGCTGTGTTCTTTCACACCTGTTGAATAACTTAATTTGGAAGGAGCTTCTGAAGCTTGTCAAGTCCAGCTCCCTGTTCAGAGCAATTCCAGAGAGATGGGGTTACTCTGGCCCTTGTCCACTTAAGTGTTGAGACTCTCCAAGATGAAGATCCCACAGTCTCTCTGATGCCTTGTCCCAGTGTTTGACCACCTTTCATGATGAAAAACTTATTCTACCATATTTAATTAAAATTTGCATTATCCCATGTTCTGTTCACTGCCTCTCATCCCTTGCCACCGTGTCTCCATGGAGAGTCTCTCTTCTCTGTACCCTACTGCTACAGTATAGACTGGCAAGATTTTTCCATCGGCCTTCATTTCTTAAGGGTGAAAACCAGTATTTTTCTTAGCGTTTCCTTATATGTAGTGTCCTCCAGCCTCAGTCTGTCATGGTGACCTTGCAAAGAACTCTGTGTCAGTGGATTCATACTGGGTGTCTGAGAACCAGACACAGCAACCACCACAATTCTCTGGGCTTGTTAGCAGGTGTGTTCTGCAACTGGTTCATTCTTGAAGGTGGCCAGACCTGCTCATGAAATCTCAGTCGTGTCTCATCAGGGTATTTGTGTCATTATAGTTAAACATAGTGTAAATACTTCTTTTGCTAGAGTTACGTTGCACTGTATCCAGGACTATGCTGAACTCAGCTTATGCTGGTGTCATGTTGGTAGTTGAGAATCATTTTGGCATTGGTCTCTGCTCCCAGCTCTCCCTCCTTTATGTTCAGCTGCTGAATGCCCAGCTTGCAGCAGAAATTCTTGTCTTCAAGGCATTTGATATTTTGAATTAAAAATTTATTAAATTAGTTTGGAATGCTTTAGGCAGCTAAACTCCTGGCTCTCTGGGACAGCCCATAATTTTTGAGGGGGAGCTTGGAAAGGGCTTTCTTGGCTTGAAAATCCAAAATCTTCCTGTGAACAGCATGTAGAGAGCCAGGTGGGAATTACTGCTGATCTCTATCACATGTGTAGCCTGACTCAGAGACAGAAGGTGTTAGATACTACTCTTGTCCTGGCAATCTGGCTTCTGAGGGAGAGAAAGGAAAGAGAGGAAGGCATGTCCATTTTTTCCTACTCATGTGAGTTGTTTTAAAACTCAAGAAGTGTATGAGTAGATAAGAATGGGCCAAGAGATACCTTCTTTTGCATGCTCTCTTGTGACATGGAGAGGAGATATCATTTCAAAGAGTTAGAGACTGAAAGTCTCTAGGTCTGGTTATGAAGCAGTTCTGTTTTTTTCTTATTTGTTCTTAGCTGGGTTGCAAGTAGAAAGATGTAATTGGTTTGGAGTGGAGGCAAATTTGATTAAGAAATACATTTTATGACAAGAGATCACTGTTGTAAAATTGTTTTAATCCAGATTTAGGTGGTCTTTTCTAAAATAACTACAGTCTCTCTGTATTTGTTCTTGCTTTGTATTTACAGCATGTATTTGAAAAGAAATGCTAATTTTGGATTATGGGAAGCTGTGGCTGTTACAGACATAGAGAATAGGTTGCACGTCCTGAAGATGAGGTGTCAACAACACGGGTTTTCTATGGCTCTTGTCCAAAGTTTGTGGATGTGAGGGAGAGTTATTGCAGTGTTTTTCTAGGCTTTTGATTATATTTTGAAGTGTGAATTTATTAAACTACCAAGCAGTTCAGGCTGTTTGCTATTTGCACCTCATCCAAATCCGCATCTTGCTCTTAAAACCTCATTAGTTTGTTGGTTGTTTTTTTCCCTGCGCTAGTTTTGGTTTTCAGGCTCTCTTCCATTGGGCTAGTGACATGGAAGTCGCCTGGAAATAGTATCAACTGCTGATAATGTCATTTGAGACTTGTGTGTGCTAGATGAATGAGGATCTTTCTGAAAGAAAGTAATAATTTGCTACCAGGTTTTTTTGGGAACCAGTGGGGTGGTGACGTTTTTTTCTGCTGTGGCTTATTTGTAAAGTCTTTGCTTCAAAACTGTGAGCTCAGCCAGATTTGTAACTTAGGGTGAAAATTCTTCACAGAGTTTATCTTAATATGTTATGTTTTTATTTAACTGTGTGCCAGGGAAAAGATGAATTTTGGTAGTTCCAACTAGTTTGCCACCAGTTTATGGGATAATAGAAGTTCTTTTTTAAAGCAAACAAACACTTGCTTTGTAAGATAAGTAGCTGTTTTTTCCTGGTTTGAAGTCAAATACTTATTTTTCCTGTTACATGTTTAAGGAAACCACAACAATGCTCTTTGGAATATTCTGTGCTAGATGCAGAAGCCACTGAAGTGCATTGAAGTAAGGAGGTTTTCATCACTGCCTGTGAGCTGCAGTTCTCCCATTTCACTTAATCTAAGAATAATCCCACTGATCTCACAGAAGTTGAAATTGTAGAAAATTACCTGCCAAAGTGAGGAATTACTTGAAAATAATCAGAATGCTTCACCTGAGTTAGAAATAAGAATGTGGAAGCTACATGCATGCAAATTATAAATTAATTTCACTTTTTGTAAATAGAGTATTCTCTGAAACCCCTTTCGGGGCTGAAGCTCCAGAGATGTGGGGTTATAGACCAGCTTCTGTCAGTAGCCTGTCAGAAATTCTTATATCAGTCTTTATCACTTTGTTTTCTTATTTATCAGGTAGTTGCAATTTTAATGCCATCAGTAACTGGTGTGGGATCTATATGGGGGAAACCTCTGTATTTTGGCCACATGCAGTACGGTAGTTAATTGAGTCCTCCACACAACTTCTGTATAATACTTGCCACCAGACATAAACATGAAAGAGGAAAGGAATACTGAGAAGAGAAAGGCAGCATTAGCAAATGCAGTTGTGGGGAGCCTATTTCTGTGGTTGTCTGACTTTTTTTGCCTCCCATGTCTGTATATGATGATTTCCATTTTCAGCAGGTAAGGCCAGTATCAGCAGTTGTGAATTGGTCTTTCATGTGCTACTCCCTAGAGGGTGCCAGACACCTACTTTCTGCAGCACAGTGTGCTCTGCAGCCAGGTGACACTGCAGCGATTGTGGCAGTGCTGGGAATGTTTCTCCTGATAACTGGAAGGTACTATGGAGAGAATTGAGGTGACTGAATGATTCAAGTACCTCTTGTATAGTTATAACAATATACTCTCATTTGTGAATTTTTACTGACTGTTACTTAGTATATTAGAAATTGTTTGTGTTGGTCAAGGATAACTTTGTGAGAAGAAAACACAATTTTGAGATGAAAAAGCTGTGTATCATTCATGAGTTGTGCTGGCCAGTTGATGCAGTAAAAGTTTGCATTCCCAGGGCACCAGGGAGCAGCTGGCAGAAACTAAAGAAATACAAAGCCTGTGCATTGCTACTCTTAGTCACCTCCTCTGCTGTTTGAGACCTCAGTATTTCTGATACATAACCATTTTGCAGCTACACTTTGAAATACTGTGCATGAATGTTTTGAAATGAGTGCAAAAGGGTATGTTATGAGTGGAAGGCACAGATGGTACGTATGGCTTTTAGCACCTGTGAGTGCATATGCTTTAAAAGGTTTGTTTTGGTTTTTTTTCCCTAAAAGTATATGGTGCCAGTGCTTCAGCCTAACACTGCACAGCCCCTTGTAGGCCACTGGGCTGGGTGTGAAAGGTCTGGGGGCTAACTGTTGGAAGAGAAGACAGGGCAGCTCCTTGAAGATGGGTTCTTTTAGTCCCTCCCAGATGTCCACTAGCAGCAGACAGAACAGGAGGTGATGTTGGAAATGCTGCTTCTGTGGTGGTGAAAGATAGCACTGTAATATGCTATCCACCACACTGCTTTAAGGCTACAGTCATTAGAAAAAGTGCATGGAAAGATCCGAGCTTATACTCAGGAGTGTGTACTTGTGATTTTTCCTTAGGCATAAAATGTACAAGAAAAGGAGGCCCAATAATGAGGGTCTGGGTCTCCATGCTGGTTTCTTGAAGGATGGTTAGGATTCCACTGTTTGTTTGGAAGTAGCAGAGCATGAAGAGAAACTTTCAAACTCATACATTTCCTTCCCTCTGCTTTCCTTGTAAGTGACTCCAAGCCTTTATGAAAGCAAATACTGGAGGAAAATTCCCCTTGCTAAGAAGATAATGTCTATCAGCCTTTTTTTGTTTTGGAAGGGTGATGTGGGTGCTGAATACCAAAGTGCTGAGGGATGACACAGGAGCTCACCACAGTAGGAGTGATCCCCAGTTGCATCAAGGTAGACACTGTAATTTTGTTCTTGTTTCTTGCCCCAAATATTTGTCTGCTACTTGAATAGGCCAGACGTTAAGAGAAGTTTTACTGTAACTATCCACATGTGGAGCTGTGAGTGAGAGCCACTGGCCATGTTGCTTATGTGCGTTGGGATAGCACATCATCGTCTTTACCAGGATGATGTATGTGGCATAGTAACTCAATGCAGGATAACCTTGAAAACCTGAAGAACTCTCTCTACCCTTCCTACAAGAAAAATTCATACTTTAAAATGGTCAGGGTTTGCAGAGGGGTCCAACTCCAGATGTGCTCAGTTGAGTGCTGTGTGTGTCTGTGTGTACCAGTACATGACCTGGGCTACAAAAATGCCAGGCTGTGATGGAGCTGTGTGAGGTAAACAGCTCACCTGGCAAATGTCTGTACTATCTCTGATGAAGGATTTTCAGTGAACAGACAGTGTTTTACCTTGTGGAGTTTTAGGTATGTGGTCCTGTGAGTGATCTACAGAGTGCCAGCTGTGACAGTAGCTTGGTATAAACCTGCTTTACACCAGTGAGTACCTTGCTCAGCAGGGTATGTGGACATCCTTTGGTAACTTGTAATGGTGGCATGAGCCTTATCTCCTGACAGTGCAGTTCTTGTTATTTGTACTGCTATGTTCTCTTTTAATCTGGTGTGCTAATGAGGTATGAAATAAGTGTGTAAGAAAACCTTTGGTAGCATTTTTAGAAAGTATTGCAGGCTGCAGGAATAGAAATACAGGAATATTGCAGAAAAGAAAGAACCCAGTGCTTGAAAGAGAAGGGGTTTACTGTCTGCTGCAGACTTCCTGCTAGAGAGAGTTTACCTCTTCAGGCTCTGGCTGCCCTTCTGCAGAGCTGGTATCTCTTTCATGTTGAAGCTGAGGCTGGATGATGGATAGCTTCTAGCTTGAGGGTCCAGATGCTTTTGAACTCTGTTTTCTTATCACGGACTTTATAAGACATGGCAAGTGTGACCCACTTCTGTTCCTGCACAGCTCTGCTGTTACACAGACACAGGCCTTGGAGTTGCCAAGGACTGGGTCACTGAAGTCCTCTGGGTTAAAACAATCGTCTTGCCTATATAAATCTTTTTTTTTTCTTTTCTAATTTTATTTTTATGTTTTCCTTCATTGAGCTACCTTTGGTCTGCTTCCCAGTCTATTACCATAAACCATTGTGCTGGTGTTACATGGCTACTTAGCATAGCTAAAATGATGGTGGTTAAGAATGGAGTGAGAGTGGACAGTGGAAGGCTTCCAGTGTGGATATTTCTTAGTCTGACATTGCTGCCAAAGTCTTAGTAATGGGGAATTAAGGAGTTGCTTGCACGGAGGACTATTTTGCTTCCCAGGAGGTTTCTCTGAATTTTGCTTCTGGATTAAAGTGCTAATTAACACAAAATAGTGCTTGATGCTTCACTGCAAGAGTAACTAACAATGTTGATAGTTGGTGTATAAGCATAATGTATGCTAATGAGATCCCTACCTTTGTAAAACAAAGTTGTTGATACTCTGTGTGTGTCCAGGCATTTTTAGTAGGCTGGGAGTTTCAGGGTTTTTTTCCAGTGATAGCTCCTGCCTCTGTGAGATTTCCTCAAAGCAGAAGGGGGTGTTTAGCTCTTCAGTGGTTTCTTTTCCCCTGTGCATTACCCGTTTTTCAGTTCTTGAATTTTGATCAAGATTTGGAGGCTACTTTTAGCTGGCTTTGTCTTGTTAGTTTACTTGCTTTTGGACTAAGTGTCATTTTTCTCTCAGAAGAGATGAAATTCCAAGATTGTGTCATTCCTAATTGTATCTAATAATAGCTTAATTCACACATAATTGTAATGAAGTCACTTGAGCCACTGGCAGACAAGAGTTTGATCGAAAGACCACTGGAATGAATGAGACTGAGAACAAAGTGAAGCTCTGGGTTGAGCCCTAGGGTGCTATTCCATATACACGTGCATGCACATGTGTGACAGTGTTGGGCTGTGCTATGGAAACCAAATCTCATAAAAATCTCTGCCAAGTCTCCCAGCTGAGCACTGGTGAGTACAAGAAGATGCTGTACAGATGGGAGATGTGTTAGCAGCCCCCAAGGTAGCGGAGCAGTTGCCATAACAGCCAGCAACAGATGTTACCCAGGATAGTGTTGCTGCTGCTGGAATTAGAGTAGGAATTGAGGTCTCCCAGCTGCCAAGTGCATCTTTTGTGCGGCCAAGGTGTAAGTCGCAGTTCTGGAGCAGGCAGGGGACTGATGAAAACATAATACCACAAGCATCATCAGGGTTGCTGATTTGGTGCAGAAATTACCCAGCTGTGCCACTGTGCTCTTGTAATCGCATTAGGGAAGTCAAACTAACAAGCCAACTAACAAGAGGCCCCTCTGCAGGATTTGCTGGTGGAGAGGCAGGTGCATCACATAAGTGTGTGGAGTCTGTGCCCAGTGAGATCTGACAGGGAAGAGCCGGGTAGGTGCAGTGGCAGGGCTGTGGGTCAGTTTGTGCAGTGCCTGCCACTGCTGCTATTTTCCATATGCACTCAAAGCAGTTTGCCCTGAAGAAATAAAGGCAAGAAATAGTGGCAATGAGCTTGTTGCTTTTAAAGAACAAACCTAAAGAATTTACGTTTTCTGGGAAATGCTTTAATTAGACTTATGATGTCTTTGCCAGATTGTTGAGCAATTTAGCTCTAATCAAGCCTGGGAAAAGTACTTTCATGAAAAGTTTTCAGTGCAATTCCTGACTGAGAATGTGGAGTATTATTTACAAATATCTCATTAACAGACATTATAAGGTTGGTTGTGCTGCCATGGGAATTGATGACAAAACTCTCATGGCCTTCACTGGAAATCAAAACCTTTTGATGCAAGGTAAATAAGGGTTTGGGTGCACATGTAATAAAGTTATACATATTAGCTTAAAAGCAGCTGCTCTGGAAAGCCTATTGGAAATTCTTAGTTTTCCTAATGTGTAGGAGAAATCCATTGTCTGTAGGTATTTTTAGTGCTAACTTCCTTTCCTGTGCTATTATCTTACACTCTCTCCCATTAGCGCTTACTGTGTTTCCAGGTCAGCCATGTGATTGCCGAGCATCCCTGCCTGCTTTTTGAATGACTTGTCAGGCAGGAGCCAGAGGGGCAAGTTCTGGCTGCCGGCAGCAGCTTCTCCCAGCTTGGGTCCCCACTGATAACACACTAAAATCCTTTCCTATTCCCCTGACTGGGAGGTTGTTGCTCTGTGGTTCACTGTGAGACCCTCTCAGCAGAGACCCTCAGATGCATGAGTCTCATGTGTAGATGTGAAAATGTGTTACTCTGCAGAAGGCACACATGTGTGAGAACACAAAACAACCCCACTGCTGAGAGGCATTTCAGAGCTGTACACTACTGGTTCCATTGAACCACGGCTATTTAAGCATGAGCTGAGTGAAGCAGACCAAATTCTGCGTTTTTAGCACTTGTTACATTTACAACTCAAAGGAACTTACTGTGCTTCAGAAAATTGCAAGAAATGGTGAAAAAAATTACAGTCCAAATCCCTCAGTGAGCTTAAGTATGTCTATTTTTTATTTTGTGTGCGTGTGTGGTAAAAAAACCCTTAGGCAAAGTATTTTGAAGCCAGCAGTGTTGATAATGAGAGTTAATAACTTTCCAGATATTTGCTATTTTTCTACATATGACTTTTTTAAAAGGGTATTTAAACTGATCCTGCCAGTTGTTGTGGATGCCTCTGTGTGTGTTTAGTGAACAGCTGGCTCTTTTGAACCAGGAATTTTCATACTTTCAGTTCCATGAAACTGGAATTGGAGGAGGCGGCTGATTGTACAAGAGAGGGAGCACATTTTCTCATGCGAATTCAGAAGCAGAGAGGGAGGGAGGGAGAGGAAGGCATCGTAATGTTGCGTGTGTTTCTGTTTCAGTGGATCAAATCTTTCCTCTGTCTGCATCCAAGCTATTTGGTTGTGATCAGATGATCAGAGCTCAAGGAAGCGATTGGAGAGCGAGCTGGCTGCAGCTGCACTGTAGGCTGTTTTCAGGGACAAGGAGCCACTGTTTTTCAAACATAGCATAAACATAGAAGTTATTTTGTAGGCTTCAGGATGCAGATATGGGTTGTGCTGCCAGCATTGTTCTGCTCCAAGCCTTTCGTTCTGTGGTACAGAGGAACTGTCCACATATCTGCAGGCGACGACGACGAGAGGAGTTGTCACATGAAATTCTGCCACTGGATAGCGATGATGAAATGAGCAGACCCAGGACTCTCATCATAATGGTATGGTATACTTTAATCAAGAGAGAGAGGTGACAGAATTATTATTCAAGATATTATGTGATTATTTTTTCCTTTAACTGTGTATTCATAGAGAAAGAGCACTGACAGGCTTTTTGTCACTGTAGATTAGTTTGCTGGTAGATTTGCTGTATCTGTTGTCAAATATAACTGAAATGTTACTTTATAGGTGAAGCTGTGAGCTGCATATAACCTCTATGTAAAGTAAATGTTCTATTATTTAATTCTTGGTGAGATTTTGTTATTGTTCGTGAGATAGGAAGCACTGGAGCTGGTAGTGTGGTTATGTTTTATTTCAGACTTGAAATTCCAAAGAGCAGACAGCTTAGGAAATGTTTACTAAGTCTGTTCATCATAAAAACAAAAACAAACCCAAAAGCCAAGCAAAACAAAACAAAAAACTTTGCTTGCACCCAGGATGCAGTTGGAATTTATATTAAGTTATATGCAAATAAATTCCCATATATCTTTGCTTCAAACAGTTTGCAGCAGTAAAATGTTTGCTGGATCACTGCACTCCGGTTCAGTGAGTTGCCTCTGTTATTTATTGAAGGAAGGCTTGAGAGGGTCTCCGTCTTGGAGCGTCATTTTCTGTCTGAATTAAATTGGATTATTTTTATTTTGTGGTGGAAATATAATAAGTACTATAGGTTTATTAGGAATGAGTGACAGTGTTGTTCCTCATTGTAAATCCTATTTCAGAATGAGGAATACACTTACTGCTTAGTTACTGCTCTTCTTTGCCAAATACACATATGGTGAGCATTTCCAGAACCCTGGAGTGGTTTGCATCTGAGGTGGCAATGATTTGTTACTCTGTGGCTCTCACTTGATAAAAAAATTACCAAGACACTGAAAATAATATTTTTGCCAGTTTGTCAGGACACATTTAAGTGGTAGAGATTTGGGTTATTTCTATATAAAGTGTATTTTGATGAAGTCTGGAGTGCACACCCCTGATACCCGCCTCTCACACAGGACAGTAACTTAGTTGGAAAGAGATGATAATAACATTAGAGAATTTAATAGCTGTCCTGAGCAGCTGGTTTGAATAGAGCATTGCTGCCCACAGAGAGGTGTGTGGTGCAGTCATGGCAACTATAGTAGCAGTGACCCAGTCTCAGCAGTGCTTTATGCATCAGCTGAGCGTGTTATCCAGTGCATGGGGGAGCCTAATGGTCATAAGGAGGAAGGGAATGGATTTTATCATCATGAGACTGATGTTTAAGCTCTTTTTGCTCTAAAAGCATCTGTATCTATATAACAAACTTTTTTCTTTTTTTTTTTTTCCTTCCATTTAATGGTTAAGTAAATTACCTCAACAGCATTTAAATAAATAAATGTATCCTTCCTGGTAGCAGTTTCAAGCATAATGAAGTGAGAAATGTCTGGAAGCATGTTTGAGTATGGATCATCTGTGCAACTTGCTTCAGTAATGGAAGAAAAGGGTAGTCTTGGGTGTTATGGCAGCAAACCCTCTATTAGCCTTCCCATACTCAGAAGCAGTTTTCAGTAGCTTGAATTGCAGTTCTTGTGGTAAGTCCTGGGAGATCGGCCTCTAAGAGCTACAGCAAAGCTCCCTGGGCTTTCAGGATAGGGAGGCTCTACCCTGCAGTGTGGAGGGAGCTGTGGAAGCTGCCAACCATCCTGGGGAGTAGGGGATGCCCAAAGGAGAGGCATGCTGGTCAGGATGGTCTGCTACCTGATGCTGGATGCAGGCTTTCAGGGATTCCTTCATGGCCTCAAGTGCATCCACCCCTTGTACAAACCAGGGCTTATGTTCTATAGCAGTGGCTAATGCACTGCTGTTTGTTCTGTCAAAAGGTTGCCCTTCCCCAAGAGCTTTGTGGGATCATTTTCTTCCTCTCAGCCCCTATGAGGAAAAAAAGGATGAATGGTTCAGCCCTGTCATAAGGCTGGGGTAGGTGCAGGCAAGTGTTTTGGAGGAAAACTGCTGGGCAGGGGATGACTTGGGAAAATGGTCTTCCTTCACATATCTTTCTCTTCAGGCTGTGTATTACTACCTTGCCTTTTTTTCTTGAAACAGTTAATTATGTAACTACCTAAATGAATTTTCCTTTCAACTTTGCACTTAGGCTTAGTAATGATGTGGAGACCTAGTGAGCTGAGAAGGAAGTGCTGCTTCGGAGCAGTTTGTGGCACAATGGATGGTCCTGTTTCCACCTGAATTCATGTTACTTGAAACAGCAGCATGATCAAGAGAGCTGGAGGCCTTATAAAACACATGATAATCTTAATAGATTAGTTTTTTCTCCTTGATATGTTGTAGATCATTGAGGTTTATGTCTGAATAATACAGTGGGGGCAATTATGTAGACGAGCAAAAGAGTGTTTAGTTCACAGTGTCATTATGCACATTGTGCAGGTGCCAGGAGCTAAACTGATCCCAACGAGCTTACTGAGTGTTCATGTCTGAGGGCAGTGAGTAATTGGAGTGCCCAAAGAAGAGGGAGGAGGAAAACCCAAAATGCAGAATACCTGAAATACGCTGACAGGCTTGGGTGCGATTGCCAGCAGCATTTGACTCCTGTCAGCTGAAGATCTGGCATGTTGTCATTTCATGCTTTCAGATGAGATGGTCTTCCTCTTCATAGCTTGTGTGCCACTGGCTATATGCTCCCTGCTGAGGATGTTAGTGTTTGGTATTGATTTCAGGTTATAATCTATGCCTTCTATTTGAACAGCTTTTTTAAGTCACCAGGCTCTGTTGTGTTGTGTGTTCTTTCAAGTTTGCCTGTCCTGTGTGAAGCAAAAGTACCATCTCAGTGTTGCCTTGATGATGAAGGAAGCAACCCTGTGTCAGAGAAAACAGGGGGCTCTAACCAAAGATTCTTACAGTAAACATACAACTCTACGGATGTGCCCCATTTTGCTTTGTTAATCACTGAAGGGGGAACATCCTTGTAGGATATTCTTCTAGGAATTGTGTTTTTGCCAGTGGCACTCCAAGCAGGGGAAGGTGTGGGTACACTCCACAAGAAAAGAAAGGAAGAGGGCCCACACACAGCCTCCAGCTACTGCTTAATGGCCACCTACTAATCACTGTATGAAGCCTTTAGGCATCACAGCAGGTATTTCTAGCATTTTAGTCCTTGCAGAAAGTGAGGATGAATGTCTTTATTCACAGGCATTTTTCTTTCCTTTTCACTTTGTTAGTTTAGAATTCTGGTTTTACCCTTGGGCAAAATAGATAACTCATCAGTTTTAGATCTTGACTGCCTTGGCTGGATCCACAGAACTGGGAGAGATGTTGGAAAGAGAAAACTGAAAATTCTCTGACAATTACTACTGTGTGTCATCTTCTCTTGGATGAAATCCTGAGAGTGGCCAGAGGCATGTAAAATAAGTGTCTGAACAACAACATGGTGCACAAGTTTAATCAGTTTGTTCAGTGACTCTGCATTTTATAGACCCTTGTTGTTTTCTGTACCTTTAAGGACATGTTTGCAAGATCTGGTTTTCCAAATAAGTTCATGAGATGGTGAGGTCTGAGATATTAAAAACCCTTTTAGCATGAATGCAAATGCCTGCACATGCTGTTTCTGCAAGAAGAAGGAGAAGAGGAAGATGCCTGAAGGAAGAAAATGTAGTACATGGGGTTATGTGGAACTGTTTGGTGTTTTAAGGGGAGGCATTAACATTCATGATGGTTTGTGTTTGGAACTTGTGACTTGAAGTTGAGCTTTATCTAGTAGGTCATTCTTTGGGGTTTTTTTCATGTGTTTTATTATGAACTATGGCAGCTGAGATTTGTGTGATAAGAACAAAGCATATTTGAGGATATGATCCTCCTCTCCACCGCTCGCCCCTCCTCCTGCCCTTTGTAATAAACTGCATAAAAGTGTTTTGCGCTTTGAATAAAATACTGTAACTTGAGCTGACATACTCAAACACAGCAATATTCACTTCATTAATGCTGCCCAAGCTGCTTCTCGGGCCACTTAGTTTGTAAATGGATTTTTATTCTTAAAAGCAAGAGACAACAGAAGTATGACTTTGAGAGGTTTACATCATCCAGTACTAACGTTTACCTTCAGAGTTGTGTTCCTTAAATTTTGTGGCACCTGTGTTAGTTTTTTTGCTTCTAGTTGAAGTAATTCAGGGCACTCATTTCCTCATTTGTATGTGTTTCCCTACTGAAGGTCTGTACCATATGCATGTAAGTGCTGTCAATAGGTGGCAGCTCTTAAGAATTGCAAGATCTGACTCATGACTTACTGTTTCTGTAGGTGGATATTTGTCTGTATATACACAAATGGGGGCACTTGCAGTGCCTTTTGGAGGCCAGCATGAGGCTCATCTCTGGGAAGAGGGGTGTTCTCTTCCTGCATTGTCTTGGAGAAGGCATTGTCTTTGCAAAGCCAGACTACCCAGGACTTTAAAGTTCAAAAAAAATTTCAAAATGTTCATATCTTTTTAGCTGAGGTCAGAAGCTTCTATGTGTAATACATTTTTAAGCAACAGTAAACATATGTAACTTTATTTGACCTTAACTTCCACTTCTGCACTTGATCTCAGCAGGAACAGAAACAGGCCCATGTTTGAATAAATGAATAATATCAGTGGAAAGAGGAAAAGCAGTAAATGATGCACAAAATGCAGTTCTGCTTCAGAGCCATTTTTGCCACTGTTCTTGTTACCTTTGCAACTTCTTTGTCTGCTGTGCCCAGTGCCCCCCCAGTGATTTCCAGCCCTTGCCCTCAATTCCTGTGCTCCAGCAGGGCTTGGCACCATCACAGCACCAGAGAAGGGACAGTTTCCATGAAAGATGCTGGATTTGGTTTGGTGTTTATCAGTTTAGACAGCAGCTATGGCTCTGTGTGTAGTTTCTTATATACAGAGAAAAGTGAGCCCAAGATGTGGGTCTGTTTTCATTCTTCAGAGCTGCAGGAACAAAGTATGCATATGGTTCAGAAAGAACTGTCATTAAAAATGGCCTTTTTCCGTGGAGCAAATCTTCTTCATCTGACTCTAGTACTCTGAGCAACAATGTTTTATATTGCTTTCACTTCTTATTAGTGTTGCAGCAACGTGTGTAGTACAACAGGATGTGGAATGGGATTATTATCAATGTGATAACCAAATTTTTATGACAGCTTTTGAAGAGTGTGGACTGAAAGCAATAAAGTGATGAAAACATCCTCCTACATAAGAGCAATTTATTATTTTCCTTTTTTTTTTTTTAAGGACAAAGAGGAAGAGAGAAAAGCAAACTATTTATTTGTAAAGCAAACTGTTTATTTGTAAGCAATGCATACCTGAAAGAGTTGGGTATTAAATTAAAGAGGGACAGAAAAGTCTTTGTAAGTAACTCCTTGGGAGTACTTTGGGAAGGCTTTGTGATTTATGCATTTGACAAAAAATCACAATTTAAGATGCGTCTGTGTTCAAAATGCTTCTTGGCAGAGAAGACAATTGACTTATAGAAAGGCAGTGGCAATAGATTAAAACCAAAAAGGCAAAGAGAGAAACAGACACAAGAAAAGCAGGGGGGGGAAAGAAAAAAAGGCATTTCAGGTTTTTCAGGCTTTGGCCAACTGCAGCCACACTGCTCTGTTTCATAAGCACATATATAAACAGAACTATGCACACACATGGTTGATTTGTCCCAGTTTCGTCTGCAATGCTCTGCAGTTCTGCTTGGCTCTAGCTCTGATGGGCTATAGCAAATGCAAGCTTTCCATATTTCCCTTGATCATTTTGCTCTTTGGATCTTCCTACAGAGAAAGGTAGGAGAGTTAAGAAAAAAATCCCAATGGTCTGTCTAGTCTGAGATTCTGGAGTTGAGTGAGCTATGGTTGTAGGAACCTGGAGCTGTGTACCAGTGGTGCCCTCATATATCAAATCAGCCATGAGTGTAGATTTTACATTTGTGTGTCTGCTTTCCGGTGTTTATCACAATATTAAATACCCGAATGCATTATAAAGAAAAGATAAACTCTGAGTAATAATTAAGATATTAACACAGATTTAAATACCAAGTGCTAAGCACAGGATGAACCGTCTAAAATAATCACAACACTGTCTTTGCAGTTCTAAAGACTAATTCTGAAGACATGTATTTCACACAGAGTTTAGTAGAGGTATTTTGTTTCATGTTGTCAGTAGACAGTGTAGTGTTGGATAGAGATATAAAACACATATATGTGTATTTGGGACCAGCAGCCTTTAGATCTATTTTCAGAGTAGTGATCTTTTATGCATACCTTGGACTGCACAAGTATTTCCAGACTCATGAATTGGTTCAAGTAATTTGGTTGTTTGCTTCTCACAGTAAGGTTTTGGTACTGGGATGTGTGGCTGCTTCAAGTATTATGCTGACCAGACTGTGTGTGTGGGTTAGGTTGATAGTTAATATCTACAGAAGTGGACTGGGAGCAGTGGTACTACCAGCTTGTAGGGTCTTGGCTGAGGAACAGGCTTGTCCCACGCTGCTCAAGCTCCATTACAAGGAGCATAACTTCCATTAGCAGCAGTGTTGCTGTCCATAGCTCACAGCAGGCTTGCTGGGGCAGCTCAGGCACTGTATAGAGCCAGAAGGGTGCAGAAATCTGCCTGTGATGCTTTGTACACACCCTTGGTACACCTCAGGTATTTGCACTGCATTGCCAGCACGGGGATCTGCAGCTGGAGCACTGACCTGTGCCACAGGGCAGCTGCAGAGCATCGGGCTGGCAGTGTGGTGGCAGCAGCTCTTGTCATCTTAATGTGTACACACATCCTTGGCCCAGGATCTGGTAGACTGGTTCTCTTCAGCTGAATTAGAGGGAATTGCAGCTGGTTCAAGAAGAGTACAAAGGCACAGTATATTAAGCTCATGCTTTCAGAAAATTATATTAGTGCCAGTCCTCGGCCCTTGCCTCTAACTGACCTTGACTCACTGCTGGCTGCAGAACTGAGAGCCAGGCTGGGCTTTATTTTTCGTGCTGTTGTCAGTACAGAATCCTTCAAGTAGCACTGAACTGGATTTAAATGCATATAGCTGAGTCCAGAGCCCATTTCAGGCCTTTGGCTACGAACATGAGGATATTGATTTAGCTTGGAAACAACTATGCCCTGTAAGAGATATGTTGAGTGAGGAAAGGAGCCATAAAGAGACTGGGGCCTTTGGAGAATGCTGGCCAACCAAAAGCACTGCCAAAGTAAAAGCTTCTGGGAGAGGCAGAGAGTGGGGAGGGAGAGCTGTCAAGGCAAAGACAGTGTGTAAGAGAGGAAGAGTTTAGTGGTGGAAAAGAGAGAAGTCAAGTGGAAAATACAGTTTCTTCTCATCTGAAATCAATTAGGCACACCACTGTTAATATTTGGTCAGATATTTGCTTTTTGAGGGCTAACCACCACTGCTCTATTTTGACACATCAAGGTATTCTGATGCTGCTTTTTCCTCCTACCTTGTTCTTATCGAAAGCTTTGGCTTTGCTCCACATTGAATATGCCTCTTCCTACTGGTATCAAAATCTCTTCCCTTGCCCTTCTTCCACGTTTTCCTTCCTAAAGTGGAAAACCATCTTCTGCTTTGATTTCAGCGTAAATTCATTCTATTTCCCACCTTGGAGGATTGGAAATCTGAATGGAATGTGGTGGAACTGTTCCTGATATTTCTCACTTCGATCAAGTTTCTTCTTTACAACAAATATCTTGGTGTACTTGTTCTTAACCTAGTTATTTTTAAATAAATCAGAATTCCAGTTTAGCACACTTCAAACAAAAGCCTTATGCGAAGTTTCGTTGTTCATGAGAGATAAAAATATCTCTGAGACTTTATCTCTGTGGCTGATACTCTTCCATTTATCAGAGTTGTTTGGGTTTAATGTATGTGGAAAACCTTTGTTGCTCTGTAGCCTCTCCAGTAACCACTGGGCAGCAAAACAGTGTCATGTGGCAACAGGAGTCATTTCACTTCATAGCAGCTGCTGAACTGTTCCACCATCAGCTGTGGCAGAAAGCTAAACTGTGAGGAATAGATACTGTGAGTACATCTCCAGTGTAAACTGAGGTGTGCTGTAAAACCTAGTGTGGGTGGCTTTGGTGTTCTTAATTTTTTCTGTGCATCTCAGGGGGATTGCCACCTCTGAAGAGTTTCTGACTTCTAGATTATATTTCCTGAATGAAGGTTTTGATGAAATGGCAGCACTGCTTCATGACTTTCACATGACTACTGTCATTGTGTGGGTGAATACAGACTAGCTCCAGCTTGTGATACCTCCTGTAGCTTAAGAGGAACAGGACAAACACAGGATTTAATTTCTAAGTCTTCAGCCTATCTGAGTCTGTCAGTTCATACTAACTGGCAGCTCTGTTTTTGTAAGGGAAAAAAAATGAATTCTCTACTGAAGTATCAAGTAAGTGAGCTTTTGTTCACTGCAGTACTGTTGTGTCAGGAATGCAGAACAGGTGTGTTATCTTCAGAGTGTTTGGAGCTAAGGAAGATGAGGGAAAATGGACTGTCTAGGAAATACAAGAACAGTTCCTGGTCTTTTAGCTTTTGAATCACTTCCATGAATAATTAAGGCTTCCAGCTTGAATTAGTGATTGGAGTGAGAAATACCATGGTAGGGAAAGGATTAGGATTCAGCACCAAAAAGCATGTCACATGAATAGTTCAGGATGCTTTGGGTGACAAAGGCCTGACCTCATCTTAGGGCACTATTCCAAGTCTAATCCCGTTGAAGCTGGCTCAGATCTCCTGCGCCGAGGTGTGGTAGCTGTACATACATGCACACACTTGCAGTCAGAAAGAAATTGATTCCTTCATTGTTCTGGAGCTCAATTATTTCAATTTTGCTATGACTCTTATTTTTAAATTCTGTAAGTAAATATTTTCTATAAAAATGTACTTTTTTCATCTTGCTAATTTGATGCCTCTTCAGAACAAAATGCTATTTTCTATCTAAACAGAAAAATAATTGTGTGCAATATCTTACTTCTACAATTGCAGTCTGTTAATAATTATTGCCAATTTGTGGTTAGCTTAAAAATAATAGATTCTCTGTGTGTGGTTTCTGATGAAAAATAGCCATTGTAACGTTTGCTGGACTTCTTTCTGCCTCAAGGATCACTCTGAATACAGTGTATGGAACCAAATGAGTTGAATACTTCGTGCCTATGGTGTTTGTTTTTCCTCACTTCTCATCTGTCAACTGCTGTGCTCATTTTCTTTTCATTAGTATTGATACTTGCTGGAAGATGAGACAGCCAGATTCCAATCTCAGTTAAATGCGTGCGAATCCAGCAGAATAAGGTTTTGACTTCATGCTGTAAAATGGATCAGAAGGATAATTCTCTGCTGCTTGTGTGTTTCTCTTCCCAAAAAAAAGGAGATCATGAAGTTAGAGTGGAAAATGTGTGTGGCCTTGTTGGATCAGTCAGTGGTTAGCTCTGAAACTGCGATGTTGAGAGCTGAACATCGTGCCACCAATCACTCATAACTTTCATTGGCTTTTCAGTAAGGGTTTGGTGTTACCTTGATGTTTTCCACAGATTGTGACTTATGTGCTAAAATTAGCTCTTTCAGAGCATAAGTCTTAACTGTAAAGAGATTAATTACTTAAATGTAGATTCCTGGAATCAGATGCTTCACTGTAGTCTTTGAGATGTTTCTCCCATTAGTAAATTATGTGCAAATATTCATTGCAGCTATCTCTATAGGAGATCTGATCTTAATGGGATTACAGAGGAGCAGTTCTTGAGAGGAACTAATCTTGGAATGGGGCCTATTCTTTCTTATTTTTGGATACTTGTGGCTTGAAGATAAAGAATAAAAAGTGCTCACACAGCTGATCTGCACTTCTTTATTTTCAGTCCCTTAGCCCTTTCCCTGTCTTTAACCCATTCTCCCACGTGCTTGAGGAGCCTTTTCTCATCTCCCTAGAGCTCCCTGGAAGAAGCAATCAGGCACGGAGCGTCCAGCTGCCTGTTTGGTTTCTCCACCTGCCAGCTGGCGCTTAGTGCCTGACTTTGCTCATTCCAGACTGTTTTTGCTTTTGCCCTGCTCGAGTCCTTCTAGCTACAGACCACCATTAGCTCTTTGGTTTTAAGAAAGAGCATAGTCCTTATGGAGGTGCAGTGATATGAGCAGTTACCTAATAGCTTATTTGTTGCCAGGAATGTCCAGTTCCTTTGGCCTTTCAGCCTTGCAGTTGGGTCTCCTTTCATCTTTTAACTGGCCTGTTATGAAAGAAACAAAATCCCTCGTTGGCTATCTGATCCCAGGTGTTGGACATGTGCTCTGTGACACATCCTCCAGATGAGTGTGAGCATCAGATGTGTCAGAGATACAGGGAAAGTAATCTTAACCTTCAATCTGGAACCTCGAGCAGGAAACATTCAGTTTCTTAGCAGACTTTCAAAGAATACATTTTCCAGTGTTTCAGATGAACAAAATGCTTTGTTGTTCATGATGCATCTGGCTCTTCATGATGACCATTTGCCCCTTGTAGCACCTGATTGTGTTTGTGCTGACAGTGCAGCAAAGACATCAGTTGGGGAAGGACTCGTGACTGGAGTGTTTGTGCATCTGTCACCTGCTTTTGTTCAGAAACCCTCTGACCAAGCAGCTCTGACATGCTCATTCCTCAAACTCGTGTAAATGCAAAATATTTTAGCAGAATATATGGAAGTATAGAGAAAACTCATAAACACAGTTTGAACTGAAAAACTATTTGGAAATAATATAAATGTTTACTGACACATGCTTAATTCTGCTTTTTATATGAAAGATAAAAATGAATCCAAGCTTGGAATTGTACTAATATGTTTTTGCTCTTCCTCTCCAAAACTAATTGAAGCTGTAAATATCAGTTAATAAAATGTAATTTTGAAATGTTTTCACTGTATAAAAAAGCCAGTTCTTGAAGAATGCACCAAAACGGACCTGCCCAAATGAAATGTTTGAGATATGAGTTGACATAAAAGTTTGTACCAGCTCCCACTGAGAAGTTTCTTTACACAGTATTTTTAAGTTGCCAAAAGCTTTTGTACATGCTAAGTGCTTGCCAATTTCCCTTTTTTAAACGAACTCAAAAGGCAATTTTAAGTTACATGAGCCTGAAGAAAGAATATGAATTGGTGGCTAAACGTTGCTTTTTGTAAACTGCATTCAAAAGACAACTGTATTTCTTGGAAATATTTTCAAAAAAGGATTTGTTCCTTGAGTCAGGCCGTGTCTGCAGTGTTTCAGGCAGAACAAGGAGCTGAGTGAGGAGGAACTACAGCAAACTCTGCTTTATTTCCCATCCACATCCTTTTCTGGCACTCGTTTATGCCTGGCTATAGTGTGTATTTGTAGGAAATCAGAAGTTAACCTCTTAGTTTCTGATTTCCTGGCCAATTCTTTTGTTTTCAGCCCAAGTGGTGCTTACTAGAAATAAAAGTCAGGATGTTCCAGCTCTTTCTACAGTAAGAGAGGAATTTCCTGGACTTTCCAGAATTGCCATATTAAAAAAGAAAAAAAATCCCCAGAATTTCCAAATTAAAAAAAGACCTCTTGGTACAGAGTTGGGTTGTCAGTGACCAGTTTAAGGTTGATGATAAGGCAAGAGCGAAGGTGCAAGCAATTGTCTTTGTGTGTTGGATAGAAAGAGCAGGATGTGGGAGTGGGGAGAAATACAAGGGGAAGAATACTGACTTAGAGTCATCCCATCGGAGAAAATCATCCAGAGAATCCAGCTGAATCCAGATGATTCAGCTCTCTGCCTTGCAGAGGCTGGGACCTGAAAGTTTAGAGCAGCTTTACTGTGTTAACAGTGACATAGTTTTGGTCCTGTTTTCCAGCTCACTGAGAGATCGTAAATCAATTTTGCTTTTTGATCTGTCCTTGGATAGAAGAGTTCCATAGCAACTTCTTGTGAGGGCTTTAATACCTCATGCAATTCAAAACAGACTTACTGGAATTGGAAAATTACAGAAAAGGGCGAGGAGGATCAGCAAAATTAGTCCATGATTACATATGTACATAAAGACTGGGTCTGGAGTGGCCTGAAAAATAACTAACTGAAGGGATATGATGAAAGCCATAAAAATCAAGAATGATCAGAGGCACGTAGACTTTGCTGGCAGTTTTTTGCTCTCAACACCGAGAGAAGATGAGGTAGGAATCATCAAATTAAACTAATAGGGGGCAAGTTTGTGGGGGGGGATAAAATTACAGAATTAATATTAAAATATGCTGATGCCATCTCAGGCTGGGAACCTGCATGAGTACAAATTGAAAGAGTATTCAGGAGAACTCCTGTTATGCTGATGTGTTCTGTACTTTTACCTAAACATCTCTAGATTCACACAGGTGCAGAAATGTCGGTTAAATCCTACATATTTACAACTGTTCTTACATACATTTCATTTTAATGACTTTCACAAGCTAGGTCTCTCTAAGGGACCCTAACCACTGCCACTTCGATATTTTCCTTGAGTTTTTTACGTTTTTATTTTGGTAATAATTACATGTTTGTTCTAAGTCTCAATTAGGATTAGCAGGTTTTAATTAAGAAATTAAAAACAAAGGCCTGGAAAGGTGAAATAGTTCTCTGGGTCTACAGCAAGTTATGTCAGAGTAAGAAGTACCACATCAGATGTTGGCAGTATCTATTTGACTGCGCTCTTTTGTTTCCTGCGTTCCAGGAGAATAGAAACAGAAGGGCAATGTCTCAAGGATGCAAGTTGTCTTTTTTTCTTTTCCACATACCAAATTTAATTCATGTAAATCTGACTTTGCAGGATTTTATACTTCACTCCTTTTTTTTGTTGTTGTTGCTAAAATGAGAAAATAATCTTGCTCATCTGCTTTTGAAATTTGTGTGCTTTTTCTCTCTTCCAAAATGCCATTATTTAGCTTTCAGTTATAGGATCCAGATGATGAATTATTACATGCAGTCACTTTGGTAATTGCTTATGATACCTACAGGCACTAGAAGAGAGCTCACAGGAATTTGTGACATTGTATATATACTATAAGTATGTGATATCCAACACAACAATGGTTGTACAGGCAGCTTGCATGTGTATGGAGGGGAGTGTGTTTTAGTACTTGAAAAAAAACAAAAAACCCAGTGAAGAGGATTCCAGGGTATTATATTAATTATATTATGTCATTGTAGATGTTGATTGTGACCTTGAGTAAATGAGTGAGTTGCCTGACCTCATTTTGCTTCAGTTATTCCAGCTGGAAAATTGGGTGAAACTGTGGATTCTCTATAAACCAGATGTCTGATCTGAGTTTTTCTTGGTAAAGAAGAAGAAAAATCATTTCTGCAGTATAGCATAGACATGAATAACAAGGATTAAAATTGCAATCAGAAAAGCATGCAGCAGAAGCCAAAGTCGCAGCTGCAGCAATGTGTCTGGAGATAGTGTAAATTAAGATGATTAAATTATTTAATCACCTTTCATGGCCCTTCATCACTATGTGTGTTGTTATCAAGAGCTCATTCCAGTCCATGTAGATGAAAACAAAAGGGGTAATGTTTGTTTGAAATTTCCCAATGGACGAAAGTAAAAAAGAAATTAAAGTAATTGCATATTTTGCCTGTGTACACAACAGCAGGACAACATTGCTAATGGAAAGTTTATTCTTCCAACCTGATTGCTAATGCAAGAAGCAGTGTGTTGCTTGCTTAAAGAAAGCGCAGCCCTCTTTCTACCCAACCTATGCAAAGCCCACCGGGACAGCAGCCTGAGGTGGCTGTGCTCAGCTGTGCTCTGAGTCTGCAGTGCCACCGTGCCCTGGGGACCCTGGCACTGGCAAAGGGGACCAGCTGGCAGCACCAGGGCACAGCACCAGCACCCCTGCTCTTCATGCTTTGCCTGTGGCTCCTGTCCCCAGAGGGCTGGGGTGGGTAAGGGATAGCCACAAGCATGAGAGCTGTGACAGTGGTGTCCTGTAAGTGATGGTGCGTGGCCATAGCTGGAGGCTTTGGGATTGAGTCCAGTGGGTTGTCCGAGGTCCTTCTCAGCCTTGTGACAAGGGAACGTATTATGTTCGTGTCAGGTGCAGGTGGGTTTCCAGCTTGGAAAGCTGATGAAATGGTGCTGCTTGGTGAGCTGATGGAAACACAAAGAGACAGTGAGACAGTGTGTGCAGGGGGAGCAGCATTCCCAGGCTGTGAAAGAGGGAGGGGCTGCTTCTAGGTCAGCCAAATCTGCTTCCCAAAGTGGAGGACAGCAAGATATTCTATAGGAGTTGTAAAATCAGCACAGGGGTAGTAAATGGCTTTTTTAGTGTGGATGTTACCAGCGAAGTCTTGTGTTTACATGGCCACGTTGAGGTGATGAAACGGCCCTTGAGTGTTGTGTGTGAGATCAGGCTGGGAGCTGGCAGATTGCTCTCCCAAGGCCTTCTCCTCAACCCCCCAGAGACCCCTCCAGACACGGGTGAGTTGCTCTGGCAAGGCACATAGAGACTGGCACGTACAACCTGGGGACAGCTCCTGTCACCACCAGTTCAGCTGGAGGGGGTGTTTTAGCCTTTCACACAGGGCAGAGAAATACAGCAGCCTCACTAACACTCAAATGTGTTCTGCATGAGTGCACTGATATCTGGGGCATGAAGTGAAGGTGAAGATGCAGAGGGAGGAATTGCTGAGATCAGCACGCTGTCCGACTGGGAAGAAGAGAAATGGATTGACATAGGCGGAATCTCTGACATCAGGGACTGCTGTCTGGAAAAATCAGTTAGCAGAGCTCTGGCAGATAGAAGGGCTGCTTCTCATGGATATTTATGCAGGGGCACCATCCCCCTGCCTTGGAGAGTTCACCTTGTGTGCTGATGTTGTTTTAACTGTGATGAATTCCCAGCCCTTTGCCTGGTCAGAGCTAGCTGGATGGATGTGTGCACAAAATGCAAGCATCAGCTATTCTAAAGGCTTTGTGGAGTGTTTGTATGCAAGGCTCGATGTATCAGCTTAAGTTGTTAGGCCATAGATAAGTCGTATTTCTCAGAAAAAAATGTCATTTGCTTCCAGTTGATACAATACTTGGCAGAAGTTTGTGTCACATGTAGTTTTTCTGACTCTGTTGTTTTACCTTTCTGTTTACATTGTTTAGCTTTCATATTTTTTCTCTTTTTTTTTTTCTTTTTTAAAAAAACATTTATTTTCAAAGCATGGATCAATACTGAGCATTTAATTACAAAATATGAGCTCCTCTTGGTTTGGTTGGTTTGTTTGTTTGTTTTTTGAGGGGGGGAGGAGGGGAGAGAATGTTCACTCTTTGACAAAGGGATTTGGATGGAGGTCACTAGCGCTTTCTGTTGTTTTTGTTAGGTACTAGTAAAAAACACCTATGTGTTTCTGGCCCCAGGGTAGTAATCTGCTTTACCTGTGCAACATGAAACTTTTGGGAAATGCAATTTTCATCTGCATTCACAAACCACTCCAGAGCACACGCTATTCCTGATGCCTGGGCAATGCAGGTAAGATAAGTGTGTCATGTCCAGTCATTGTTTCCTCAGCCTTAGTCTCACAGCCCCATTAGATTTCTGGCACTTGTATCTGGAAAAGCACATCCAGTGGGTTGTCTCTCAGTACAATCAATTTCCTAGCGGGCACTCTGACCTCAGAAAGGACAGCACTTTGTATCTGACATGTGTGGCTTTGTCCAAACATGTAACTCAGTTCTGGCAGCATTACCTTGTTGAGGGTGTGGCAGACAGTGATGGGGGACTTGCTGGGGGACTGACACTGAAGACCAGCTGAGGAATATATGAAAAGCAGCATTGGGATGTATACGAGCAGTGCCTGAATGCTGTGAGATATTAGCTGTGTTAATCTCCTCATTATTGGCCTCAGAAGTTGAGTACACCAGGTAGGTCTTCAAGTTTTGGAAAAATAATGTAAAAAATTAAAACCCAAAAATACAAAGGGCCCTTTGTGATTCTCTCCAGGGTACACTGTTTTTCTTCTCCCCAGTACCTGAGCTGATAGCTGCCTGCTCACCACCTGCTAGTGGCATGGTCACAGGGTGCAGGATTGTTTCTGTTTCTGCCCAAGGGTCGGGTGTTGGGCAGGGCTGGCATCCTTTGGTTTTTCTTCAACGACTTTATTGCTGTGGTTCTACAAAGAACTCTGACTTGCTGGAAATGCCACAAGCCATTCAAGGGGGGTAGGCAGGTTCTTATCTGCACTCTGCCAAGCAGAGAAGTGTTAAGTGTGTTGGACAGACCTCTCAGTACTGGTCTATGCACAGACTGAGTGGCAGTGTCACTGTCATCATAGTGGTCTTAGCTTATAAATGAAGAAAATTTTTTTATGAAAGACTAGTGTTTCATTTCAGAATTTAATTTTAGAATAGGCATAATATGCAATTGATGCAGCTTGTTCCAGCAAAGAGTTTTCTTAACTGTTAATTAAAATGTATTTCTCAAATCTGTTAAAGAAAAGGCCTGAGTCATGATTAGGTGTGTGACTGTGGATGTGCAATTACTTATATATACACTGGCATAAATCAAGACTATGTCATTGAGTTGGACTCTTTGTCCATGTCAGCATTGCTCTCAGACCAAAGTCCTGAGCTGAAGGGAAGCATTCATTCCCTGAAATTTACTGTGAATTTGATGTTTGCATGAGATTTATTTTTCCCCCCCTCTAAATTTTGAGGGGGAAAATTGCTGGTGCAACCAACTGAAGCATCACTTCTTGATCCTTCTTGGTTGGAGTTGGTACATTTTATTATTTTAGAAGGGCAATATGGTGAGTTCAGTATTTGCTGCACAGCAACCAAAATATTCAGCATGTTTTGGGATGTCTTATGCTGAAGATAAACGCGTTAGGAATTGAGTCTTTGCACCTTTCTATGGCTGCTAGCAAGGCACTAGTGAAATACGTTTTCCAGTGATGTACTGAAGAAGTGGATTAGTTTTGTTTAATGATATTTTTTTACATAATTGCCATATCACGATTCAAACTGAAGTAAATGAACTATAACAGTGAATAGATCTAAAAGGGAAATGGGAAGCTCTAGATGAAATGTAGAAAAAGGGAATTAAAGGGTTCTTTAGGAACTTGTGACCCCTGTCAGAACACTTAATGCTAAAGGCTCTGCAGCAAAAAGAATGCGTATCTATTCCTTAACAGGAGTAGAGATAACAAATGTTACTGTTTTTCCTGTCTAGATATTAATAAGTTTCTGAAAAATGCTGGGAGCAGATGAACATGTCCCACAAAGAGAGCAGAGGGCAATTAAACACTGAATTGACTACCTTACATAACTGATTGTTTCCTGAAGGGCTTCAGCACCCTTATTTTGACTATATGAATTCGGTACAGCAGTTCACAAATGTAAACCAAGGCTTGTGGCTTTCCTGTGACCCAATACCTCTTTTCTTGGGATAGCCTGGGGTAGGGATAATACTTCTTACCTTAAGCATAATAGTTCTGAATTTAAAAGCAACACAGGAGCTTTCCTCATATTAACATAACCAATTTTATCATCATCTTAAACTACTGTGTGTCTTTAACTGAAGAGATAGAGAAGTCTTGAGGAGAAATTAGGAAATCTTTCTACAGTCACACTGTTGCTTTGTATTTCTGCGACAGGATAAAGCATTATTAGACACTTGAATGGTTTTGTTATTCTTCATTACAGATGTAGAGGGATTTGCATTCAAAACAGATCTAAGAAAGCAAAGTCTTTATTTGAAGTTGTTTACTATTAGTTTGGTTCATATCTGTGTGAATGCTGTAGCTTATTTGTTATTTCATTGCTTCAACATTTTAATGCCTTGGTGTTGAGAAAATACAGTGCTGACTGCCTTTAGCATTGTTCCTGAAAACCTGTCTGTTAGAGATATGGAAATAAATGAGGATTAATAGTATTAGGAATGAAAATCCTTTGGACAAAAGATACTCAGTGGAGTAAACTGGATAAAGACCAGCTGGAAACTTGAACCTAAGTTCATATTTAGTATTATTTTGGAGTAATACAAGTTCATTAAAGTTTCAGGAAGTGGTAGTGACCCTTATCTCAGTGGAAGGGATGCCCTGGAAGGGCCACTCCATGCTGCAGGAGGCAGGAAGCTGGGAGAGAGCCTTCTGAAGGAAAGATGGAGCTCTGCTCATTCTGTGTGCCAGTTACAGCAAGGAATGGATAGGTGAAGGAGCCTCTGAGGGGAATTGATACCTGCCTGTAGCTAAATCAGCAGAGCTTATGATTCCAGCATTAAATTTAACTTCTGGCAAGGACCTCTTACCTTGGCAGCTGCATTCACTGGGTTATGTGAGAGGCACCAGGGACTCTGGTATAGATAGTGTGGTAGTTTGTGAAAATACGAGAGTGATTCCAACTTGGTTAGTGTTGTGGTTCTATATTGGTAGCCACTTGAGTGTCTGCATACCTTGGCAGAGGGTTTTTGTTGTCTTTTCTATTTTCTAGTGCTAGACACAGATGGTTTTCACCACTAAGTAGGAGTACAGTGAAATCTATCTTAAGCAGTTGCACAGGAGGCTGGTAACACTCAAGTTTAAAGGAGGTGATTTTCTCAACGGCAGAGCTGAATGACAAAGATAACCATGAGATGGGGTTTTAATTCATGAAGTTGCACCATGTTTTAACTGTGGGAGAGGAAGTCAAGCTGCTCAGACCAATGTGGTTTTGCAGTGCTCAGGTCAGACTTGCTGGGCTCAGTGTGACTTCTCCTGGCCAGGAAATCCAGCATATGGAACAATCCTTGGAAACCAGATGCAGGGGTTTGTTACTTTGGATGAAATGTAATGCTGGATAAAATTTCTAATGCTGAGAAACATGTGAAAGAGTTTATAGAACTCAGAATTATTTGTTAGAAAGAAAAAGAAAGGAAAATGGCACTCAGGATAAAGTTGCAGATCTCAAAGAGTACTTAATTGAAACAAGTTATGAAAAAGATGCTTATTGTCCAATTTGCAAAAAATCCAGAAAGAAAAAGCAGAAAAAACTATCGCTTTGTCTTAATTGTGCACACAGATATTAAGTAAAAATTAAAAGCTAATGCATGCCACATAAAAGCTGTGTGCATAGAGGAGTGTAGCATTGCTGCTGCAGCAGGATGAATCCTCAACTGGAACAAAGAAGAAAAGGTTCTGTGTGTGTGCATGCACATGTGTGGGCACTGAGGGGGTTTGTTCAGTTTTAAAAGACCTTTGTGCCCTGCCAGCCTTCAGACAGCCAAGCATGGAGTAAGTCTCCTACCTTAATTAAAAATAGTTTGATTGACCATGTCGCTGCTCCCATTGCCATTGCAGTTCTGAGACTGAGGGGCTTCTAACCTGTCATGGTGCTGCTGGATTTGCCCCTGCGTGATGTAGCAGAGAAAAGGAGCTGCTGGGATCACCCCTGTGTAGGGTAGCAGAGAAGGGGAGCTGCTGGCATTGCCCCTGTGTAGGGTAGCAGGGTGGAGGAGATGCTGGGAGTACCCCGGTGTGAGGCTCTGGGGAGCAGGCTCTGTCTAGCAGCTTTACTTTCCCCTGAGGTGGGAGCAGGGTGAAGAATGCAGGTTCTTAGTTAACAGGTTACAGGCATTTCTGAAACCAGGTTTTTACAAGCCAGAAATGGATTTTGGATATCAGCATATTCTCTGTTTTCTCCTTTTTATAACTGTCTGCAAATTTAGGAATTTGTAGGGTGCTTCCTCTTATTGGTGTTTCATGCTGCTTTGAAAGGGGAACTGCTACCTTTGTCCAAAAGCAGAGATGGTCCTGGGCCCTGGCAGCACAAACCTGTCGCTGCACGCTCTGTGGTTAAGTTTGCTACCGAGGGGCTCAGTAGGAGGTTCTGTGAATGACATTTTTTTTGCTTGCAGGCACCCATGCACATGAAGTAAGAGTGCAGCTGTTTTGGCTTTCGAATCAGGGAGGGTGGTGAAGAGAAAGGATGTAATGGTGTTTGAGACAAAGATAGATTTTCAGTTGCAGTGGTTTTTTTCTACAACTTCCTATTTCAATTTGCGTTAGAGGTGGGGGCTGGGTGTATTTATGGTTTAATGAGACACTCTCGCCTTAATAGAACAATATTATTCACAGGAAGAAATGAGTTATTGCTGGTTTTCTTCTTCTTTCTGTTCAGTTACTGTGGATACAGCATGTAACTTTTAGACATACTTCCCCTTGAACAGTGTACGCAGCTTCCAGTTGTTACACTGAAGCTGCTGAAGGAAGGAGGTTAAAGGAGCACAGTTTTTAAAAAGAGATTTGTTTGCTGCTTAATTCCTACGGATACAATGAGCTTTCGTGGGAGATTCAGGAGGGAACCCAGTGAACTGCGGAAGAAGAGAAGGACCATTAGGCGAGTGAATCAAGGAGAAATCCACAGGTTAAGCTGTGTGAGTATGAACCCCTTCTGCCCCTTCTTCTGTAAAATTGCAGGTCACTCTTTGCGCTGCACGCAGGAAAGAGCAGGATTTATTACTTGATGTGTATGTAGGATTGACCGAGTCTCGTTCAACCTGTGTGATGAGGTACTGAATGTTGCAGAACGATTACTGGAGTCTGAGACTGAAGCACAGGGAGTTCAGGAGTTTAAAGAACTAAAGTGCATTAGGGAAACTTTTATAGTTTTGCATTATTGATCAGACATGTCCTGAGAGCAGCAGTGTGTGATAGTCTCTCTGATACCTCATAGCAAGTGCCTGGTAGTTCCATGAAAATTCATAATGCCGCTTCTGGAGTAGAAAGTTACTCTGTGCTATTTCAGATTTTGTGATCTGAGATGGGCATCTCTCAAGGCCAGGAAGTGGAGGAAGACAACTGTCCTTCTGCAGTACAGGGAGCAAATGGAGAAAGCTCCATAACCCTTGATGGAAAGCTAAAGCAAAGTTCTGCCCCATGAGTTAGATGGTAGCCTTGCCAGTGATGCCTTTGGGTCAGGGGTGAGCCTTCTGAAACTCCACTGTGAACTGCTGGGAAGCTCACACTAACTGTGTTGTGCCTAAACTTTCCTGACTGAAGTTGAAACTGCAGATAATTTTAGGTAAAATGCTTAGAGCTTGCTGTTAAGGAGTCTTATCCAAGTACTGGTTTTCAGTGTATTCTCTTGAGAGACTGCTTTAGAGCATAAAACATTTAATGACTTCCCCAAGAAGAGACAACGAATCTTTTTCTTCACGGAGGAAGGTGTTTAGTTTTCTTCTGTAGTTTTATACATTTAATTACAAACTGTGTTTGCATATGCATGCTGAGGGCACCTTTAAGGCTGTTCTGCCTGCCCAGTGTAATAGAATCAGTGATAATATGCTGAAGAAGAGTATTTTCATTAACTTTTTAAGTAGGAAAAAAAAAAAACCTTCACAGTTGTAACACTTGATCACAGGTTAAGACGGTTTGTGGTTCATCCCGTAGAGCGTTCAGGTTTTGCTTGTGACAAGCTGCTGTTTTGGATAAGTATTTTATATGGAAGTGGATCTTTTTGACAAGGCTACTTAGAGGTGCAGGTCCTGCTGCTGTGAGCTATTGGCAGACAGTCCAAGATACTGTGTTTAAGCTTCATGGTTTTCGGTCCTAGGAGCGAATGCTGGTGGTGCTGCTGAAAGCATCTGGCAATTCACAAGCTTTTTGCAGGATATAGGCACTGCTAGCTTGACTTGAGTGTTCAATTTAATGGTGTCAAAGAACATTTAAATTTTATTGTTTTCTTAGAAATCACAACAATGTATCATACTTTGACCTAAAACTTGGAGTTCTTGTAGCCCTGTGCCTGTTGCTTTTAATTGGATACAGGCAACATGCCTTTTTCATCAGAGGCTTGTGGGTCACACTGCACTTGCCCCGACATGGATGGCTGCTGTATGTCTGGAACATAACTCTGCTTTCCAGGGGAATCTGTGCTGATTTCTTTTCTTTTCAGACATAAGATGGACTAAGATGGGGTCACTGTGTCATATTATTCTGTGAACGTATTTCTCAATAGCTTGTTTAGCCCTGAAGAAATGCAGGCACACTTGGCTTTACTTTTGTGACTTACAGTCTCTGTCTTTCTGCCCAATATTTCATAATTGGAGCATGTTAAATCTTTGGCCTACAGGCACTTTTCGCTATCAACCAGCAGCCAGTCTCTCCTTCATGCCTCAGTCCTCCAATGCTGCAGATGTCAAAGTGCTGTTACTCCCACTGCAGCTGTAAAGGCTTTTGTATAAGGGCACCTTGCTCAAAGAGTGCATTTCTTCATATACTACATTTAGACCTGTGTTTTCTGTAGATGGACTTGTATTATTTTCTGGAACTTTTTTCTTTTCTAAGAAAAAATATGATGAGCTTGAGTTGATTGTAGGTTGTTGACTAAGCTCAGTGTGGTTGACCAGGTCTTGCTCTCATTTACATCCTGTACATGGAAATGCCTTGATAGCCAGGTAATTGACTGGGAAGGGAGTTGATGTCAAGGAATCAATTACAATTTTAATATCATGGTGAGAGATGACTTTATAATGGTCATGTATAGATGATACGAATTTTTACAGATAAGGCCTCTGTGGAAATACAATCATTTACTCAGATACATAGCATGAAAAATATCTATAACTTGTGAAGAGATGAGTATAGTGTAGGTAGAGAAAGTAAAATAAAGTGGAACAACAGCTATGAGATCTGCACCATGGAACAGTGATTTTTTGCTAAGTACTCTAGAAGTCAAATGGTACTTTTGCAAAGTTTGTTTACAGCTAGCTCAAACACTTTTGTTAGCTGTTTTTGCTTCAGGGGCTTCTGAAGTAGTTGAGGCCCTTTCAAAACAGTTGTTTGCTCAGTAGACAGGTCTAGGTCTTCATACATCTAAATTTTAGGTTTGAATTGAAAAGGTACCATGGATGTTTGCTTGTGTGTATTGTTGCAGCTTCATCAGACATACAATAGTGATCAAAGTCTTCAGCATCAGAGCATGATCACAGCTTTCCCTTCAGTCCTTGAAAAACAAACTCTCCTATGTATGTTAGAAACAAAGTTTACTAGAAAGGAATCTTTATTTTCAAAGTAAATAAAACTGTTTTTACAGACAATGCTGTACTGTGCACAGTATTGCATAAAATATACCCCACTTTAGCAGCAGGTTTGTGCTGGATGAGCCTGATGGAGTGGGTGAAGTAGAATCACCTTTTTTACTTCCCCCGGATCTGTATGCAGATGACTGTGGGTAAATCGCTCCATCTCCCTTATTCATCCTGTTCACACCTACAGAGGGGACTGGTTTGCCTGTTGCTCTAAATAATTTTGTGTAGTGTCAAAGCTGGGGTTCTGCCTTTGCTATGAGGGCCATCTGAGTGCTACTTAAGGGCAAAAATTGGGAGTATCTTTTTTGTTTTAAATGTTGGTTTTCCTGAAACTACAGTGACTGTATATGTTATCTGTATATTCCTGTGTGTGTGTATGCACGGACTCAGAAGTGCTGTTTGCATAAACTTAATACTGGAAGCGTAAAAGCTGTGATCAGATCCAGTGCATGCAGGTTGCAGGCTGGTTTTGTTAACATTTCTGTTTGCAACTATGATTCTTCCCACTTGAGACTGTGCTAGAAAAAAATGAAGAAGCAAAGCGTGTTTGCAGAACAGTTGAACTAGACTCACTTCAGCATCCCCTTTGTGGTACGCAGGGCACTTCTTCTTCCCTGGGACGCAGTAATCACTAATAAGGCAAGTGGCCGGGCAGAACACTCCAGCTCTGTTGGCAGCTCATCTCCACTCCCACACAGCTCCCATCCCTTCTGCCCAGTCCTTTTCCACCACATCCTACCTGTCTGTTCAGACGTCTGCATGAAGAGGAGTGAATTGCACCTTTGGCCTTTGCTTGCTTTCTTTATGAATAGATTCAGTGTGGTAGCTTCAAAGAAAGCCTTTTGTTGCTAAAACTACACCTCTTTTTTTTCCTGGTTAAGGTCAGGTAAGGGGAGAGCAAGTGGCTGAGTGTTGCCAGTTTAGAGGTCTGTGTAAATTAAACTAAACTCTAAAAAAAAACCCCTTATGGTGCTTTACAAAACTTTCTTGTTTTTCCCCTCAAGTGACCTATGGGCAAATATTTAGTCTAGGCTTCAGAAGTCCTCATTATTTAGAAGCTGTCATTTTTGACGTTTTAAAAAGCCAACTAATTAAATTTAATTTTAAAACTTAACAGTTTTATTGGAGATCTTGTCAGGGGCTGATTTTAGTAGTCATATGATTAAATGAAATTTATCTCCTTCTTAAAGAGTTTCTAAATACTGCATAAACAGAGAGGACAAGTAAGTTGTTGTCTTGTTACCTTTAATATTTTCTGCAGACTGTACTGATAATTTTATCCCCTGTCTAAAGTGATAAGTGCTAGCCAATGAATATATATATATGCCTATGTATATACATTCCAGATTCAGAAAGCACTACAGTGAGGCTACAGCACCAGGTGCCTAATCATGGAGAGAAACAGACTTCAGGAGAAGCATATGACGAAGCAGAGTGTAGCATGAAGCATCTCCTCTCTCTCCCCAGCTGGACACTTTGCTGAACCAACAGTCCTGTGTGGCTTGCAGATTTTAACCATGAGCGAGGTAGTGTTATGTGGCCTAGAGCTTTCAAAAATTCATAACGAAAGCAACGATAAATTCTAATTTGAGAAATAAGAAGTATTAGAAAGAGTAGGTCACTCCCAGTTGCCTGAGAACAGGTCTCTGTGGTTTGAGCAGCCTTAGCATTGGTCGCTGTGCTGGAGAACTACGTGTGTCATTGAAGGCTCTGGTATCTCCAGTTGGCCCATCAGTTAAAGTGAAAATTTTCTGAGTTAACTCAAGCAGATGAAAGGTGTTTCCAGTTTTCAAATAACTAGCAAGCTGAATTCTCTTACAGTAACTTTTAAAGCTGGAAAATAGACAGCATAGACCTTTATAGTTTTTTGATCCAGGAAACAATGGTAATGTAAGCAATTAGAGTTCATCCTATCCCAGCTGCATTTGTACGAAGTAAGTCTCATTTAGTCAAGCAGGTCCCTCATTGGTGTCAATCAGAATTTTCTTTGAATAAAGAGGCTTTAATGAACGAAAATTACTTTTCACTTTCATTAGTCCCAGCAGGATCGTCAACAGGTTTCACTGCTTTTACTCTGCTTGAGCTGGTGGGGTACTATAGTGTTTTGGCAATTTCTGAATCACTAGGAATCGGGGGGTTGAATTCTTTGTAATCCTTTGCTGTTTTCTCTGTAGCAGAATCGTGTGGGAACTGGCAATCCCCTTAATGAAATTTATTGGCACGTTGGCTTCACTGCTGACACTGAAGAGTGTATCAGTTGTGCTGTGCAGCCCTGACTGGATTTTTTCCAAGTGTAATTCTCCAAGGTTTACTGAAAGTTATGACAAATTAAACATATTGGACCTGACAAGTGAATGTATTTTAGGGTGGGAGGGGGTGTGTCAAAGAAAATTTTCTTGTGCCACTAATTTTAATAAATTTGTTGACTATGGATCACATACTGAGCCAGAGGAAGCCTTTGTAATGTGGCCAGAGGGTTTGTTGACTGTAAACAGATGCAGAACAGGCCAAGCAGTTGTAAAAATGAGGAGATCTGAATCAAAAGGAGAGACTGTCTGCCTGCTGGTTCTGGCTGTGCTTCCCTGTCCATTCCCCAAATACCTTTTGCAGACCTTGAATTGCCTCCCTTGGGCTTGAAATGCAAAACTTATTTTCCTTAAAGGAAATCTACAACAGGATGCAGAGTGTGTTGGGTGTGGAGAGGGGGAAGGCCCGTGGGGTGAGAGCATTTTGAGTGGGTGAGACCTGTCACTCCCCATTCTGCTTAAGGGTGTTGGGGACACCATAACCCTGCGTGGCTGCACCGTGTCTGTTCACTGGGTAAAAATGCTGCCATGGGACTCACTGCCAGGAGCACACGGGGTCTCAGGTTGCTCACCAAGATCTCAGCTGGTGGGGATGTGGGAAAAGGTGCACCCAATGGAGATATCCTTCCCATGGAAATTACCCCGGGCACCAAACTGCTGTATTGTCTCTTGGTGAATAGAGACATACATTGGTCATACAAACATACAAAAGTTTTGTTGAGTCCATGAAAACCAAATTGTTTTCTAGCCTCAGCTTCAGCTTCTTGACTATCTAGGAGCTGTGTCTAGCACACCTCAGAGCTGCTGGGCAGTCTGTGTCACTAGCATGTCTGAAGATGGTGTTAAATTCAGCCTTTAAGCTATACCTCCTCCAAAAGTCATGGAATCCTGGCTGTTCTTTAGCTCCAGTTTGGACAGGTTTGGCAAAGAAATATTCAACTGCATTAGGCCTGTCCTGGTGGAATGTAATTAACTACATATATTAACCATATAAAAAATATGAAGACATATTATGTCAGAGGCCGAGTACTGGGGAAAGGAAAGGAAAGGAAGAACAAAAGAAATGTGAGAAGCACTTCACATTGATGTCATCCTAGAAAGTAATATAATTTACTGTTGTGAGTTTTAGTAGGATTGGGTTTGGTTAATAATAATGCTAAGTCTATGAAAATGAAAGAAGGCAATGCTGTTATTTTAGTAAGTGGCCCTTTCTCTTGTAAGTCTGCCCATTTCAGTATTTCAAATGTATATTGGAATTAATTGTAATTTTAGACAAGACATAGCTTTGATGAAATATGAAATCTTTGAAATCAGAGTCTTCCTTGATCTTGACCGATCTGGCCATCACAATTGTTTTGACTCTCTGGATCCTCCTGTCACAGAGATACTTTAGTCCAGGTTACTGAAGTCCATCAGCTTAAATTCTTTCTGCTTATTTGTTTCTTTAATTTTTTTCTTCCTGGCATTTGGAAGAGAAGAAATTAATTTAAACAGCTGTATTAAATTCAATAAATTTTAGATGCTTGGGATTTGGTGTCAGAATAATACATTGTTAAAGCATTAGAAAATCACAGCATTTAGTCTACTTTATTTTTAAGATGAGGAAGTGCTTGGGATGACTAGCCAGAGAATATTGGTCTCTGTTACGTCATTTCCCCCTTTAGGGAGTGTTCACAGAAACACAGCTTTAGGAGGATGATATATAATTGAGAAGATTGGTGCTAGCATCAGTGCAAAATGACTGTGCAGCTGGTGGCCAGCCAGGTACCATAGCTGATTCTGTAACATCATTTATATGGATATTTCTGGTCATTACTACTAGGAAGAAGTAATGGTGTTGTACCTAGACCAGAAAATGATGGCAGTGAAACCAAGTATCACTGGTGAAATCTGGGCTGATTCACCTGTGTGAAATTAAATAGAGATTTTTCTCCTGGGATGTTGGCTCCAATGTTCATTTAACAGCTCTTCAGTATTCCAAAAGAGTTTGGAAAAGTTGGCTCAACGAAATTCTAAACTACACTCCACAGCACTGTCAGGGTGTGAAGTAAATGGTACTGCTGAGATTGTTGTAGCAGGTGAGGAGTCAGAGTGCCTTTTTACTAGATGTATTCACAACCATTTCAGCACAACTAAATTCATTACTCACTTGAGATGGAGAATATAAAAAGCATTATAAAAATCCAAGCCAGCCTAATTCAATCTTGGCACACATTGCCAAGTTGGCCTGTTTCCAAAAAGCACAGACAAGTTAAATTGAGAAGAGGGAGCACTATGGTTATTAAATTAGCTTTAAATCAGCCCTACTCATTTACAGATCCTTGCTAGTGCTTACAGGGAGAAATTTGCTAATCCCAGCATCACTGCTTCTGTCTGCCTATGAGGAGAAAACTGAGCAGGCATCCCACACTTTCTAGAGATAAACTGCTAACTAACCAGCTGCCACTTCCCATCACAACTGCAACACTAAGCATTGCAGTGCTGAGCTTTGCCAAGTCCAAAGTACTGGCTCTATAAAGGGTGGAGTCAGTGTCCACAATGCACAGTTTTAATGTCTGTAAGAACGTGCACAATTGATGAAGAGAGGCATCACGTTTATTATACCACCATGCTTGATGTTGGCAGGGAATGGAGTAGATGATCTCTGCACCCAGTGTATTGACAAGGATGGGCTATTACTTGCACCTCTGATTTATGGGAGTTGGCATAATACAGTATTGCATTTTATACAGGATTTTGCTCTAATGCCACAGAAGGCAGAAAGTAATTTTTATTGCATCAATAGAATAACATCACCATAAATATTCAAGTGCTTCACTGAAAAGTTTTGCAGTGAGTTTGATAATGTCACACCTACTTATGTTGAGTTCAGATGTGTAATCTTTCTCGAAAGGCCTCTCTACGAGCATCTGTTAAAATGTTTCCATCAGCTCATGCCCTTTGCAGCACTGAGAGCAAGAGAATTAGTGCCGTGGGAACAGCGATGTTCATACGCTTGCTGTGTTTCTCTGCTTCGGGGTTTTCTCGAGCTGCATTCTTGTCTCATGTAAATGACCTTGCAGCTGCCAAGGAGAAGTTTTCCCCTGGAGTGTTTCAGCAGCTATGAGGAGTGGCTTTCTGAGCACTGCCAGTTTCTGAAGAGCAAAGAGAGGGCAATGTAACATAGCTTCCCTGCCTCCCCCTGCATCCCAACATCTGTGCGATGTTAATTTTGAAGGAGATGTATCTATGTTCACCCCAACCTTACAGGGATTTCCAGGGGGAAGAAGGAACAGCATTTCGTTCTGCAGAAAGGGTAGTTTCCATGGCCATAGAGAACCTACAAATGCTACATGTTCTTATGGGATCTTCCCATATTTCGAGAGAAGTCTCAAGATTTTTGGGATTTCCCAGCTTTTCTCTAGTCTACAACTTCAGTAGGAAGGTAGCTTGCTATGTCATTTTTTTACTTAATGTTTTTTTTAAGAGATTTTGAAAGCTGACAGTCATGACATTTCCAAGAAACATCTGACCAAGATTAATATTGTGTTGACACGTGTCTGGTTTGGGAGAGTGAACATTTATGATTTCAGTGGCATGTCTGACTTATTAAAAGTTGAAGTTGTTGCAAAACCATTAACCTGAGAGTATCAGCTCTGGGAAGGGGGCATTCTCAGTGTGATGTCACAAACTTTCTGCAGCAAATGTTCATGTTTTAGTGAGACCACTATACAGGAAAAAGGTCTCAGTGAAACACTGGTGCCTCATAAATGTCAGTACATTTATTATTTCACTTTTACTTTGAATTTTCTTGTAGGTGGTTGCTTTCTGCTAAATTTGAATTGAGAGAACTTTATTGAGACCTGGGCATCATTCATTACCAAAATGAGTGGTGCAGCAGAGAGGGTACACTTAGCATGCACTGGTGTTTTCTTGTTGTGGTTTTAGCTCCATGAAGCTTATGTTTATAGATGGATATTTAATAGATTGACAGATTTAATGATGATGAGTCTAAAACTCCTGTTGAAAGGATACTGCAGTGAGTTAACAGAAGTTGAAAGGGAATAAGAGCAAACTGTGCACAGTGACGTAGTCAGATGACCCCACTAAGTTCCTGTGGGGATCCACTGTCAGCAAACGACAGACTGAAACCTCACTGAAGAATATGGCTGCTGCTCAACCCGAGAGCTTCTCGAGCAGCACTGGGTAGTTACGTGTCAGCTGGTGCCCACCAGGGCCAAGTATCTGCCTGGGACAGTTTCAGGCACTGTGGCTGAGCTGATATGAAGTCTCATGTGTCCTAGCAGGGCTCCTTGTCTTACCTGAACATCACGCAACCAGTGTACAGTCCTGTCATAGAATCTGAATGAAACATTAAAGCAGCTTCTTCCCAGGTTGCCCCATCCCTGAAAGTGTTCAAGGCCAGGTTGTGTGGGGTTATTTTTTCTATTTGTTACTATTATGTGTTGGTCTTGCCTGCCTTCTACAGTTCTTTAATGTGTTAGTATCAACAGATAGTGCTTTTGGCCTGTGCTTGCTGAATCCTAATGATTTTTAGGAGTTTATTAACTCTTAAGCTGGCAAGCAGGACTGTGAGAGTTAGTAGTCTGAGAAAAGAGGTAATAGATTGAACTGTTGAAGGAGCAGTTCTAACTTTTAATTGTTTCTCCATCCTTTGATGGAGCTTTGATGCTTTGAGCAGGGAGTTGGAGTAGATGGCCTGCAGAGGTCCTGATTTTTCTGTGATTGTAGCATCAGCTGTTCAGCAATTGAATAACCTTCTAGGAACATGTATATCCCACTGTTCTAATTTGTGTGGCTGTGTTACTGCTACATCATTAAACTTTTCATAGATGCATTTGATGCTAAAGGGAGTCTTGAACTCAATATAGAATGTAAACTGTTCACAAGAGCTGTGAAGAAATCTTGAGATGACTGTGATGACTGAAAAAAATAAGAACTCTTTAGAAGAAAGTCAAAAGAGAGAGACTTTTATATTTGAGCTATTGCATGTGTAATGGACCATATGTGAAAATTGTATGTGTATATAAAAATCAAATATGGTGGACTACCATGAGATTGTCCATTGGAGAAATTTGTTTTATGGAGATGTCCAAGCTTTCTTTTTCAGCGCACCTTGGTTTTGATTAGGGAGGAGGGAGGCAAACTTTATATTGATCAGGATAGCCCAATACAAGAACAGTGGTTAAAATACAATTTGCTTCATGTCCACTGTTGCATCAGACTGAAGGAGTGTTCAGCATAAGTGTTTCTCTATTTGCTTTTCACTACTGTCCTTTTTCTCTCTTATCACCTGCTTTTCCATCCTTTCTGGCAGTTCTCTTGCCCGTTCTCACTCACTCTTTCTCATTCTGACATCTTTAAATTAAGCATCTAATGCTAATACCTGACTTAGTTTGTTTAATGTATTCTAGCGTGTCAGACAGGCTTCTCTTTTTCTATTTTTGGGTGGTACTTCAAGACATTGTGACTTTAGTTTTGTTTGGTGGTTCCTGTGGTGGTTTCTTACTTTACATTATGGAGGTATTCATAAGCTACCAGCAGTTCAAAAAGTGGGACTATGTGAGACAGTGAAGAAATTAGTAGGTTTCTTATTCTAAAACATGTTAGCTCAAAGTCCTGTCTGTGTTCAATTCAAACTGTGTCTGTGGATTTGCATGCATGTATTCATGGAGAAAGAGGGAGAGAATTCCTGAGAATGCCAGGTAAGTTACTGTAGTGGTTTGTGTCTCTGTGAGGAGCTGACAGATTGCTCTGGAGTTATCACATGGAGTGGCAATTGGCCCAACTTCCTCACTTCCACTCTCTCACACGAGATCAACTGCAACAAGCTGAGAAGAATAGGGTGAAGTGTATAAAAGTAAAACTGCAGCAGTTCTCAATTTATGAAAGAAGAGGAAGGTAAATTTGGGTGTAGAGTTTACCTGATCTTTTCCTTTTTTCCACAGCAGGAAAAACCCAAACTCTTGGAGCCTTTGGATTATGAAGCTGTTATCACAGAGATTGAAAAAAATATTGGGGACAGCCCATTTAAGGATCTCATATTATTCCCTGATGATGACTTTTCAGTAAGTACAAGACAAATATGTGTTATTCTTTTTCTTTGATTCATCTGTTCATTTATTTTATCTCTGTTGCTAGAGGGAGAACCAGAAGTTTTCCAAGGGCTGTGTAATGCTTTCTTAATTCATGCATAATGCCTTACTTCCCTGCACTGAATTCATTTGGTTTTGTTGGGGTTTTTTCCTCTGACATTTTTGTGTGTGACTTTACTATTCACAATTAGATAAAGCTCGAAGCCCTGGTTGTTCCCAAATATGTTTCGGGAAATCACTAAACATGTTATTCCATAACGTATACTTGTCTTTTTACTCAGCACAGTGGTAGTTTGGCCAGTGCTAGAATCTCTCCCTGCTATTATAGTCTAATTTAATCTGTTACTTCTGATCCTATTCTGTTTGATGTATTTGGCCACTGGTGCTAAGGAAGGCTCCCAGTCAGTGGATCCCAGACCCCGCAGCCATGGAGCTGCCTGACCTCATCCTGTGTTCTCCGTTGATTGTCCTGGCAAACTGCAAAGAAACTGAGAATCTGGATGTCCAGAGCAGCTCTCCCAATGGCCATGGTTGGGCAGCTCAGGTGGGCAGGGACTGCCTGCTGGGCAGCTGGGGAGGTTCATTGCCTGGCAAGTGCACGGGCATTGTACAGCAACTTCTTCAAAATCAACATATCTTTGTAAAAGATTTAGGTTTTGATGAATAGGAATTCTCTAATGGAAATACATTTAAATTTTGTGACCAATTGTAACTGCTATGTGAGGGCCCTTCGCATCAGCTCATGGCACTGCTTCTGTCCTATGAGGCCAGCTTAATCTAATCGGCTGTTTTGTTTTACTAAATGGCTCTATTTCCTTGGTGGCATTAACTGAGTTAATGTGCTCATGGGATTGAGAGAAAACTAAACAGAATAGATTTTCTCATTATTGTTAATTCCTTTATCCATTTGGCACATTTGTCAATTTATGAAATTGAAATTTAGCATTACAAAGCTGACTAGACATACTATGTGCTGTCACAAGGCCCTTGAGCCCTTTGATTTAGAGTAACTGAGCTCAAGTCCATTGAGCAAACCTTCTCAGTGAAAGAAGAATCACATCCTACTGCTGAAGCTCTGTCTGTCAAGCATGTATTTCCACATCCTTATTTCCATTTCATTTGGAGCTGTTGTTGCCTGGATTTTAGTAGCTACTTGTATTTTGTTTCATCTGTGTTATCCTTTGCAACTATTTGGCATAATCTATTTAAATTTTAAAAAATAATAAGCAAAAAGGTTAAGACAGATGAGAGAGGTACTGGCATGGTAGACGTGGCCTGCACTCACAGAAGAGTGGGGGTAGTGGTAGGTAAGGTCCATATCCTTGCAATAAGTGTTTGTCATGTTTGTCATCTTCTCTTGGAGTCAGTGGCAATAACAAGAGCCTCTGCCACCAGGCAGGGCTGCAGAGCTTCTGTACCAGGCAAGTTTTCCAGTTGCAGAGTCTCTGTTTATAGACCTGCTCCATCCTGCTGAAATATCACCTGTGCACAGAACTCTGGGTCAGCCATTTGAGTAGAAAGAGATCCATGTCTGACTGAATTAGGGGGTGCTCAGGCTGGCTCTGAGTGGTATTTAATGCGATAATGTTGCAGAAAATGGTGGACACTGTTTAATGATTGCAGTTGCTGCAGACCTCATGGCTCAGATGCAATCCCAGTTTGGGCCCATGTGTGAGCACATCCTATGGGCACAAGTCTCTTCAGGGTGAGACCCCATCAAAAGAATTAGCTGAGGTAGTGAACACAGGAAAATATTCTGCTTTTAATAATGATTTCCCATTTCTGGATCTATCGTGTTGACCTCATTCGTCAGATATGGATCAATTATCATAGCTTTAGTTTCATCTCAAAATTGCTTTCTCTCATTGACTTGCATTCAAAGAGAATGTGGTTATTCTTACAAGGCTTCTGTTGGTCATTTCCAACATCTTATGTCAAGTCTGTGGAATCACAGTCAGCAAAGAATTCTATATATCAATCTGAACCTGATAGATCATAGTGCTCCATTTCTGTGCATCTCAACAGAAGAATACAAGATGTGTACATTACAAATATGCATTCTCTGGTTTTACTTCAGCTGGGAAAAAGATGCATCACTTTTTTTTTTTAACTGGCTTAATAATCCCTTTAAAAAATAAATTGATTCACATCATTTCCACTTCTTGTTTTCCTAGTAATGCCTTCCTTATAACTTTCCTGCCTTCCCAAAGTCCAGTTTCCATTTCAGAAAAAGCATCTTAGCTCAGCTTCACTTTTCACCTGTTCCTGGATCTCTTGAACGAATTTCCCTTCCATTGCTGTGCTGTGAAACAACGGCCAGTGGAAATTTCTGTGGGAACACAAGACTTGCATTGTACTTCTTGGTGGTAGTAAGAGGGAGTTGATGAGCTTCCTGTTGCGCTCATAAAAAAGGCAGGCTGGGAGGTGATGCTGGTAGTTTTGCACCCTCACCACTGCATTACTGTGCTTCCTTCACCTTCTGTTCCCCAGACCTGGCCACGCTCTCCTTTGACACCTGGAACCGCTGCTATCTGGCATTCCTATTTCTCAGTTTTCTCCTATGTGTTTACCAGAAATGAGGCCATGAAAGAAGAGTGACACTTTCCTTTAAATTGGTCTCCCTTCTCACCTTTAACCTTTCACATCTTAGTCTTGCCCAGTTTCATTCTCATACATTTGTACTTCTGCTCCTGAGCACTGATATATATGCAAGCAAAAAAAAAAAAGCTGTATCCTTTCGTAAGTATTTTTTCATCCTTTCTTCATGTCACCATCCTTTGGAATTCACTGAACACCCAGCAGCCTCTTTTCAAGTATCTCCAGGATTTCAAGTATTTCATAAAATCATTGGTGCTCTCCCTTAGTGGCAACAGACTCAGCACCCCTTCATTAATTACCTTTGCTTGTGTGGAGGTTTTGTAACTAAATATATGTTAATGGTATGCTCGTAAATAGTTAATTGTCGTAAAAAGGTAGCTGAAAGGACTTAATAGGCACTTCAATTTGGTATGGTATAAAAGCATGTTAAACTCTGGGTCATGAATTTTTTTTCCTTCTCTTCCCCCTGTGTATGATTCTTCAAAGTCTCTGTTTGAAAAGTGGAACTCAGGCTTTTTTTAAGCTGCTTGTATAAATATGGCCAAATGCCTGGTTTTGAACCTGCAATAGAAACAATAATTCATTGCCCAAAATTAGGACAGGTGTAAGATGGCAAAGCTTGCATGCATAATGCAAAACCTAATGAAGTTCAGCCTGATATGCTCCTGGCTCTTCTGGACTTTTGAAAGCCCACCTGGGTGTCCTGTTCCCTCTAAGTATCACAGAGGCCTTAGAAAAAGAGGGGCTGAGTTTTGCAGTTGATGGTCCTTTCCATCGCTGCAGGCAGGACTGTTTCAAAGCTTCTTTTGTTTAGCTCTGAACAAAAAAGAGCCAAAATCTCCCTGATTTTCATATTGTGAAACCTCTGCTATCTAGGTACTCTGCTGGGGCAAAAGTTGTTCATTTGGATACAGAAGTTCATAACATAACCAAATGCATCTTTAAGGGAAGGGAGGAGGAGTAGGCAAGGACGCTGCCTCTTCACATGAAACGTGTACCATAGAGGCAGCGTGAAGCACGGGCCTTGGAGCCTCCTGGGAAATACCCCTGTAAACTGACTGTTACTTCTAAGATCAGAAGGGTTACACTGGTGAGATCACAAGTTATTTTCAGTATCATGTGACTTAGCTCTCACTTTCCCATGTGACAAGCAGTATCTGCTCATTCTTAGAGGAGCAGACATTGAGTCCATTACTCTCATGACTAATGGCTTATTGGTATCCTTGAGGTGCAAGTTCACATTGCCTGGCAGGAGCAGGAGAGTGAGAAGTATCAGACTTCTAGGGATGCACTCCAACTGTTTAAGTAGAGAGAGTCAGCAAAGCAAGCTGTGTGCAAAGCATAGCCTCTCACACTGAATGCAGTTCAGGGCGTGATGGGGCAAAATCTGTCCTTTCAATGTGCTCTGTGCTGGCTTCCCTTCTGCTTCTCCCCCACCCATGTACCTCTGTGGTGAGATCTGTGCTGGGACAGCAGACCAGCAGTTTGTCAGGGGGCCTTTGTAGGGTGGTATTTGTACAGCATGGTTACACCTTAGCCTGCATTTTAATTCGATGGACTAACTCGTTCCAGGTTTTGGTAACATTAAGTAAATCTGTTTACTTGGATGAAAATGGGGCTGAGCAGCTTTTCTTTAGAGCAGTTGAATCTAAAAGAGAGGAACGTGTCTGCCTCTGTGTGGTTAGCTCTCTTAGGAGAGCAGCCTTTGCAGGAAGTAAATACCATCATTGTTGATGCATCCGTCTCAAGATTTAACCACTGGTAACATGCTTTCAGACTAAAAGCTATTTAGAATAGATTCAGACTGAAAATGTTTGAAATGGCTAATGGAGTCTGAACTCCATTTTCAAATGTTAAATTCACCATGTCACTGGGAAGTAGTCACTTTCTGAAAACATTATTCCTAATTAGTTGTTGATAAGGAGCAATATTAACTTTGGTGTTTCACTGTAGAAGGTGGATGTAGCAAAAGAAGATGCTTAGTGAAATTGTGTCTTATAACTCGTCCTACACCTGGGGCCAACAGCTTATGCAAATGACACAGCCTGGCAATGCCAGAAATCATGGTTGGATATAGGATATTTATATAAAATAGATTAAAAATAATTCAGAAGAATTAGAGAATTGCATGTTTTAGGCTGATACCTGCATTATTTGATTATCACAGTTTGCATGCACAAATGAGAGGGTAATTGGCCTCTGGTTTGAACAGACAATTGCTATGATTGCCTAAACATTAGAAAATTAGGCTGCATTCACAGCACATTTATAAATAGTGAATTCTCTAAGTAGAATCCTTTCTTTTTTTGATGACTCTTTCAGAAGCACATAGCCTGTTGTTGAAATTTAGTTGTTTTCTGAAGTAAAGAGGTTTTGGTGAATAATGCTATGCCTGATCAGCCTGTAAGAGTGTTTAACTTTGGAAGAAATCAACTATGAACAGGAAGTGCCTTTGTGGCCAAGCTTTTGCAGCTAAGTGGTTAAACATAACTAATTCTCAGAAGGGAAGTGTTTTGTAGTTTTTAACACAAGTTTAAATATAACAATATACAACATTTTCCACGTCCCAATTCTTTGTAAATAAACCTGTGATATTCACTGTCCAAGTCTACAAATGCACAAGCCCAGTGTTACCTGAGTTCTCAGTTTTGCATGGCTGTATTTCTTTGAAATGCAGTCTTGTTGAGAAGGACAGTAGGGGAAAGTACCCAAGTGGGCTTGGGTTGCAAGTTTTGTTCAGTTAGTCTTTTTAACAGGCTGTGTAAGGGGAGGGAAGGAACAATTGCCCCATAAGGTAAATGTTAGCTCTCTTGGTCAATATCAATAGACCAGAAGTGTTGATCTAGGTCAAAAAATTGACTTGCTGTATGTCTTATCTATAAAAAAAGTTACTGGAAACTGTCTTCTGCGCAATACGTGGGGCAGATAAGTTTTCCTGTGGGCGAGCAGAACAGGTTATTGGTCTCTCCACCATCGTGACAGGGTCAGTGTGAGGTACAGGATGCATCATATCTCTTCTCCTGTGGCCTCCCACTCTGCCTTAGTCTGGAAACAGCAGCTGATCTTCAGCAAGGGGTGTGTGCTGGAAGGACAGTGTGTGTACTCTGTGGCTGCAGGGCCCAGCCCTGGGGAGACCTTCATGTGATGGACCACAGGGGTATCCGTGGGTTTTCAGCTGTGCTCAGGGATTGTGTCTCGTTGTGTCTGCTTAAAAAAGTGGGACTTAAAATGTCACGTATGTGTGAAGTAAAAGTAATGAGGTGCATTCCAGAGCCTGTGGGTGCTGCTGGGAAGTCCCTAAGTAACCAAGGATTCAGACATCTGTTACTAAACGTGGACTGAAAATTCATACTTCTCTGTTGTCTCTTTTACTCATAGACTAAATGACTGTGTAAATGACTTCATGCAGAGTTGGTAATACAACTAGGTAGAGCCCAAGAACTCACATTTAGGAAACTCTGCTTAGTTTGTTCAGAACAACAGGATTTTTTTCATTTTCTGGTGTCTATGAGGCACCATCATTATTTGTGAGAGCCAGTGTTTTAATTGTTTTGTATCCTGAGCTCTCCAGATGAAACAGAAAAAGTTTGGGGAATCCCATGATGTTTCTGCCCCAGTGATATGTGCCTTTCTTTCACAATTACTCACTTGGAAAGGAATGGGGGGGAAATCACAGTTGTCTGTATAAGCTCTAAGGAAAAATGCAGTTGATAATATCCAGGCACTTGTTACATGGAATTTAGGTGTTTCAATTTATAGAAAAAAATAATTCACCTTTTAGTCTGAGATTTTTTAATCTGAGAGTATAGGAAGGAGATCCTCCAGGGGCACAGCAGATACTGTGAGCTGCTTCATGGTATTAGTAAGTAGTGATTCTTTATACTAAACCAGTTGTATGCCACAGGCCTTCTTCTGGAAATCGTGTGCCTTTCTGTAATGGAAGAGAAAATGAGCTTGGAAGGTCAGATTTCTTTGGGTTTCAGTCCTTTTGCTGTCTTGAGTGACAGAATTACTCTATTGTAACTGAGAGCATAATCTGGGCTGCTGGTGTTTGACTTTGTTTGGTTAACCCTCTTATGGCCAAGAAAATTAATGAGACAGATCTGTAGCTTAATTGAAAATATCCCAAAGCTTCCTCTTGTGAGCTTTTAGTGAAGCGGCTGCCTTGCCTGACCCAAGCTTGGGGGCCCGGGTCACACAGAAGAGCGCTGCTGGTGGCCTCTTGTTGGCCTGCTGGGAACTATGGGAATCTTGGCTCCTTGTGGAGAACTTCTGGAGATCCATTTCTCTGTGTGCTTTCCTGCTGTGGAGCCTGACAAGCCAGTTCAGTCAGCAGCCGCTTTCAGAAAAAGAGCTTAATCTGTGCAGTGCCTGTGGAGCCTGGAAGGAGACTGCAGGCAGCACCAGGAGTCCCTTGTCAGCCCTGCCCTGCTGCTTGTTCCCACGGGTGGGAATGTCCCTCTGAGAAGCTGCTGCCTCGTTCCCCTTGCTGTCCAACCATCGAGCTGTCCTGTGGCACTCCTTTTGCAAAGTCCTGGGAGGACTCTGCCCCTCTCTTCTCCTTTCAAAAGAGCCAAAGCTTTTAGTTCTGTCTCCACATTCCTTGCCTTAAAGACATGAAGTGCAGAAGGGAAGTGGAGGAAGCAAGTATCACTGTTGGATTTGGCATATATTTCTGGGAGAGGATGTAAGGAAGACTACATGACTTTTTTTATCAGAAACCTCAGAGACTGAAGCAAGTTTGCTTGGAACAATTTTATTCCCAGAAATCTATTCGAACACTGCTCTTGCTTGTAATTAATGCTTTAGCTGATAGTATTGAATAGCATGTGTGGGCAGGAGCTGGGTTGCAGTTGTTGGTATGCATGTATTGTTGGCTGCATGACAAATTGAAAAATGCAGGCCATGATAACAAGGTTCTTAACCTTTTCATGAGACAAAACTGCTGTTCTGTCACTTTGACTAAATTGCATATTTTTTGTTTATTGCCAGATAGACACAATTTCACTGGAAATCAGGACACTGTATCCTTCTGTACCTGAAGATGCAGAACAAAAAGCAGAAAATTTATTTGTTAGAGAGGTGAGTATCTAGTGTGTATCCTTTAATTTTAAATGAAATATTTGGGGGGAGGTTTGCTATGATTACAATGAACATCTTTTTTCTTTTAATATGCTTTAGGTTATTTGAATCAGATTGAATTTTGAAGGTCAGAAGGAGGGGAAGGGTTAACAACATATCTGCAGTTGCCTGTTCTGAGGTGTTTGTATCTAGAAAAATTGCAAATGCACTGATCAACCTGTCATTGTACTGTTTTCCAGCTGCATTCCCTGTCACTACTAGTCCACTGATATTGATGTTGACATTTTTGCATAAATGCTAATCACTGGTGATCTGAATGCTTTTTGCACTTTGAAAATATTGATATCTTGCCAAAAAAATTATAACTGATTAGCACTGGTTTAGACTCTTGAGAGTTATCACAAGGTAGGTGTCTCATTTGGAGCTGTACATAGAGCTATCTGAGGAGTAGGTACACTATGAAGGGTGTGTAGGGGGTTATATTTACCACAGGTAAATAGAGTATGTTCTGTCTTCATAGGAGAAAGTTAAACAGAGTCCTTTCATGGCAGTTAGAGCCCCACCAGGAATGAATAATTGCTCTACCTTTAAAAAGCCCCTATGGCTGTATTGTTTCCACACCTGATCTCAGATTGTAGGAGAAGATTGCTCATCCTGCTGCCTTAGGAGTATTTCGGGTTGTCACTGGTGTTATCACTTTGAAGAACATTAAAGGTGCAGGTTAGACTGTTCAAAGAAATGTACTTAAGATAGCTCCTTGAACCTTCCCCATCTTTCACTACAGATGTAAAATATAGTTTACCATTTGCATTAATAAAACAGGTGTCGGAAATCAAATTTTCGGACAACTTCTATAAGGAGTTTAATTCCAAGCATTTTATTATTAGCCCACAGTGTGTTCATTCTCTGCCTCTGTTTCTGAGATTGGAATTTTTCACACCTGGCCTCTAGTTTGAAAAAGTACTTCGTATGTGCTACAATTGCAAGACAATGTGTGAAGGAAAAGTCAGTTGCAGACAAACACAGGATTTGGAAAGCATGAAGTCCAAGATTAGGTAGAAGTGTAGCTATTGAATTGTATGCAACGTGACATTTTACAGGCTGGTCCTATTTCTTTTCAGCAAGTCTAAAAAGAGCAATAACAATTTACTGCCAGCTCAGATTGCCTGAACTTTGCTCTTTCTTAATCTGACAGCAGGGTTAAAAGATAACATAGCTTGTGGAATTATCTACCTTCCCAGAAGCCTCACTGTCCTTTCAGCACTTTGGGGTCTGCTTTTTATTTTAGGGTTCCACAAGCACTGTGCTCATGGCTTTACAGAGAAAATGGTGGGTCTAAAAATGCAACATAGTACACAGTGCTGGGAATCATTACAGCTGAGTTCACCAAGGGGATACTAATGACAACCTGGTGAAATACATGTTGAGCACATCTATTAAGCTTTCTCTGTAATAGCAGTGAGCGGAGGGGGGAGGGGGAGAGAGGAGCAAAGCAGTGGAAAGAACAGTACTACAGGACTAAGCCTGTGCATGGAAAGAGCAGTAAGGAACCTGTTTTAAAGTAGTAATGCATATGTTCCATTTTGCCACAAAGCCAAAAGCTATATCTATAATAAATTAAATTCCAGGAAGAGGATGGTTTCTAGTCCAAAATTAAGTAAAACTGAGCATAGGGTTCTGTGAAGACCTGTGACTGTAGTCCACTGCAGCAATTGCACAGATGTGCACTAACCCAGGAGCAACCTGTTGTGTTCCAGGCAGATGTTCAGCACTGCTGAGTAGATGTGCAGGAGTGGAGTTTGTGACCTTCACTTCTCTTTTGGAAGTGTGAAAAAGCCAACATTTTACTCAATGAAATATCTCTTCTTTCTTCAAATGCAGTATTATATCACAAGCAGTGCATGTGCCCATCTTGTACACATTTGACTGTCTGTTGGTCACATGAACTTGTTACAACTGGGGATCAAATGCCGAATTCCTAATCAAACTGTGGGGGAAGATATGCAAAGGCAATTTACAGCTTCATCTTGCTGAAGCCATTTTAGTAACAGCTGTCTCTGTTCTCTTATGTTGCACTGTCTCCAGAGTTTAGCAAGTTAAGACACAAAGACATGGTCAAAGGAAAGGTCTGATGTTGGAGGTGAAACTAGTTTTCTTCATATGGTGCAGTGTGAAGACATGGTGCTGGAAATATTTCAGGAACTCAGATCCATGATCTCCTATCTCATTCTTTGGTGGTTTTCAGATGGTCTTGTCTATAAGACAAGGTCATTTGAAAAGGATTGTCAGAAGTCTGTGATAATGCCTTAAAATCCTGTCTGTCCCTTCCCAGGCATTTGTTTCCCACTGGTGACATTAGGAAAGCTTTGCTTCCACCTCTAGCTCTTTCATTGCTGGAGTACTTCAAGGATGAGAGGTTTTTTTCCCTAGCCCTTGCTAAATCCATACATAAGACAGCTTGGGGATTTGATCAAATTTCCCTTCCTCAGGTGACTGTAAACAGTATTTTAAAGGCAAGCCATGATGACTTGATTGCCTGAGCAGTATCAGTTTATGGATGCAAATGAGCTGACAAGCCAGATGAAGAAAGATGAGGCTGATCTTGCTGAGGAAAGCTTTCAGTATCAATGGTGTTTGATGCTGCCCACCTGTAGTGGAAACACAACAGCAAAATGAAATAACAGTGTAGGAATATTGAAATTTTTTTTGATGAATAATGTAGTTACTTTTGTCTACAATAATACAGTATTCATGTGGCTCTCTCTGAATTTTCCTGTGGAGGTTTTTTAGATACACAAGTGGGAGTTGTCACTTTTAGTAAGCTTGTAGAGCCCTTGCCATTCATCTGGGGGATTTTTTTATTTGAGATCTTGCAGGTTGGGTCTGTAGCATCAGTAAGTTATTATTGAACATGGGTTTTATTAATCAAAATGATAAAAGAGCCACAGCGTCCTGAATACCTCCTGTAAGTGGTTGTGTGTCCATAGAGTTGATTTCTGAGGCTTTATGATTTTTAGGTAATCTGCATTGCTCTTGCCTATCTCAAAATAAAGTTAAAATGGGAAGTCCTGTTGATAAATCTCACCCAGGAAGTTTTATTATTGCTCATCACAGCGTAGATTTCCCCAACCTCAAAATCTGATTTTTTTCAGTACTTAAAAGAACTGTAGTGTCAGGATTAGACATGTTATTAAAGAATAGCGGGTCTTTTGATAGCAAAGAAAGTAACTACTTTTTTTAAATGTTTCATACTTTAAAATAATAATGTGTTTTAATGTTTTGGTTTGTGACACTGCCGTCTCACTGAACCTTACTATATGTGTGAACTGTGCTATTTTGGGAACAGTTTTGAGAGCTCCAGAATGAAGGTCCAGGTTGGTAACAGCTCATTGTGATGCTGTCATGCTTGTAAGTTTTTTGGGTTTGGTTCTTTTTTTTCCCCCTCTTCTCCAGAAAGTTCACTTCCATTGCAGGGTAAAAATCTATTTTAAGTGCCTTTTTCACAGTGGTAGCCATCATTCTGTCATTGCCAGAACCAGAGCTAAGAAGTTACAGGTGGAAATAACTTGCAGGATAGTCTGTCTCTCTACAGAAAAATTAAGCCCTCTGGGCAACAAGGAAAAAGAAAAATAAAAGTAAGGACCTGAGTTTGATAGGACCCTTGGGAATGAGCTGTGCAGCCTGCCTGGTTAACACAGTTTATGTGTGCCAACCCTCCCACATCCCAAGGCTTCCATTTCTCTGTCTGCATTTTTCCTCCCCCACAGTTCACTTGAGCTCAACAGCCCCTGCATTGGTGCCTCTGCTCTTTGCCAGAAACACTAGGATCCAACTCTGGCCTCTTGGTGAAATTTCTTCCTCTAAAAAAGTTTTTCTTTCTCCTTAAATCAGGTTTGCAGATACTGTTCCTCCTTGTTAAAATTCCATTTCCAATAATAATTTCCAATTAAAAAAAAAAAAAAAAAAGCATTGTAAGTCAGTACAGTCAGCAGAAGTATTTCATTTTGAGTTGGAATGTTCTGACGAGAAAGTGCTGTATCCTTTTTTTTTTGTGCTAGTTTTTAAGCTAGGTCTAGTTTCCCTGCAGCAAGCTGGTTCAAGAACAGAGGTAGCTGTTGCACTGGATTGGTTTGCCTTCTGTGAATTTACTGAATGATACTTGAATGTGCTGCTTTGTTTTCTTTGATTTTTATTTTGTTTAGCTTTTCCTTGGAGGAGCACAATAAACCTTTATAGTTATGAGCTAAAATACTGTGGCCTGTTCTATATGTTATTCACACATTGGCCTATAATGTTTGCAATAAAAGCCCGCATTGAGAATTCTCTGTGGGCTTTAATTGCCTCTGTAAGTAGAATACTTGGTAATGAAAGTACCACAGTGGAAAAGTGGTCCTTGCCATAGAGGGTTCCATTGGTTTGCATTTGCCAAGGAGAAAGCGAGTGACGTGTGAATTGAAGGGTCTGTGCTCACCCTCACACAACATTCAATGAGCTTTTCATTGGTTTATGTAGAACAGAGCATATGTTGCTCTTGTAAGAGTATTCTTATAGCCCAGGTGACTATCACCTAGTTTTAACAGGAATACAAGAGTGACCAAGTCATTTTATGAAGAATCACAAGACAGAAAGGCTGAGGTTTAGCGGATTTTTTTTCATATTTCTCTATTCCAAGGCAAAGCGCAAATAGCTCTAGAGTGGAGTAGGAATGTGGTTGTCAGGGGTAGCTTTCGACCTGACCCTGCCAGGTGCAGGGAGTCAATTATAGTGCCATAACATTATATTCATTCTTGGAGAATATTTGATTATACTGTCTAATAGTCACACTTTATTCTGCATCCTGTAAGATAACAATGGCTGGTGTCAGATGAGAAGGTACATACCAGATCCACGTGGAATATATTTACTGCCTTTGGTTGTGTTGAACTGCTCAGTTCAGTGTTGAGGAGGGAGACAATTACCTATAAATGTGCACCTGCTTCCTTGCCACCTTTTCCATACTCTAAGCCAAATAAAGATGTCATAGAAGGCTGTGAATACACAGAAGATGACTTCAGAAAATAATTTGTGGATACCTACTCTGCATATTTTACACAATACTTAAAAAGGAGATTTGTTAACCAGTATTGAGTAATTTAGAAAGCACCACCATTAAATTTTCAGCCTGTCTCAGATTTGCTCCAGCAGCCTGAGAATCCCTCTCTGTCCCTCTGAGACAGACATGACCGTGTAAGCAATGACTCCCATGGGCACTTCAGAAGAGGCTGGGAGTGAAGAGAGGGAATACTCATAGTTGAAGGAGTCCTGTCCCCTTATTGCCTTCTCTTCTACTTTCTCTGCATAGCTTTTGGTATTTAGATACCTTTGATCTATCCTTTAATCTATTCTATTTGTCTCCTGGAGTCTTATCTTTCCCATGCCTCTCTGTGAGACTGTCTTACCTGTTTCCACCTCAGATTCATTTCAATGCTGCTGTTTCTTTCTCTACTGTAGATCTCCTCCCTTTTTCTACTGCTATGCCTCCTTTTCCCTATGGTCTTGGGCAGCAAATTTTGCTGTTAGGTTTTAGGCTTCATCCCTCTCTTTCTTCCTTTCCATCATGTGGGCTGGTGCAAATTTTCAGGCGGAGTGTGGGGAGAAAATAATTCAATACTGGAGTCAATTCTTCCGCATACCGTACAAATAGCAGGTTGTAATTTACACTCTGTTTGAGGAATCACTGGAAATTCTGACATTGTGTCATTTTTCTTGTAGTTGTGTACCTTAGCAAGAACTGTACATATTTCATGCATCTTGTTGCCTTTCAAAATGTCATGTTGGGTTTAACTGCATTGATAAAAGTTCGGCATCAATTAAATTGCACAGTTATTCTTGTCTATTTGACAGCATAGCCAAGCCCTTCTGTATAGTTTTTGTTCAGGTCTGTTTTCCTTATTTAAGGGAGGTTGGTGTATTAAGAACGATTTCCAAAGGTGAATGTAAAACCAGCAAGAAGGTTTTTAGATAATAAAAGCTACAAGATAAGGAGATGACTGAGCAAATTCAGTGTGGAAGGGAAAATGAGACTGGTGAAAAAGGATAGTTCTCTTAATATATTCCTGAATGTTGTTAAGAGGTTAAAGATCAGTCCTTAAGGGCAGAACAAGAAGCAGAGGGCTTGTGCTGCAGCAACAGGAAATAAAAGGAATAGGGCAAATGTATTTACAATGGAAGTAATGAAACAGGATGCAAACAAAAGAATGTATCCTCAATGTCCATGGAGGAAGTCAGGCCTGAACTAGATAGTGTCTAGGCAGTAACTATGTAATTTAATGATGCTTCCTAGAGAGCAGATGAGAATCAGTAAACCATGTTAAATTGGTATCAGCCCCCTCCTCCATCTTGTATGATTCAGTGCGTTTGATTTAAAAGGGAAATTGTGCTTCAGAAAATGGAAACATGCAATTCTGGTTTTCCTTTGAGAACTGTGCACCCCGCTATAAAAGAGTAGAATATGTTCTCTAGCACAAAGAACTCCCTGAGATCTTTATTAGTTATCTAGCCTTCTTGAGTCTAAACACTTGTAATAATTCTATTGTTGTTTCTGTTTCTTCTCTTTAGGCTTGTAAATACTACAGTTCCCAGTGGCATGTTGTGAACTACAAATATGAACAGTATTCAGAAGACTTTCGACACTTACCACAGTAAGATCTGGCATGAATTCTTCCTTTTTTTTTTTTTTTTTTCCCCTTTAGGTTTGTGTCATTTGCTAAGCTTTGCCCATATTTGCACTTTCCTTTGTCTCATAAGCTTTGCTTGTTTTACTGTGTTTTTTAGTGCCTTGCATTTTTAAAAAGGGGAAGAAAAGGTCCTTCAGAAAAGTTCAAGACTCTGCAGAATTCACAAGTATCAACAAACCCTATTAGTGCTGATTCAAACCTTAGAAGCGTATTTGCGTATTCAAAGCACAGTTGATACGGGAAAGGTGGCTTTTCGTTTTCCTTAATAATGCATAAATGTCACTCACCTTTAGCTGGGATTAATTCTCCTTTTAGTTACCCAGTGTAACAGAGAGTAGGGTTTCAGTTGCACTGTACAGAACTGGGTGCAGTGTGTGCAGCACTGATGGTCCAAGGCTGCAGAGCTGTGCAGGTGTCAGGGTGAGTGGACATCTCTCCTGTGCTTGGAGGCAGAACATTAAAATCAGTGTAATGTTGTTGGGAGGAGCAGAAACAAGGAATTAAGAATCTGGTGCTCATTTCTGCATATGTGAGTTTCTACCCATACTCCCATTTCTGGCATGTTTGTATCCTGTGGCCTCAGCACAGTTTTAGGGAGTAGTTAACAAAATCACTAAATGCCAAAATGAGCTGTGTTACTGCCTTCTTTCCTGGAATTTGAGTCATTGAAATCACGAGAGTGGATGATTTTTTTTTATTTTTTTTTTACATGCACATAATGCAGGAATGGGTGCTCCAGGCTTGGGTTGGATGGAAACTAGTACTAGCTGTATTGCTTCAGGAACTTATAAACTGATTCTCATGGCCCCTTTAGATGCTGTGTTCAGGTTTTGTGCTGCAAGCCTTCCCTCAGAGCTGCATTTGTTCTTGTGTGTTAGTATTTTTATGAGCAATGGACATGGTAGTACAAAAAACCATTAAGAGCAGTTTTGCTAATCAGAGATTATAAACACACAATTTTGTAAGTTCCTAGTGTGCTGATTGGTTTAGAAAATTAATGCATTTAGTGCTCAAGAAAAATGTTTGCAGCACAGCAGTTTTTCACTTAACCATCTTCTCTATGAAATATGCATTTGACAGATGTGGTTGCATTACTCTGCACAAAAGTACATTTTAGCTGATTACATACATCCTCTTCTGCAAAGGCTGTTTTAATATGGTGCTTAATGTGATTTGCTTTCACGAGTTCATGCTCCAGGGATACTATGGTGTCTCACATCTCGCCTTTTTCCCCCCATGCATAGAGGATTATAATGAAACAAGATCTTGTTGTGTCACTCAGAAATGGTCTGTGCACTGCACTGGTTGATATTTCAGACACGGAGTTATAGCAGCTGCATCTACATTCTGTTTGCTGAAAGTTTCCATGGATTTTGAGCTTAACCTACCTTAAACAGAGCTGGTTTCAGGTCCACCTCATTTTATACCAAACCAAGCCTCTTCAACCTTGATTTGCACATGCATGGTATGAAATTTGGTGTTCTAGACTAAATCTCATTAAAAATAAAGTGGCTTGATACATCCTTGTACTGTTGATAGCTGTGGATGCCCAGTTTTCACAGTGTTTTGTCTGATTTGTGCAAAACTGCTGTCATACTGTTAGAAATCTGAGTATATTCTTCTATTAGTTCCTTTATAGAAAGTTGTATTGGGGAGCGCTGGATGAGTGTTAAGTGTTTAGCTTTGCATCATAGGAAAGGAACATCATTTGCAATACCAGATCTAACTGTGGCTGAAGTAATTCCGTTCACTGAGGGTGTGCTGAACTCTCCTGTGGACATTTCCATTTACAATGTGCAAACTGGGACTCAGCAGCCTTCAGCAACACTGAAGGACTTCATACTTGGCTGTACTCGAGGCCATGCTTTGTTGTTTCACACAGTCATACAACATGTCAAATAATGGCTATATGGTGTAGCAGATTTTTATCAGTTATTCTTTCTGAATACTGACGTTTTCTGATTGGAAAGCAGTTGCAATGTGATGCTGAGTGCTTGGGGCAGGCAGTGAGTACTCTATGTGTCCGTGGTGCAATCCCACTGAAGTGGTGCTGTGCAACTAGGGAAGAGCTCAACTCCATGTGCATGACAAGACTGAAATATTTAGCAACTGATTTAGTTTTTCTCTGAATGTGTTCCTCCTTGGAGGCTTTTCTCAGGTCTTTCTACCCCTTAAATTCCTCTCAGTGAACTTTCACTACCTCTTTCTACACTATATTTTATGCTTAGTGCTGGTGTGTTCTCGCTTCTTGAGCAAGTGGAAGGGTAGAGGAAGAATAGGCCTTGCTTAGTGTGTGCTGTGGTTACAGTCTGTCTGGGAACAGAAATAGTCATTAGCAAAATTTTTGCTGGTGTCCATAGAAAACCTGGAACGTTTTGTAGATGTTTCAGATCTTGTGCATTGGAATTCTGCATCTTCATATGGTTCTGAAGAGGCAGTAGGCAGAGAAAAGGAGGGTATACTAAGCAGGATCATGTCCTTACCACACTTTTCCTGCCTGCCCTAGAATGATGAGAAACATACCCAAAAGGATTCCCATCCAAGGAAGGGAAAAAGCTTCTATGGAGAATGACACAGAGGTCTGAGTGGATTAATGTTTCATGATACCTGAAGCAGCAGTGGTTTGTCCTTTTCTAAGTCTTTTATAGCTCTGCTGAGGGGACAGAAGGATTTCCTTATTTCAGAGAAACTCACAAAGTGTACTGAGGCTTGTGGAAGAGCTCTGGTTTCATGGGATGGGCTCACTGTCTGCATGTGGAGCAGCAGAGAAGGGCAGAGTTGCTGTATCGTATGCTGAGGGCTCAGCACCCCACTAATCCAGCAGATATCTAACTTCTCCTTCCCCTCCCCAACAGCATCAAGGAGTTAGAGCTGGGGATTTGTTTCTGTTAGTTGTTTTTTTCAAGTAGCTGACTAACTTGTCATGATACTGGTACAAGTAGCAGGCACCTGTGTGCAGTGGAGTTACCTGCGTGTGTGGTCAGTCTGCCTACACATCACCTCGAGAGCATTGCAGTTGTGCACTTCAGCTCTGATTAATGAATAAGAAAATAGATTTTTTTTGTCTCAAAATGTGAAGGCTTGGATGGTGTTTTTTAGTAAAAAGTGAGATTTGGCTTGAGATTTTTGGTTTGGAGTCCTTTCGGATGGGAGGAAGTGTTTGTGTAAGAATTTTTAACAGCAGCCCTTGGTTGCATTGAAAAACCTGCTGTGGATTTCCATCACAAATACACTGAATATTAACACTTTTACAAACGTGAAAGATGCCAATAGATTGTTGGTGTTCTCTTTTTTTCAAAATATCCATCAGTTTTTTGCATCAAATTGCAAAACTGGAACAAACTAAAGAGAGAATAAAACACTCCTTTGTTCTGTGTGTGCATGGGGTAGGTTAGGCACCCACCTGTCTTGTGAAATGGGGGAAGTGAAGAGGACATAGGTATTGCTTGTTACTCTCATCTTCCTAATATATTACTTAAGTATGAATGAATGAATTTAAAAGGAAAAGGGTCAAAGTTACCACCTTTTTTTTTTTTTAGTTATTTATTCTGGAAAAGTCAGTCTTCCTGATAAACAATGGCTTTTAGCATGACCATTTCTGTAGTTTTTCGTATGATAGCTGAAGGTTTCCAAGATGAGATCTGTAATCTTCAGGAATTTGAAAGCAATGTTGGAGTTTCTCAGGCCACAGAAAAAACTATTTTTTTCTCCATTTAAAAATGCCCTTCAATTTTTATCATGTGTAGTTGCCTGTTACTGAAGATTTAATTCTGCAGCATGGGAAATACCCTAGGCTCGTACAATTACTCGTGCTTAAAATTAAGTGCTTTGCTTTTTTATATTCAGTTCTGTATTTGAGTCTGCAATATAAAGATTTTAAATGGCCTCACATAAAGAAGACATTTCTGTATTTTTAAAAATTACTTTGACTATCATATTGAATAGTAAAAAAAAATCTTGAAATTATGAAGCTATATAGAAGCTTTCAGATGAAAGTTGCAGTGTTCTTGGTTAGAAAAATCTGTTGAAGACTTCAGTCTCAGTCATTTGACAGCCTTAATTGGGATATGTCTTTGGAAGTTGTTTCAGATTTGTAGCCCATTGTGGTGGAAGAGCAGTGAAGAGAACAAGCACTGGTATTTCATCATTTGTATAGAACAGTTGCAGCTTCATAGTTTTGGGAAAAAAAAAAAAAAAGATAGATGTGGCTTAGGAAAGAAACTGTTCTTTAAAACTACTAATGTTGAAAGGAGACAACAGGATCACAGCAATAGGTGTACTGACATTGCCATGGGGGCTCGGGAGGGTTACCTCCCTGAAAGAGCTGGTACACGATTATTTTTAATAAATAAATAAAATTTTTCCTCCCCTCCCAGAAGTGAATGTAGACCAGAGAAACTGCCATCACATTCCTTTGAAATCGATCATGAAGATGTGGATAAGGATGAAGTATGTATTCTGTTTTTTGGTGGTTTGCCTTTTTTCCCCCCAGGGAAGAGTTATTTATTGTTTTAATATCAAATAAAGAATGATAATCAAGGCTCATTATCTCCTATAAAATATTTCATATTTTAAATAGCTCTGAAATTAGTGGAACAGCTTTGTCTCTTGTGTCATCCTGTGCATGGGAGGCATATTAATAACATCTCATTTTAAAAGGAATGAGAGGGTGATTATTTGTTGTCAAGCAGATATTCATGCATTATAGTTTTCTTTTGTCTTAGAATTCAGAAAGTGAGTCCATACAATATTAATCATGTCTTTCATACAGGATACAACATCCCACTCATCTTCAAAAGGTGGTGGTGGTGGAGGAGGAGGAGGATTAGCAGCAGGAGTTTACAAGTCTGGATGGCTTTATAAAGGGAATTTCAACAGCACTGTAAACAATAGCATTACTGTTCGGGTAAGGAAACAGCATTATTCTTTCCTTATTCTATTTGGATTTATATCCCTCACAGAGGCACACTTGTGTGCCATTGTCATTTAGCTGTTTATTTCTCATGTTTGATTACATTATTTTAAATGTTAGTAAAGTAATATTGTGGTGTCTGCAAAACAATGCAGTCAGGAGTTGCCTATTACTTAAACCATGTGAATGAAGTATCAGTGCAAATAATTTGCAGCACAACAATTTTCATTTTTCTTTTCCCCCACCACTTCAGTCCTTCAAAAAGCGCTACTTCCAGCTGACACAGCTGTCGGATAGCTCATATATTATGAATTTTTATAAGGATGAAAAAATATCCAAGGAGCCGAAGGGATGTATTTTCTTGGATTCTTGTACAGGAGTTGTACAGGTAAGTTCCATTTTTTTTCATTGTATTGTTTTGGGTCTTGGATACATTTAGAAAGGCAAGTAGAAGAGCACGTACAGTAATGAAATAGTGGCCTCATTAGCAGTTACAGGAAATGAGAGCACTGTTGGTTTTGCTCTTTATTTTGATGCAAGTGCTCAGACTGACACATTGCAAAACCACAGCTGAATTATGGCAGCAGATCATGCATACCTCTTTGTCCATGGCACACATGAAAAAATACTGTGAAATGTTTCTTTCCACTGAAATTATTTTCCTAGATGTCAGATTTTACCTTATGCTTGCCTATTGTGGGGTAGAGAGATTCAGGTTACAAAGCATTGGCTGTTGGGCAAGTGGTAAATTAATCTTGTATCCTGAGTCTCTTTGAAGATCATCACTTTTGGAGGTGATAGAGAGTCTTAATGGTAGCAGGGAGGACAGGACCTTATTGTTTGTTGTAATATGAAAGTTCTAATTTAATGAATTTTAGTAGCACGAGAAATCATTTAACTCTCTATGAATTAATTTAAGCTCCTGTTTGATAGAAGTTGAATATCTAAATTGTAGTAAACATCCCAGAGAAATCATCTCCAGATAAAATACAAAATGCTCCCCAAACAATTCTGTTATTTTGGAAGAATGACCCTGCAGGCATTAGACTTAGCCTGATGTTTCATTTATAGCTCATTCATAGTTTCTTTTTGAATCTTGTATTATTTCCTTCTGGAAGAAGTTTTTTATAGAAATTAAGTGTTGAAGATTACAGGTCAACCTCAAGGTTCACATACCATACGGAAGGAATTATAGAGGAGCAAACTGAAAAATGGTACTTTTTTTTCCCCCTGTTAACTGATCAGGAAGAAAATAGTTGGCCTTAGATTTGAAAGAAAGACTTTGCTGTAGATCTCATCTGCTTGCCAGAAGTCTGAAGTGCAGATGGAAAAGTGGATATTGAAGTTTTCCTGCCCTGATGTTCTTAAGATTCAGCATGTGAGATGTATTGCTGTATTAGATAATGTCTGACTTAAAGATCTTGGCCATGTCTATAAGGGGAAGCACATAATATAGGCAATAAATGCATTCATTTTAAATGCTCTTTGTACTTTCTGAAGATAAATTGAAACATAGCATTTTTCTTTATAGATTGCACATGAACTGATGTACATAATTTAGTTTACAAATAATCTATCTTTAAAAGAAGGCCACTCTTAAGATTCTTGGCATATTTTTGTTCAACTTCTACCTCTTGGTCAAGGCCTTATGCTGTATCATGTTATAAATATAACGGGTTTTAATGAAGGTTTACTTCCTGTATTACATTAGTTTGAATGTAGGATTGGAGGATTAGAGCAATTTCAAGATCAAGAAAAATACTGAACACCCAAGAACCAATTGCTACAAAACCCAACCCTATTTTTACCCTATGTTTAATGAGCGAAAATTTATGTCCCAGAAAGAATATTCATCTTTATCAAGTACTTGAGAAAAAAAGTATTTCCTATTAAGAGAATTTTCAGTAGCAGAACTAAAAAATAACACACAGGCACACATATGCACACAAAATCCCAAGTCAGTTTGAAAAGCCAAGATCTGTCTGACTCTGTTGACCCAAGCAGCTCCAGGAGAAGTAGTTCAGTCTTAACTGATTCCTGATCTGGGTCATGACGTGTAATATAAGAAGTGGAGCAAGTGATTAGCAACAGATTGGATAGGAATCTTATAAATCATCTCTGCTGCTGGAAAAAAATATTCACGGAACTTGATTCTCAGCATCTTGAGTTCTCAGTCTCCTCCTCTGCTAATCAGTATCAGATTTTGCCTCTGTTGCTCTTAAATAAAAGTATCACTATCATCTCACTAGCTGGCTTAGAAACTTCCTAGGACCTTGTTGACACAGGACCATACTGAAAAATAGTTCTAATGTGCAGGACTACAGGAGACCACTGTCATGTTATTTGAGATTGTTAATGAATTGAAACAACATTGAGTGAAATGGCCAGTTATGGAGTGGGTTAATTTTTTTTTTTTTTTCCATTAGTGAACATCACTCCAATGTTAGATCTGTCGACAAAGTGATGGCAATTTTCTGGAATATTGAAATCAACATGATGGCAGTGATGTCCATAGCCAGTGGGTTTTTTTACACCCTAATGAAGTATTAGAGGGTAGGATTTGTCAGTGTTCTTTCAGACTTAAGCAAGGAGAAAGATGCAACTGCTTCTTTAAGACTGAGAGAGATATATATGCCTCACTAATTTCATAAATGTGAAGAATGAAGAACATTATATTAGATCACATCACTTTGTGTAATTTTATTGAGCTGTTTCAGTAACTAAGGACATGTTAATTCTTATGACAGACATTAATGGATTAGCCATCTACTGCAGGTAAAACCTGGTGATACGAAACAGAGCTACAAACTCAATCTATTCCCAGTATACTGGGCATTTGTTCCTGTTCTGTACTTGAAAAGGATGGCATTGCAATGGCTGACCAGCACGATACCTCACCTTTTGCCTTTTGCAAACAATTGTTGAGATCCCCTTAGTTGTTTTTAAAATCCTTCCAAAACAAAGGTAGACGTGGGAAGTACCCATTGTAATCCTTTAATGTAAAGGAATTTGACTTCTTGCAATCTTCTGAAAAGTCCCGTTCCCACTGAGAAAATATTTGCATGATTTAGCACTACTTTGGTTTATCTTTCGGAGTGTCTGATGTGCCGGTAAGGTGTAGACTTGTTCTTTAGAGGTGTTCTTGCCAGACAACTACGTATCAGCACTGTACTTTGCCATCAGAAGTCTGGGGAGGTGTTCCCTTCTGTAGTATTGTCCAGTCTTCACTTTTTATGGGTAGACAGAAGATGTATGTTTGGCCATACAGTATCTTAGATGCACAAAGACCCAAGAAAATATTGACATAAACTTGCACTAATATAACACTATTTGGATTCTCTTTAAACCAGAGGTTTGCTTGAATGTTATTTTTGAGGAGTGGCCATGAGTCCATCTTCTGGATGCCTTTTTCTGTATCTTCTTATATTAGTCCTAGTGTTTATTTTTTCTTTTGCTTTTGTTCCAACAGAATAACAGGCTTAGGAAACACGCTTTTGAGTTGAAAATGAATGACCTCACATATTTTGTGCTGGCAGCTGAAAATGAGCAGGATATGGATGACTGGATTTTCACTCTCAACAAAATCCTGCAAATAAATCCAGAGGGAACCGTTCAGGAGAGGAAAAGTGCAGATCTCACTGATCTGAAACTTGGTAAGAATAAATAGTTTCTTGCATTGTTGCGGGTTTTTTTAATCAAATGTAAAAAATGAAACTTTGAGATATCAGTATTGAATCATTTTAACTGCCTGAGTGTGTAATGGATTCTGTACCTGCTGCTTCGTCAGAAATCAATACCAGTCTTGGCAGTCCCTGAACAGTGTCAGCTAACTCCCCACAGATCACTTTCAAAAGGCTGGAGAGGAGGTAAAGCTGCTCTCCCCAAAGTCAGCAAGAGCAACGTGGCTGTTTTGCACATGCAGCTCTTTTTCAAATTTAGTCCTTTCTGTCAGTGATCTTGCTAGTACTTTGTGTTTTACTGTCCTGGAAGTCTGAAGGTTTTAAAGAGTTTTGTGCTGGAGAGTGGTTAGATCAGTTCTTTTTCCAGCATTTTGTTTTCTTTAAAAATCTGGAGTATTAAAAAAAAAACAAACCCTCCCAGCTGTGGTATATTACTCTTCCCCTGAAAGCTTATTGACTTTTCATTTCTTGCTTTTTTGAGTTTGCATATTAATATGCTTTCACTGTGGAAGAAAGAATTGGACACTCTCTTATGCTGCACTCTTCATGTAGCAGTAACTCATTCCTCCACATAATAAATCCATGTTCGGTTTGGATGAGCCCCAGCTGAAATTCTAAGACAGAAAACACTTGAAGCCTTAGTACAGATTTGAATTGCGTGTGCTCTGAGCTGAGTCAAAGCTTTGAGTCCACATACATCTGAGTCCTAGGGAAGTTCAGAGCTAATTGAAGTCCTTAGCCTGATGTTTATAATAAGTTCTGATTTTGGAAGGACAGGATGCTCTTTATATAGCCAAAGACATTTTTATAACTTGGAGGCACAAGAGACTCGCACTTCAGAATCAGAGAAGTACTTTTGGAAATCCCACCCACAAGGGATATTAATGAAACAGGAAGAAATATGTGCATAAAAGGTCAAAAACATAGGCTAACAGAAAACAGAAGTCTCTACTGGTAAAAAAACCCTGGTAACAAGCAATGGGAATGTGCTATGGAGTTAACTTGTCAAAAGGCATGATGCTTTCTTGGCAGAAGAGCCCTAAATGGCTATAATGACTTATTTCACATGAGGCTGAATTACCTAGTGAAAACAGAGCAGTCCCTGGTGAGCTGAGTAAAGCACAGGGCTTCCTGTATAATGCTGTTCTGGATCCATGGATTTGTGGCTCATGGAGTCCAGACTACATCCCTGCCCTTCCCAAAGAGCAGGTAAGGTCCTGCCTGCCTCATTCAACCCTCCCTTTACTGGGAACCCAAACTCTTTTTGTTGATGTAAACCCTTGATGTTGCATCAGAAAGAACTGAGAGAGAAAGGTGTCATTGTTGTGGTCGTGAGTATTTGTCATGGATGAATGTGTTGGATGTTTCACTGAGTAGAGTCAGGACTCTTGTTTGGAAGCTTAAACACAGACTAAGTTACAATAAGCAGCAGTGGGAAATGAAGTTGAGGAGGACAGAGGTTTACATTAGTATTGCTTGCATTTGTTAGCCTGATGAGACTAAAGGGAATGAAAAGAATTAACATGGGAATAAGTTGTTTTTTCCTTTAAACACAATGGCAAATTGATTTAAAGAATAATAAAACTATAAATAAAACTATTTTTCTTCTCTTCGAGACCCTGCAGAAGTTGCCGTGAATTATGATTGCTCTCAAGAAGAGGCAGATTCTTCGGAGAACACCTTGCAGACAGACTTCGCAAAAGTAATGGATGTTTTATTTACCTGTACAAGTTTAGTGGAAAGAGCTTCCTAGGTGAAAAATGCCTGCCAATAGGTGATCACTAATACTGTAAAAGGTTCAAAAATATAGCACAGCACATTGCAATTGTTAGTAACATGACAAATGACAGGAATCATTTTCTTTCTGAACATGTGATCATTTTGTTTGAGTGAGAATATCTCCACTAGATGTAAGGAAATTGCTTCACAGAGTAGTTTGATTTAGATGTGTGAAGTCAATACAGGTCTGGTCCCTGCAGTTATTTGTGAAATATTTGCTCATCTTAGCTGCATTTCAGAAGAGTGTGGCCCTTGGAGAGCCAAGATTTCCTGTGTGACTAGCAAAGAAACAGGCTTTGAACTGCTCATCACATTCTGTAACTTCATTGAAAGATGTACTATCAGGGGAGGCATTTTGTCCTCTGGATCTCATAAACTGCGTCATGTGGATGAGATAATTGTAGATGGTGCTAAGAAGCTTTTTAATGAAAAGCTAGATTGGAAAAGCTTCACTGCTCCCCTTTGTGCCCTCCCCTGGCACAGGTGTTTTTCTGTGGGACTTGTTTGTTGGGGTTTTTTCCCCTCAACTTGGGAATCTCTAAAGTGATTTTGGTGCACTGATCCACCATTCTGACATCCTATTAAATGGATAGCATACGTGAACATACATGAACTCGAATTACTTAATTGATTGATTTGGGGATTCCTGAGAAGTATCGTGGCCTGCAAATCCCTGCTTCACAAGCAAAGAGTGCTTGAAGGCGCTTGGGGGTAACTGCTGCAGAAGTGGGAAGTGTTGTTACAAGTGAAACATTGATCATTCATTTAGAAGTCTAGCAACTCTATGGATTTCTGTTCTTGTGCAGAAAACTAATTTATTATCTGTCATCACAGTACATCACAGAAACAGAAGAAACAGTGAAAGCTTCTCGAAATACAGAGCGACTAAATCTTTTCTCTTTGGATCCTGATATAGCAGTAAGAAATTTCTAGTTGTTTTTTTTTCTTTTCATGTTCTTCAATGTTTTAAAATACAGGTGGTCTGAGCCAACTGGGTTAGCTAAGCCACCAGAGTGGATTGTAGTTCAGCAGGCAGCTGGGTAGACCCAGGGATTCAGCTCTGAAGGTAGAGGGGAGCTATCTCGAGTCCACAGAGATTTCCATATAGACTCTACACATGTCTGATATCAGAATGGTTGAGGATGGCAGTGACCTCTGGAGGTCATCGAGTCCAGCTGAGCTAAGCTTTGACTTAGCTTAAAGCAAACATTAAAGCAAACTGAAAATATTACAGCGTCAGAACCTTCTCTCAGACTGGCAGTGTTACAGGAACAGTGTTCTTAGTGTTATTCACTACATGGAATTTGACGACACAAGCATAAATTGATATTAAAAACCAATGAGAAGGTACAGGTGAAGGTACAAAAGCCTCTTAATGTCAAAAAAAAATGTTTACCTGGAAATGTAGGAAGTGCAGGTTGTTCTTCTGTTTCTCTTCAGTTTGCTCAGCATGTCAGGATTCAAAGAACATTATTTCTTGCACTGAATGTAATTTAAATTAAAATTTTCTTTTGGTTGAAGGCTCAAGTAACAATGAGGTCACTATATATTCAAACTTGAACCTCTTGTCAATAAATTAACACCATTATTAAAAAATATTAATGGATTGAAATAGTGGTGTGGTATATAAGTAAGGGGAAGGTAGAGAAGTCTGAAATCTTGTTCTAGGTGTTAATAGTCTGAAAATATGAGGTTGTTTATATGAAGAAATTGAAGGTAAAGTTTCAGAAACAGTAAGAAAATAAGAAAATAAGAAAAAAGTCCATTCTAAAATTAGAAGAAACCTAATTTGAATCCCTCAGGCAATCTTTTTAGTTTGGTTCCTAATCATAAATTAGGAATAGCACTCATTTACTACAGTAACATACCAGTAGTGACTTTTGGAGGTTTTCAAGTGCTTCAGTGATCATCAAGACCTCTAAAAGCTTACTTAGTTTTGGAATACAATGCCTTTTCCTATGTATAACAAATTGCCCAATTTATTTCAGGCATTGAATCCTCAGAAAAAGGAGTTTCCAGGGACAAATGGGGTGATAAAGCCATTTGAAGAAAAGCCTGCAAAGAGGATCCTGATAACTTGCAAATCCCTCAGTTTGAATCTCCAGGCCTGTGTTACTGAAAATGAAAATGATCCTGCAACCAATGTAAGCTTTTCTTATATGTGATTTTTCTCATTTTTTCCCCTCCATTTTCTGTGAATTTGTTACTTTGGAAAGTGAAGGTGAAAGAAAACCTGTATGACACGCAGATGCTGCATCCACTCCGCCCCCGACCATCACTTTGGATTGAATGAGCAAACTGATTAACTTTTCATTAGACATTTTGATTTAGATTGCAGACTTTTATGTACGGTTCAATGGAGAATTAAAAATGTTTAAATCACTGAGGTTTCTTAACAATTGCTATAAGAAGAACAAGTTTAAACAGCCAAGACCTATGTAGGGAGGCGATTGAATATCAGTTGCTGGTGAACTGGGTTTTTTTTTGTTTTTCAGAGAGAGACCAGGAACCAAGCAGATTAAATTACAGGAGAGAAGGCAAAATAGAAAGGACAGGATGTTTCATCTAGTGGAAAAATCCAGATAAAAACAGGACAAACCAGAAAGTTTTTCTTATTTTTACTGTAAGAAAAAGGGACAGGGAAAAGAGATGTAGATGTCAGTCTATAGCTTTTAGTTAATTCTCCTTTGAAGCAGGAAAGTTTTGAGAGATTAGTGTTCTGGCAACTCAACTTTCATATATTACATATGAGGCATTGATTTGTTTGTTGATTTGTTTATTTTTCATTTGAAGATGACCTCTACAGTGAGTGCCTATTCAGCATGATGTAATCAATATCTTTTTTTGGCAGACTGGAATAACTGTTTAAATAATGTCATGGTAACTGTACCAAGGGCATGCAATATGCACTACAGAGGCTGAAAAAGCATAGAGCACTGTACCTGCTACGCACTGTTTATTATCTCCAAAGTTCTAAGATTGTGATTTCTGGAGAGCTCAGGTGGTGTTACGCTGAGGCTGATGTATTCTGTCAGAGCTGTGGATGCTCTTTGGAGGTTACTCTCGGTCACAGGACTAACTCCCTGGTACTATGCCATAGGATAAGTGGGTGCTGTCAGAGCCATTTGAATGCTCTTGCTTTCCTAGCAGAATGGAACATGTGTTTCCCACAGAATAATACACCCACGCTTTTGTGCTTGAACCAGTAAACATTTTGCATCTACTTACATATGTCATCTTTGTGCTGCATTCCTGACAATCCCTGGAAAGCCCACCCTCACTCTTCCTTCTTTTGCAGTGGCTTTGAATCTACATTTTAAAAATCCCATAATGTGTTTTCTGGGGCTCTATTCATTTACTCTAATTATCTGTGGCAAATACATTTAATTTTGATTCTGTGAGGTGGTAAGCTGTCACTTTCTGTTCTGGCACCCTGTTAACAAACTGTCTTTAAAAACCCCTAAAACCACATGGTTGGAAACTAATTTGGGCAGGAGTGTGTGTGTGAGCATATGTTTTTAATGCATCTCACAATTTGTAAACAATATTTATTTGTTTTCTCTTTTTCTAGTTGCAGAAACTCATTAAAAGATAGACTTTACCCCCATCCTCTTAATTACCACTATATTACCTTTCTGGTATTTTCTCCAGGTAGAGCCTTTCTTTGTGAGCGTGGCACTGTATGATGTCAGGGATGGCAGGAAGATCTCTGCTGATTTTCATGTGGATTTGAACCACACTCTCGTCAGACAGATGATTTCAGGTTCCTCGTGTTCATTGGAAAATGGCACAGTTGAAAATATAGACTCAAATGAAGTGGAAGAACCACAGGTCAAAGGGTTCCCAGAAGAATGGCTGAAATACCCAAAACAGGTATTCCATGTGCAAGTTCCATGATTTAGTGACTCACATGACTTATTTTAGTTCTGTAGTATTCATTTTCACTGGAGAATTTATATATACTACCAGTGGTTCTTGTTTTCCAGAAAATTCTTTCTGTGTGTGTCAGTGGGACTTGTATACAGATGCTCCCTGCATAGGCTTTAAGACCATTTACAATCAAAACTTTGGTAAAAGTTAATGTCTCTCATTTAAAGAAACCACCCATATTTCCTGTGCCCTTTGGGTCCTTTTGCTGCCCTCTCCCAACCAGCTAAACAACTCAATCTTTAATAATCGTTTCTGAATTTGGTTTGTTGCTGTTTCCATCAACAGGGAACACTGGCAATATTTCATTTCTTTAGGTATTGCTGTATACTTTTTAACTGTTGTCTTTTTTATCACAGGCTCTTTTCTCCATAAGTAATCCTCATTCTGAGATCGTATTAGTGGCAAAAATAGAAAAGGTGCTTACGGGAAATATTGCCAGCAGTGCCGAACCTTACATTAAGAATCCTGATTCTTTTAAGGTAATGTAACAGGAACATCAGTTCCTTCTTTGTAAGCTTCAGCCTGATGGAAGCTGAAGGCATTGCAAATTGTGCTCACAAAGCTCAGCAGTGTGTGGTTGCTGAACAGGACAAGCTCCCAGGAGGCCCACACTTCAAAGAGCAAATGCCCAAGTTCCATTGACTGAATGAATGAAGCACTATTTTGTCTGCAACGTGCAGATCCATCCATGGTGCATTCCTATGCTACTTAGGATTTTGCTGAAAGAGAACATCTCTCTGCTATCTTTTAGAAATTATGAGCTAGTGAATTTTTATACACAGGCAAAGTTGAGATAGGCACCTGTTTGTCTCTGAGAGCAGGCACTGCACCTGCACTGGGTAAATTACAGAAAACTGGAAGAACAACTGTAGTGCGGTTCTGACTAAAGGAGTGGTGACAGGGTTTAGTTTGTCAGCAGCACTGTATTCAACTTGTGATGTCCTTGTTGTCCACCCAGAGCCTTTTGTTATGGACAGTATCAAGCCAAATTATTTTAGGTACACTATAGCCTCTTCAGCAGAGGAATACTTGGATGTACTCTATGCAGCATTTCAGCTATTAGAATGATATCAGTGAAATAATGCACATTTTCTTTTTTGTAGTGTGCACAGAAAGTGTTAAAATCCAATAAACAGTTCTGCAGCAAGCTGGGGAAATACCGTATGCCATTTGCTTGGTCAGTAAGGTATGTGTTCACTCTTTTTATGATTTTATAAGCATCTTATAGCTTATTCTGCTCCTGGCCTTCTGTGCTTTTATTCTTTTCCACTTTTTCTGCCTGAAGCTAAGCAAATCTTTCTGTCTGGTCCAGGACCCCAGAAGATCCTGCAGCTTTATTATTTCATTGTCCTATTTTTCTCACAGCTAAACGTCAGTTTTTCATTAAATGTTACTGTGGGGTAATCTTTTCTTCAGGTATGTAGGGAAGTTGCTGGGGAGTAGCAAAGGTGGCTGACAGAATATCAATTTTTATGTGAGCTCCACTTTCATTGAGTGCTAAAAATTACCAAAGAGATTTCAAAGTCACAGTTCTCACAAGAATTTCCTGTAAAGATAATTATGGTCTGAAAGTTGCAGTGGCCACCCAGAAAGTAGGTGCACAGGTGTGAAGCTCTGTTCTGGTTATGATAGCTGTCAAGTTTTAAGAAAAATCTAACCAAGACTTTGAAGTGCCTTAAGGGTGATACTGAGGGATTAGGGTTCAGGTAATCTTTCATTTTTTGTGATTAGTGGGTGATGGAGAACTTTTATTTTCTTGTTCTCAGGTCAGTTGGGCTTTATTGAAGGCCAGTGCACTGAAAGTAATGGATTTTTGTTCTCCTTCTCTCTACTCATGTATAATTTCTTGCTGGTCTCACCTCAAGATTGAGATACCCCTGTGCTTTTTTATCCCCTTTTATGAAATATGGTGCTTTTTTTCCTGTTTGTTCTCCCTTCAAGTTTCCATGTAATTCCTTTCTCTGTTCTCTCCCTTCTCAATCTTCTGTAATTACTTCAACTTACTGCTGCTGTGGGATAAAAAAGCTCTCTGAGACCCTCCTGTGTGTCCCTGTGACAGCTCTCCCTCTTTTCTGTCACATGAAGCAGGGAATGTAAGTTTTTATATTCCTTGCAAAAAAGGAAAGTTCTCAATTACTAAGTGAAAACATTCCTTCTTCTCTGTGGCTTCTGTTCTCACAGTAGCAGGTCAGGTGGAAAGGTGCCTTAAGTGGTAGGGAGAAGGGAAGAGCAAGTGCTGGGTGAAAAAGTCACATTGTGGCATCACTTCACATGACTGTGAGAGAGCTCTGTGTCTGTGTGCCTCTGGTGGGGAGTATGGAGCACCAGAGCTGCATGGATTCTCATGATGTATGGGGGGAAAAGCTTATAATTTTAGAATATGGTGCTTAGACGGCAAAGAGGAAAACTTGCAGTGAGGTATGAAGAGTTCGTTTATTTTTTATTGACATACCTTTTTGTCAATATCCAGTAAGAACAGGGGAGGTAAGTGCATGCTTGCTCAAGAGAAAGGCAGATAATGTGTTCTGATCTGTCATCTCAAGCTCAACGATATTCATAAATATTTACTACTTCTGTGTAGCCAAAGGACCATTCATCAAAGTCATACTGATGGGTTGACAGAGCCACTTTTACCATGTAATGGACTGTACAATGGCAAGAGGTGAAGGCTTGGCACCAGACTGATTTGAGACTTCTTATTAACTCTGTCCTGCCAGCCAGCACTCTGTGGTGATGCCATCAGTGATATGTCCTGCTGTAGCTATCTTCAGGTACACTGATGTTTTCAACTAGTTCAGGGTCTGGCTAGGCACTCATGCTGTGGAGCAGGCTAGAACATTCTTTCACACCTTCAGCAAATCTTACCAAAAATAAAATGCAGAAAGGTTTTCTTCTTATTTTCCTTTTATAGCATTCTCCAGGTGTCAGTCCCTAGCTGCCTCATGGTGAGAAGGAGTAAACAGAAGCAGGATTCGGGCTGTGCCCACTCCTCTGGCATGGAGGTGCTGGACTGTGTGTGCCACAGCTGCATTGCCAGAGTGCATTCCATGGCATGTGCCTCAGCTCAGAGCTGTAGCTGCAGGTCTGCATTTGCTCTGCTTAAGGAAAGACTTAACAGACATGAGTGAAGTTCTGCTGCTATCCCTGTGAGATGTATAGCACCATAAATGCCTGTCAAGCTAGAAAATTCAGATTCCACAGTCATTTACATCTGCATGTGTATTAACATTACTCAGAACTGGCTTGGGTAAAAGAAAAGTATAATATGGCTCTCTAAAATCTATTTCTATTTTCACAGCTTGAAAATAGAAGTTTCCACATGAGGCTGTCGCACTACAGGGGAAAAAGTGGTTTGGCTATGATAAATAGCAAAACCCTGGGTTTGGAAATGTGTTTTCCAGTTAGTTCGTTCTGGCATTAACCACACTCCTGTTTTTCTGTGGAAATTTTCCCTCCTTTAAAGCATTACAGATGGCCACAGTGTGGTTTTTACGTATATATTCAGCAAGCCAAAATCTTGACGGTTAAATATTGTGCATGTGACTGAAACTCTTAATGAGCTCATGTGGCAGCAGTTTGTTAGCGTTGCTCAAAGCATGACTCAGGGTTCTTCCCTGATTTCTCGCTGGCGTTGGTGGGATCTGGTGTCTGTGCTCTCACAGGTATAATTACAGTCTGTGTTAGAATTACAGTGTGTCAGATTCTCAGATTCCTGCCAGAACTGCCAAAGTTTGCAAATATGTGCCTGAGCTACATATTGTGGATGTGGGGGGAAGTTTCATTCACTGAGATCAGTTTCTACACTTTTATTCCTTCAAACCTTCTCCGCCCTTGTGAACATCACGTTTTAGAACCTAGTAGTTGAGTCCTTCAGCAGCTAGTGCAGCTGCTGATTCAGTTCTCAGCTGGCATAGGTTGATGAGGCTGAAGGTGGTGAGACTACGGTGATTTCCAGTGGCTGCAGATCTCACACTCAATGTCTAACCCTGGAGGTGAGCGATTTTTCCACAAACCATAAACCACTACTTCAAAAGCACCTTTTTCAGGGTTAAATTATGAACAATAGGTTTTCTGTGCTCAAAGAATTTTTAGGGTTGTGGACTATCAGCTAACAATATCATAAGAGTAGAATTGTATCAACACTCTAAATGCTGAGATGATGTTTCAGTTTCTTTAGTGTAATTTATTAATTTGTTTGCCCCTAAATTGCCACCTTTAGAATTTCTCCAGGATTTTAGTTCTGTGAATTTTTTTTTTATTTAAGTATCTCTAGTAAATAAGTACCCATCAGTAAGGCATAATTAGTGTATTAGACAAATATTGGACTCCTGAACTGTAAAAGCTTTTAAGGCATTTGTGGTTTTTTGATGTGACAGTTGTCATTCTCAAGTGCCTTCAGTATGTTTACTGTGACAAGGAGCACTCTTGCTCCACCTGCAAGGATATAGCAGAACATGGGATTGTGGTTATTTGACTGAGGTGTAATACATTCAATACTTGCTGCTCTGGCAATTCTTTGCTTTAATGAACCCAGAGAATGGAAACACCAGTACCATTTGGCTGGCAGAAAGCCAACTAACTCTTCCCTGAATGCATAAAACATACCTTCTAAAGAAGGGTTATGTTGTTTTCAATGGAGATCTAAATTGTGTAGTAGTAAGAACTTTACATAAATGGACTATTGTGTGCAAGTTAGAGAGATAAAAATACTTCCCTGATTTGCAGTGGTTTCATGGCCTTAATTTTGTCCTGGGTGCATTATTTAGGCTGGGATATGCACCTGAACTGACGAGAAGCAGTTCTAGAGGTAAAGCGTGTGATACCTAGGGAGCACTGATGCTGTGGAGCAGTGGTTGTAGGCAGAATGACTCTATAAAGCCCTTCTGACTCCAAACCAGTGTGGCCAGAGGGGAGGAGTGGATGATTGTGGAATGGTTTGTGTTGGAAGAGACCTTAAAAACATGATACTGTGTCCCTGAGCCTCCTGAAAGGCAGTGCTCAGTACCACTGATCCAGAGTGAGCTCCTTCCAGCTTCTTTTTCCTTTTACACTTATATCCCCAGCCCTTCCTTGGTGAGGATCTCAACACCCTGCTTTGCTGAGCAGTGGTTTGCTTGGTGTCAGAGCTTGCCCTGGACTTTGTCAATAAGCTCCAGCAAAGCCTGGGTTTGCTCAACATCACCCTGCAGAACCCTGTGGCACAGTGGAAATCATTCACTGAATGTTTTAGTCCTCTTTGTTAGTCTGGAGGAGGAAGCAGTGCTGAGTCCAAGAAATATCATAGTGTCATCAATACTGTAATAATTATGAAATCTTATCTTTTTTCTTCAATTTTTTTTCTGACAGCAGTTTGATAGGATTTGTAAAGTAAGTGGTGGCTGCCAGAAACTAGGTCTAGTTTTTCCCTAATAACTTCAGACTTTTGACACAGCGTGTTGGTGTGGACCTTATTCCTTCTAACAGCTGGAGGCAAAAAGCTGATAGAGAAGAGTTGATTATTCTCTATAGTTGCAAAGAAATTAAATAGGGGTTCTTCTCTCAGTTAATTAAGTTAAGATACGCTGCATTTATACTTATCCTTGGGATCCTCTTCCAAAGGTTTGCTCCATCATTTTGCATCTGGCAACAATTTGTCCTGGCATCAATTCTTCTTCTCACTGGCAGTGGAACAGAGAAGTAAATTAAGGAAGCAAGATTGGCCAAATGATTCACAGAACAGCACTTAGTGTCAAGAACATTTTACTTTTGTTAAGCAATGTTTTTTCATACTACAGTTGAATCCAAGGTTCATTAATTTGGATAGCTGTTACATTATCCGGTCCAGGCAGCATGTGTGACACTTGGGAATATACAAAGGGCACTGGAACATCTTAATTAAATCCTAAAAGTGTCAATGAGCAGGAATGGAAATATCTGGAAATGTTTTTCTGCGCACACAACAGCTGATATTTATTGTTCTCAGTTATAGATGGATATCCTTTTTTAAGATTTCACTTGACACTTTGTAGCTAGTTCTCCAAAAATTTAGTTGGTGCTCCACAAATATGTTTAGGGAGGAAAAGCTTAACTGCAGTGAGTTGGTGTCTCACTCCCAGAGAGCACAGGACAGAATTAATGCATAGAAACATTCATTGAGGTCTCTAACCTGGTTATGCAAAAGCATGAGTTTCTTTATGTGGTAATATATAGTGGTTGGGATTTGACAGCTTGCTATGATTTCAGTTATTTAGAATTGTAATTATTTTCCTTGGATAATAACTTCTCGGATGAAAGTACCTATTGATGCAATGAATTCTTCAAAATGCTTCCTTGAAATGAGGAGTCAGGCTCTTTGTTAAAGTGAGCAGCCCTGTCCTTGATGGGTGAGCAAGATGGTGAAGTCCCCTCAGGTGCGGGGTAGTGTCTCTCAGCCAGGGCTGGTGTCTTTGGGCTGGAGGAATCAGCCTTGCAGCCAGGGCTGTGGAGGGTGGGTGGGAGCAGAGAGCTGCCTCCAGCAACGAGCTGTGCACTGCCAGCTTGCCCAAGTGAGACTTACCAGCAGAAGAAGGGGTGCAAATGTGGATGTGGAACAAGGTGGTGATCTGTGCTGGCACTAAAGCCCAGAGACTCCTGCCTGTGAGCAGTGCCACTGCACTGGGGGCACTGGGTGGGCACTGGCGGCATCACGTCAGATCAGACCAGGTCTGAAGTCTATGCAGGACTGCGACTGCATGTGGAAATAAACCGAAACTGCCTGTGCTCCTGCAGATATACAGCTCAGCAGGGCTTCCTTGTGTGAAGATCTGCAGAGAGCTCTTGAATTTGTGTAGGAATTCATATCACAACCTTGTTAAAATATTTCAGATGTTCAACTATGTATACGGGTGAGTGCTTATAAACATGTCATTTGTCTTTCTTTGTAGACCAGTGTTTAAAGATAATCAGGGAAACGTTGACAGAGACTCCCGATTCTCACCTTTATTCAGGCAAGAAAGTAATAAGATTTCCATGGAAGATTTGATTAAGCTAATAGCAGAATATAGAAGGTAAGGAAAAAATTTTATTTGCTAGAAAAATAATAAAAGCTCTAGTGCAGAATAATTTTCACTGGTTGGTTGTGGTGTGTTTTTTTTTTTTTTTTCCTTCATTTAACAGAGTCTGCCAAACTGGCCATATTAAATTATTTTAAATTAGTGTTTTTTACATTAGGCTATTACCTGCCAAAGAGTGCTTTAGGTTGGACTTTCCAGGAAAATTGAAATGTCCCTTGGCACATTCATAAATGTTATTATAACCTAAAGATAGTGTTTCCTTAAATTAGCTTCTGTCAGGGGAGATGCAGGTGAAGTAACCAACAAGAGAACATTATCTCAGGGTGGGGAAAAAAAACCCCAGAAAACAGAAAAAAGGAGAGAGAGAAATGAAAAAAAATTCCTTCTAAGTTTCCCCACTTACTGCTTTTCGTTTTTTGAGTCTCCATGACAAACTGAAGCCTGGCCATTGAAAGGAAAAACCTTCTCTAAATGCTGGACAGTGTGTAAATCAGTGAACAGTGGTCTGGCTGGATAGTCTTCCACACAGGTATAAATCAGGCTAATCCTAGAGCAGAGTCTATATTTATACTGGATAAGTGACATGAGAATTGAACCATGGATTTCTTCTTCTCCCTTCTACTCTGAATGTGCCTAAAAATAAATTAATCTAGTTAACTTCTTGTTCCATTTATATAAAAAAGATCACTGAAAGATTGAATGTTAACTACAGGAAATGGATCAAGCCCTTAACTTTACTGAAATTCTCACTACTCTTATTAGAGTCACCACTGCTGTGTTTGTGTCTCTGAAGCATCTCCTAATAAGAGAAATTTAGCATCATGGTTTTGTCACTTCTCAAATTGCTTGGGCACAGGGAATACATCTTGGTCCCATTTCAGCATGGCACTTGCAGAAGCCGTGTTGTTGTGGACCCCTCTCATCCCAGTACACATTGAATCCCTTTTATGGCACATTTGATTCCAATTTTAGGAAGAAAAAGTGGGTGAGTTAATTCTGTAAGGTTTGACTCACCAGTTTCTTCCTCTTCTACAAAATATATTGCTTGTAGGAATGAGAACAAGGAAAAAAACCCACAAAACATATATTTCTTTTCTGCAGTTACATTTGATTTGAGTTTAATAGCCAATAAGTGTATGTAAAATGTGTTTTATATATATTTCTATCTTAAATCAGAGTCTGTTTTTTATTTTAGATTAATTCCTGTGATGGGTCTGATCTCCATTGTTCTAATTTTCTGAGATGTTTTCATTTCTGTCATTGCAGAGCAGAGAAGATTAGCAAAATACAGACTATACCTGGCTGTTTGGAGATTGCAGTTGATTGTGTTCCTTTGGAACATCCGAGTAAGATTCCACTTTAAAATTAATTATTGTAATTAAACAGGACATTTTCATAGGCTTTCCATCTATAATTGCTGCCTCAAGACAGTTCTGGTAGAAGCACCTGTTGTGTAGAAAAATGTATGCAGGGGGGTGTTCTTGATTTGTTTTCATTTAATTACACCATTCTTTGTTTCATTTTGTACCTGGCCAGATATATCCCAGTTTTCACTGTCCCTGAAAGAGGGGAAGGAGAAACCACATTGCTCCAGTTGGTCTAGAGTCACTTGTCCCCACCCTGCTTGGGCTGCAGAGCACCTGCACCATCCTGAAACTGGAAATTTCCTCTTGTGCTAGTTTAAAAGGAAGGCAAATTTGACATTATGTATGTTAGGTATCACAAGCTTCTTTCAGCTTCCTCACCACATGTTGGTAGACTTTTCCTGTGGGTTATTCTGTGGTTTGAGGAAGGAATTTGTAGGCAGGACTGTCAAATGGCTTTTCCCAAAAATAGCTTGGGACATCACTAAATTGGTGACCCCTCTCAGCTGATTTTGCTCAAACAGCCCTTGAGGTCTCCATGAAGTCAAATGTCTCACTGTTTTAATGGCACAGGCAGAGAGAGTGTTCACTGTCCATTTTTAATCTCTCCCAGTCTGAGTGTTAGAGTGCTTATTTTCATCTTCTGTTTGTTGATCTGATTTCAGTTACCCAATTGCATCATATATTTAATCTAGTTCTGCACTACTTGTTTCTTCATTTTATTTAATATGTTATTAGATAATAGAAAAACTTAAATGAGATATTGAGCTGTAAAATTGATTAGAAGCAGCATCACTTCAGTATATTCTATTGAAACTGTTCATATTCCAATGGGGCTGTTATGCCATTAAATTTATCAAATGCTCTCTGTGTCAGAAGAGGTTTCCAGTGCTGTATTTTTTAACTCAAGTGAGTTAAACCACTTAAGGATGGTACATTGTAATTTTTCTGAGGCATGATTTGACCTGTTGCATCTCATCATTACTCATTCTTTGCAGGTTAAGGCAGGATTTTGCATATTCCATATCAATATTACTTATTCTTAGTAGTAAGACTGTAAAAACAAACATAATATGTGATGGTGTTCTTTTCTGTTCTTTTGAAGACTGTGTAACTTCGTCTTTTATTCCAATCAAACCATTTCATAATATAAAGGAACATCAACCTACAGTGGAAGTCGAGGAGTTTGTGCAGGAATCAACGAAATACTCTCGACCTTACAGAGTGTACAAGAACCAAATATACATCTATCCAAGACACCTCAAGTATGATAGCCAAAAACACTTCAACAAGGTACAGTGTGTGACTAATTCAGGCCAACATTGGATAGTAGTGTATTGCATGAGCTCTTGTTGGAATGAAGGAGTACTTGTAAAGGAGGGGGAAATAGTGATGTCACTGACTTGGCTTTTCGTCTTTTTCAGTTTTTGCAATTGTAAAACACAGTACAATTTTAGTGAATTGAATCTGTGGGTTAATTTTAAGTTGTATCAGTGATTCAAATAGGGATCTTGTGGTAGTACCTTTTTCACAGTTTTCAGAAGGGTTAAATTGTAATGAAATAAAGTCTGCAGATAAAATTGATCTTGCTAATATTTGTAGTTCTTGAGGGAAACCCGAGTACTACTTTTGTTTTCATGTTGGTTGAAAGCTAATTAAGGACAAGACACAGGTCACTTAATACACTTCTACACAGTCATTTTGAGTCCTGGCTTGCATTTTGCCAGTTCTTCTTGGAAATATTATTTCTAGTGATACGTTTGTGACTTAAAGGCATTATAAATATTGATCACCATCTGCATGTTTCTCTTAGATTTTGAAGAGACTTAATTTCACCCCTGCAGTTTGCTTGAGTTTTTATGAATACCTCATTTCTGATCTAAGCTTTAACGCATTCCTGTCTTTCCAGGCAAGGAATATAACAGTGTGCATTGAATTTAAAAGTTCGGATGAAGAAGGAGCGAAGCCACTGAAGGTGAGCTACAACAAGAGTATATTCAGAGGATGCTGTTTCTGAGCACATAACTTATAAAACCCAGGAATAAGGGTTATACTAACCTGGAATAATTAGAAGAGTGAATGTTGTCATACATCCCTCTACATTTGCACTGTGGTTCTGTTAGATCCCAGCTTGACATAGTGATTCCAGATTAAAATGCCATTTTGCAGTGCCAGCTTTCTGACTGGTGGAGGGGAAAGAAGTTGATATCAGAAAACTGAACTATCTTGCTTATTTTAGAATTTACCATTTATCCTACATTTCTCACTGAGCTCAGCACACTTGATTGAAAAGAGTGAAACACAAAATTAGAAGGACCTTAGACTTAATTCTTAACATGGCTATTGCATAGTATAGTTGTGGTCTCATTTCCCCAGCAATAAATAAAATTGCCATTACTCAGTAATCAAGAGCCCTCAGACAGACTCTGCCAGAAAGGAGGTTGTTAACTGGGATGGCTTTTGCAACATTGAAAAGTCAGTAAAGGCACTGTATTGTGTATTGAACTGCATAAAAGTGAAATAGCTTTTGGAAAGGTTTTTGCAGAAAACTCTGCAATTGATAACAGCAAGTAAAAAAATCTAAGGAGTCTGCATTGCTTAATTGAGCATAGGGTAATTTTCACAGAATCAATGGAGTTTACTGGAAGTATTTATAAAAAAAAATCCAGGTTTGATCACTTAAAACATTCCTTTTAATATTTGATCAAAGTAATGATCAATCTTTCATGATACTGTTTTCAATGTACATGCATATTAGATATACCAAGACTAGTGTCTTCGCAATGTAATTAAAGCATGTTTCTTCTGTCAGTGTATTTATGGGAAGCCAGGTGGACCATTATTTACAACATCAGCCTACACTGCTGTGCTGCATCATTCCCAGAATCCTGATTTCTATGATGAGGTCAGTCTGCTTTTTCTTTCATTAAGTGTCTGCCAGTCCCACATGTTTGCCAGTGAGACAGAAAATTATCTGCAAAGATTGCTTCTGTTACAATTGCTTGTGTATGTGGATGGGCCTGTGTTATGGAGATTGACATGCAGTCTCAAGTTTTGCTTTCTTTTCTTAAATCAACTCAGTGAATCATTTGTTTTGTAAGATGTTCTGAGTACAGTTAAGATGCTGTAGAATTAATTAGGAACAGTCTAGCTCTCTAAAATGCACGTCTGGATTACGTTAAGGGTCCAGCTGCATCTCTGAATTTAATGGAAACAGTAAACATTATGATGGAATGTGGAGCCAAGTGTCAGAACAAATCCCTCTCTGAGATATAAGATCTGCATTGGGGCATTTTTGTTGATCCAGTGGTCTGAACAGAATGTACAGGGACGTGTAGTGGCTGCAGCAAGTCATTTAGCTGGTGTTTTTGAGGGTAGAGCTATAGAATAGAGTTCATGTGTTGGTCTTTGCCAAATGTTAGTCACACGTGAGCCTTTGCATTTCCCCAACACCAAGTATTGATTCCCCAGGCTTTCTGCAGGTGAACTTAATTTCACCCTTTCAGTAACTAGTGTGTTCATTGGCCTGTGAATGTCATGTGTCTCTCCTGGATGTTCCACTACTGCTTCATGTGTAATGATAAGACTGGCAAACATCATAGGGTATATAGGCAGCATTTTCCAAATGCTTGTCTGGGTCTTGGCAAAACTTCCTTTTTCAGTAAAAATTCACTTTGATGAAATAGCAGAATCAAGATCAGCAGGTAATGTACAACTGCATGTGAAGTATCAATTGTAAGATTTCTGTTTAAGAACTGAGTGGAACTTAAAGCATTACATTTTTAAGATCTTGAACTCATTGCACATCCTTTACTAGACATGTCTTGGCATTTAACACATCTGAAAGTGTCCTTCACGTGATGCTAGTGAGCCCTTTGGTTTGGGCAGATTCCTTTGAGCTTGAGCGAAGAGCTGGATTCAGATGTTAGTAGCCAGTTTGGCTGGAAGAGGTGTGCACCTATCCTAAATGTCCCTAGTACAGCAAGTGCAGTCTTTAAAAGAATGTAGTATGTTAAGAAGAAAGTTGTCTTGATCTCCATGTCTGAGTGCCCATTTCATATGTATATTTGTGGTCTAAGATTCTTACCCATATGCTGATTCAACACTGGAAGCATTTATCAACAATTTCTAACCCTTACTTTAGCTTGGATAAACTTCATAGCTCACAGGGGAGAGGGGTCATTTTTATTAGTTCCTATGGTAGCATGTTTTGATTACTTTGTGTTTTTATTCAAATAGGTTAATAGCTCCTCAAACCCAGTATGTAGGGACTCATGATACAGGGTATAAGACTGAGCAGATATCATAAATAAAAGTTTATTTTCATGTCAGCCTTTATTATTACTTGCTCTTTGCCATGATAGGATGATGAAACAGTAGCAGAGGTGTCATTTTAATTTTTAACTTGGTCATCCTGAAAATATGAGCATGGTGATGGCTATATGGCTGCCAGAGTGCAGGTGGTCACTTCTAAGCAGGGTCCATCACTCTGTAATTCAGTCCTCTTTCATCTTACACACTTTTGTCATAAATTAAACTATTCAACCACAAGATAAAAGCTGTTTTAACTAAAAGTCGTAGATGATCATCCTAAGCAATTTCCTTAAGGGTGCATTGATTACCATGGGACAAACATTACCCAGAGAAGGCAGGCTATACTTAGACCTCTACATAGAGAGAGATGTCACTCATTTAGCCCATCTCTGATGCCTGGTTTAATCGATTTTTAAACTAAAGTGAGGTGTAACATTTTACATTTCAGGTGAAAATTGAACTTCCCACTCAACTCCATAAGAAACACCACATTCTGTTTTCATTTTATCATGTCACCTGTGACATAAATGCAAAAGCTAATGCCAAAAAGAAAGAGGCTCTGGAAACACCAGGTACCTGTAGTAGAATTACTTTCAATTGTAAATATAAATGATGTACATTCAAATAAGGATTGCAAAATTTTTGGCTGGATATTATTGTCTTCCTTTGAACTTTAGAAGCTCGTTTTTCTAAAGAGTCATATTTATTTGTCCTTGTGCACAGTGGGATATGCATGGTTTCCTCTGTTGAAAGATGCCCAGTTAGCTTCCCAAGAGCACAGCGTGCCAGTGGCAAGCAGTCTGCCTCCCAATTACCTGAGCCTTCAAGAACCACCTAGTGGAAAGGTATTCATTCATCCTTCTGTATTATTCAAATGGCACAAAGCATTTGTTTGCAAATGTTTTAGATGAGATGAGATTCCCATTTGCATTTACTGGGAAGTGTAAACAGTAAATAGGACATTCATTTTAGAATATTCATTTGCATATCACTGAGTATAGGAACTAATATTTGTAGTGCTGGACTGAGTGTAGCATGTTGCTGATTTACAGGTGCATATGGGAAAAGTGTATTTTATAACTATGTATCCTACCTAACTTCTCTAAAATGTGAATCAGAGTGGTCAAAAAGAACTCCCTTCACAAACTCACACATCTGACATTCATTCTCCATCAGTTGTGATCCACAATTGTGATTCATTCTCCAGTTTTGTGGTGTGATCTCATATTTTCCCGCTGATCCTGTCCAGCTTGGATTATTTCTGCCTCCTTGTGTTTGTTTTACCATTGTCATGAGGACAGGGTGGGACAGTGATCTGGTCCCTTGAATGATAGCATTGTGCTTGTGCTGAAAAGTGGGTTTGCACTGCAGTAATTCTGTGTTTGTGAAAGCACAGTACCCAATACATTTCATGCACACTCATGTGCAAAGCTGTGCACTGAAAAGTTGATGCAAACTTGAATAAGTAGGAAATATGTGGGAAAATATTATTTTTGGCTTTATTTTAATAGCAGATCGGCTGTGATGTAAAATGGGTGGATAGTGGGAAACCACTTTTCAAAGTCTCCACTTTTGTTGTATCGACAGTAAATACTCAGGTAAGCCAGTCTTCCTCTTAGCTCTGTTACCTGCTTACAAACAAAAAGTGGCAAGGAATGTCTGAAAGGCATTTTAAAATCTCAAATGAATTTGTTTCTATAACATTTAAAGGTAATTTCAGTGTACAAGGGTGAGATGCCAATGATGGAATACACACTTTAGGGAAAAATAAAAATCGCTTAAGATTATACCAACAGAAAAATTGTGGAATAGCAAGATAATACATTATGAGCACCAGAAAGAAAAAAAAATCTGGCCTTTGAAATCCATTAGATTGTGAGGCAAAAATTTATTATTCATAATACTGAAAAAAGAGTGGTCAAAGCACCTAGAAATATATCTAGGTATGTAGCAAGCTGTCCTGGCCAATGGATTGGACTAAATAAGTTGATTTTTTTTTTTTCTGTGCCTCACTTCTAAGGTGATGGGGATCAAGTGCATTGTTCATGGGTATCACAGATGATTGCTGTAATCAATTTCTGGTGCTGAATTCTAATATTTACTATAATAAACATTAATGTGAATGTTTATCATTTTAGGATCCATACCTGAATAACTTTTTCCATCAGTGCCAGGAAAGGGAAAAGGATCTATCTCAACCTCCTACCTCAAACTTTATCAATTCTTGTAAGGTAAAGTAACCTGTAGCATGAACTTCAACATACAACTGTATTTGGGGCTTTCAACTCATCCATCACAGCACAGCTCTAAACATGGCACGTGCTCACCAGGAGGCAGTGGGTCCGTGACAACTCTGGTTTGATGTATTTTTTGTGGCAGATGCATTTCTGATCATGGAGCTGCCTCCAATCCACTCTTATTTAGAGCATGGCTACATCTGCCCCAGCAGCTTTGATAATCCAGCCTATGCCAAACCTCAGATCCTGTTAAAGGATAATGTAATGTGGCTCTAGGAATGAATGGGAAAAGGAGTTGTAGCCTGTAGAGCTGCAATATTCCTGCTAATCCACTCTTGCCTTAAATAAATTCTATCCTTACCTCCTCTAAAAACCTGGATGCTATCCAAAGGGCTGCTAAGGGTATTTTGGGTGTGTAAATCAAGGATTCCTGTTGCCTGTCAAGTTCTGAAATCAGAAAGAACATGCCCCTTCTGCAAAGATGAAATGAATAAGCAAGAGCTGCATTAAATGTGCCTGTATTCAATAGAGGTCAAAAGCTGTAAGAAGGGAGGAGTATGACAAGCAAATTAGAAAAGCAGCAGGTAAAAGTAAGGCCATGATTCTTTACCTGTTCATGAGTGCTGAAATTCAGAGTTCTGTGTCTGCAAAGTGCTTTCAGAACATTAACAGGCAGATAAGCAAGAAAACTGAAGGGTGGATGTGACAATTTTCCATCTCTGAACTGTGACTCTGAAGCATCGTACACATACATTTTTTATATTTCCTTTTAGCAGTCTGTAAAATTTAATAGGTGTTTTGGGGTTTAGATTTTACCACCATGTGAGTGCTTCCCCTTTTCCTTCATTGTTGATGTTTTCCTGTCTGAGTGTACCTTAAGCAGATATAAGCTGCTTGGGAAGAGAATTTTTTTCTTTAATGAGTAAAGAATAAGTTCCAATAAATCATGCTCATTCTCTGGGAGAATCCATAAGGGTGGCCACTACATTTGCTGACAGATGCAGATAAACCTGAAAGGAAGTGACTTTGTTTATTCAAATAATGTCTAGATTTAAAGAAATTATCAAGGACTATGTTCACAAATCAAAGCATCAGTATTATTTAGAGGTTATAGCTCTATAGAATGAAGTCCCTCGTTAATTACTGGAAAGCCATTGAGCATATTTAACAAAGTTTAGGAATCCATAAAAGCTTTACAAGTTTCTAGACAGTAAATTGGTTACCTAAACTACCAGAATAGCACTGTTCCTTATTTGCTGTTTGTAGTTTACCCAATTTCAGTAATTTTATTGGAAAACAGAGACAATGTTGTATGCAACAAGGGATCAATATAACCAGAGACTAAGTAATCTTCCCAAGAGTTTTTTGCTTTTATTTACAAATTGCTAATACCTTTGTTAGAAATTCAGGAATGATTTGGAAATTACTCAAATAAAAACTTAAGAGAAATTCAGAGCAAGATTTTGGGGTTTTTTAGTTAAAAGCTCAATATCTTTCCTGAATAGAGAAGATAATATAATGTCAGTTGAGTCAAGTTAGCATGTTAATACTACTTTTTACCACTGTGCTTTTAACAAAAGTATTTTAGCCACAACAACTTCAGTTTATCAGATCACTGCATAAAAAGAATGAGTTTTCATAGAAATAGGAAATGCATGTCTTGAAAATAGTAATTAACTTCTTTTATTGCCCATGTATCCTTAGTGAAATATGAGAATTGGTTTGGATTTCTCTTTTCTTATTTTTTTTTTCTTGCCCTTAAGTCAGGGTAGAAGAAAATATTGGAATTCTGAAATTTGGGCAATAGCTACAGTTGTGTTGATGGTATTTATTCATATTTAAAACAAACTAATGGGGAACCATTCTCTACATAGCTGAAACATTTTCCTACTGCTATTACACCTGTGGCTGCACTGCATTTTGCCTGCTGAAACAGGAAAGCTTCATGGCAGTTGTCACCTTTCATGGCTTGTGTTGGAAGTCTCTCATTTTCTTTCTTATATCCCTTACAGAATTTGCTGAGGATTGAGAAAATCCATGTGATTATGAATTTTCTTCCTGTAGTCCTGAATCAACTCTTCTGGGTTTTGGTGCAAAACAGCGATGATGAAATTACAACAGCTGTGACCAGGTAACTGAGTGTTTTCTGTGTGATGTGCAGAATTCACTCAAGAATGCAAAAGTAGATGTTAGTCCAATTATACCTCCTCTGTGGTATTTAGCCTTCAGCAGGTGAGAATGCCTGCTTGCCCCTTAATACAGAGCTCTGCAAATAATACATGGAAAATGTGATATTATGTGGCTGATTGTGATACCAGCCAGGAAATCACTTACCATGGTGGACATGTCGCTCTACCCTGAGGCAATTGTAAGTAAAGGTCTCATTTCTAAGAAGATAAGTGCTTCCTAATAAAGCTGTTTTTCAGCTTTAGTTTATGTTTGGTTCTGAGGATGTGGCATTCAGCGTAGAAAGAGCTTAGCTGCATCCAATGCAGAGTCAAAACAACCAGGTCACAGTGTTCTGGAGCATTTTTTAATTAGAATATATCAGCAGTAACTAAAAAGCAATAGAAGCATTTTCCAGTGAGCAGGCAAACAACTGGAATGATTTGCTGAGTCTCTCTCCCCTCACATAATGAAATTGTCTTTATTGATGGTGTTAATCAGGGCAGTGGGGAAGAAAAATATTGGCAAGATTATTATTGGTGTCTGCAGGAGACCAGAAAGTTGCATTGCCTTTACTTTTGGCCATAGTGGTGTTTTTGTTGTGCTTCTGCCAGTAGCTAAACATGGGGACTACAATACTACTAGTAGGAAAAAATTACAGCTGTCCTCTGCAACCCTGTTAGACTAATCTGCTGTCAGTGTACTTTCTTTCCTTCCACAGGCTGTGCTTTAGAATTAGTTCCCGTAGAAAGATTAATTAGGAAAACTTAAAGGAACGAGCAAGCAGGAACACCCATTTTAGCCTTGGAAAGCTAGAGTTTCAATATGCTTTATGAAAGGATTAAGGCATTTTTCAGGGCAAAAAGTTCAGTTTAACCACAGCTAGGTATAGGATTAAAAGAACCTTTCCTGGTAAACGTGTGTGATTTCATCACTGCATACTGTTTTCAAAAGGAGAGAGGCCGTCAGACCTTTGCTGGGACCCCTTTGTGACCAACAGATCAACTGATGTTTAGCCTGGAGAGAATGAAGATTTTTGTCCCAGGCTAGAATTTCAGCATCAGTTAACTGACTGGGAAAATGCTGTAGAAGAAGCAGCTGTTTAAAATATAGCTTTAAAGATTAGATGGAAAAATGGAAGGATGTTAATTTTTTCATGCTTCAGATTTTGATTATACATCCACCTGACCAAAAAGAAAAAGGATTCTCAGTTGTTCTTTCTTGCATGTGTGATAGATTTTGTGCTGGTAGGACTGATGTCAATGGGAATATGTTTGTCTGGTGTGTGTCTCATTCATTGACGTGTCCTATATATACACACTGTGTTTTGTTCTGAATAGCTTGAAGCAGCATGTGTTGAATTTATTAAAAGCAACAACAACAGAATGAGAGCATAGATTGGCTTATGTGTCGGGGAGAAAACATTATTCCTTTTACACTCTCTCATGGTTATTTACTTGTCTGGGGGCCCAGTCATGTCATCATTTCTCTGTCATATCTTTGCCAGAACTCATTTCAGTTTCAAAGCAGAATAAAAGCTGAAGGATCGGAATGGACGCAACTAATTCTGTCATATCTTTTGTATTTTGCTACAAGTTTTACTTCTCCTAGTAACAGCAAGAAATTATATATATTAAAAATACTGACTTAAGAGATTTACAAAGCTTTTGATTCCAATAATAATTCCCAGGAATCATTCAAATCACCAAGCTAGTCAAAAGGAGTATTTGTATGTGGACCACAGTCAGGCTTATTATTTATCTATTGTAGTCATACTGTTACTGTGCATAACCCTCAGTTTGAGATATGGTTCACTAATATTGGACACTTGAGAATCATGAGCTGTCTCCTCCCAATCCTTTTAACATAAAAATAGGATTATAAAATTACAGAGTCTTTTCTATATTAAGTATCCTGAAAAAATGAGATCCCAATAATGAAAGGCAAACCATGGTCAAGTTAAAGACTTCTTGCCCAGACTTGTGTTTCCTGAAGCAGGGTGATCTCAAACAAAGATGGCCCAGGTACAAATTGAAGAGGAAACTTTGCTGAAATGCTTGATCTCAAGTAGTGCCATCTCTGCTGTCAGTAGGAGCTCAGGTTTTGAGAGGTAGCACTGGCACAACCCAGGCAGCTTTTTTCCCTGTTGCTGATCCCCAGGCTGACCTGCAGATGCTCAAAGCATCTGTGGTCACACCCAGTGTCCAGCCTCTCCCTGCTGTGCAGCCACAAGAGGATGCTGTGCTCAGCCTCCGGTTCCACAGTGCTGGGACTGGGTCCAAAGGTATGGGAAAACAGTGCAGGGAAGGGGCCTGCTCAGGTTTCACCCCAGGCTTGTGATTGCTGTTGATGAACAATGACATCATATACAAAATATTAGGGAATTTACAGAATTACAGAGATCTGAGAGAACTTAAAAAGTAGCATTCATAGAGAAAGATGCTCTTGCCTCTCTGTTTCATTAACATACTCTAATTTTTGTTATTCCTGAGTATCCAAGGTCTGTATGACCTTTACTTAGTTAACATTTTCTTTTGTTGTGATGACAGTACATTGTCCTTAAAACTGGGTGCATTTTTTTATGCCAGTGCATATATAACAGCACAATCCATGCAAGTGGAGACCCTAAGGAATGACTGCTTTTTTTCCCCAGAGGACAGTTTCTGCACATGCTGTTCATCATTTGGATCACAGCCTTCATGGACAGTTCTACATCAGCTTACAGTAACAGGACAATGTGATGCACCAGGTAGACTTTCTCTGCATCGTGACACAAAACAGCTCAATTTTTTTTCACTTTTTGTCTTGCAGAGTCCTTACCAACATTGTTGCCAAGTGCCATGAAGAACAATTAGACAACTGCATCAATTCTTATGTGACGGTATGGTTGTTGTTATCATGTTAACTGTTTGGGGGGAGTACAGGACTTGCTCTCATTGTAGTTGAAAAGGATCCACAAATAGTAATTTTTAGGAACAAGGTACTCCTGGGTGTTCTTCATGGTTTCAAGGTGTCTGCCTGTCTCTTAAGAAGCTGTAGCTTTTAAACTTAGCTTTTAATTATGAAGTTATGATTTTAGTTTTAAGAGTCCATGTTTTTGCATGTGCTGTTGCACATAAATTCTTTTCTCATCTGTGGAGTTCAGAGTCTTGTAACTTTTCCCTGTTTACTCAGCTTTTTTTTTCATCTATTATTGTTTTGAAGAATAAGGGATATTTAGAATATATACGGATATGTTCTGTGTATGGAGTTTGGTTCTAGACGAGCTGTAGTGTTACTTAAAAAAACAAAGGAGTGGCCTCTTTAAAGATGATCTTTTCATCTGTATCAGTTGAATATCCATTAAATAAGTATGAATAATGCTGTTGGCCAGCACTAGCTTATCATCAGTGCATTTGGGTAACAGCTTTATAAGCTGAGAATTTTAGGAAGCAGCCTGTTTTTAAGTAAAAGCATACATTAACTGCTGTTACTGGCATGGGCAGAAAAATCCAGGGACAAACAAACCCCGTTTAAGGGTGTTACACTTATTTTTCCCTTCATTTGCCTTTATTGTTTTCCCTCCCTTTTAATTGCAGGGGAGAGAGCTGGAAAATTTTGTTCTAGTCATACTAGATGAATCGGTAATGAGAAACTTGTAAAGTCTCTGATTGTTTTGTTTATTAACTTACTTGTGTATTTCAAATAACAACCTAGAGGACAATTGCAGGTTGTTAGGAGAATTAAAGAAGATATTGCCATCACTTTGTCTCTTGGCATACTCTAGTCAGTGGTGACAGAACCAATGGAGGTCCTGATAGCAGTGAGGGATCCCCCACAGTCATGGAAAGAAGCCATGTGAGACAAAGAGTATTGTGGGCTTCTGGCTGTAATGATATCCTGCTTCACTGTGCAATAAGTAGTTTTTATAAAGTACATTTTGTTTGTGGATGATGAGTAATGCATGTGACATAAGTTTGGAAGGAGGTGTTTAAATTAACTTTAGAAATAAAGTGAAAACAAATACATTCCAGATAAACTGGAAACCGTATCATGTTCATGGGTAGAATAGTGAAAATATGGTAGGAGTTAGGTTACTAAATGGGAAAATATTTTCATTTCAGTGGTGACAACTGTTGGTTGGTATTTGCGTGGTATGGATTCACTTTCATACTTTATGAATGTATGTGTTTACCGGTCATGCATCTCACCATCTGAGTAGTTCAGTTTTAGTCTCAAGTACTCCAGTTTAAACACAGAATTCTGCTGAGGTCCAGCAGAGCTGTTCAGGCTCCAAAACAAATAACCTATGCAACATTTAAATGTAGTTAATGAAATGAGTATTAAAACCTCATCTACTCAATAACTTTTAAAATTTGCAATAGGCACCTAAATGACCAGCTAAATATCTTTGAAACTTACATGTGGTTTTTAAGCCACACCATAAGTCCATTTGGCTGTTTTCCCATGTCCAGCAGCAGTCAAAACCCAGTAATTCTTAATCTCTCTTTTTCTATCTGTAAGGAAATGAATACCTACTTTACAAATGCTGTTTTGGGAATAAGTAAGCTGAGAATTGTGATTCACAGTGCAGTAATAATGCAAAATTACACTGACTTGAATAACTGGACCCAGAAGTGCCAAACTGCATAGGGAGAAGTTTATGGCATCTGCTGTGGAAACAAGGCTGAATATTAATAGGATATTTTCAAGGGATATTCCTTTCTTTTGCCACCCTGGTTGTATTGGAAAGGTATTTGATCCCAGCAGATGCACTCTCAGAGCTTGTGCTTGAGGGAAGGCACAGTGGTTCTGAATTATTAGCTTAAAATATTGAATAAAACTCATAGTAAATTTACGAGTTCTGAGCAACTTGGTAGATAAATTCCTTTCTCGAGGGCTTGGTTTCTGAAAGGGGTGTAGTTTTCCCCTTCTGTCAGTTCCAGTGGGTGCTCTACACCTTTCAGGATGAAGAGTTGTTACCAGCCCTGTTTCCATGGGAAGAAAGGAACAAGTGAAAGGTGGCCCTGACTAGGTGGGTGAAAAACCCTCCATACTTCCTCTGCTTGCTTAGTATTTTCTTTCTTGGTGAAATGGCTTGAAAGGCAGTTCAGGTGTCAGGATCCCATGCTCTATTAAAATAATAAATTATAGCACTGATTTTGAGCAAAATTTCCTCTTGATTTACATTAAGCTGAAATCAACAGGAAGTTGTGTTTAAAACTGGGATTTTGTAAGGGAGCAGAGTTGTGCCATTACTGCCAGGGAAAGTAGACTTTATGTGAATAGACTGTTCAGACAAGATATTTTGGCAGCACTGATTGTTGACTGCTAGTGGTATATAAATAATTTACTGTCACCTACTGAGAGGGTTTTTATATTTGTTTTAATGTACATTTTGATAATTTTTATTTTTCTCTTTTTTTTTTTTTTCTTCAGTATGTGTTCAGGACCAAATCATTTGATGGAAGAACTGTCCATGAGGAGCTGTCCAAGAATGTGACTGGTCTTCTGAAGTCAAATGAACAAGTAACAGTGAAACAGGTTTTAAAGGTGAATGATAGCTTGAATTAGCATATTTGTAATTTTACTACTGGTCTTCTGCCTGAAACTCACTTGTCTCATCTCTTTCTCCTGCATGTGCAAATCACATCCTGCAGTGATTCAACAGTGAGACTTAGCAGACCTAACACATAACACATTTCTCAGGATGCTGTGGGTTGCATAATGAAAGTTCCTCCTGTCTGTTAAAGCTCAGTCTGAGTTGGAAACCTAATTCTTACACAATGTGATGTGGGCAATTAGTTTCAAGATGCTTTGTTTTTATTTTAAATTTGGAAGATGCAAGGAAAATATTCATCTGTATGTAGAACGTTTATATCTGATTTCCTCTCCTAATCACCTTTGATTAACAGTTACCAAAATAGAATGATTGAAGTTTCCTGAGGTTTCTCATATGAAACCAGGTCTAAGAAATTCATACGTGTGTAAGGCTCATCACTGAGGCCCTCAGTTATGGTATGAGAGCTGATCAGTCCAGCTCAGGAGTTCCCAGTGGCAAAAATATGTGCATCTGTTTAAAAAGAACCAGCTTTGAGCCACTGGAATAGCAAAAAGTGGGGTGAAAAAGAAATGCTGGCCTGCAGGAAACCTGGGCCATCCAGTAGTACTTGTGGTTAGGTCTTGGTTAGGGTGGTTGGGGTTTTTTGGGGGTCATTGGGATTTTTTTGCAATTTGTAAGCTTTTTGAGTGTATTTGTCTCACATATCTGAGGATACAGACATTAATCTGTATCCTACCTATTCACTATTACAAATGGTATTTAAAGAACCATTCTGGTCATGTTTCAAACAAGTATCACCTTATTCTGTGCCATGTGCATTACTGAGATGTGCAATCCATCTGTAAGGAATGGTGATGCATCATAAAGTATTTATCAAGTAATCATTTTTCATTCACTCTTTTCCTTCTTTTGAACAGCATTCCTGGTTCTTCTTTGCAGTTATCTTAAAATCAATGGCACAGCACTTGGTTGATACAAACAAAACAAAGGTAGGTATAAACATAATCTCATCAAGTCAACAATGCATCTCTTAGGGAATACATAAAATGCAGAATCCTGGTAAATACTTGAACTTTTCTTCTTGACTTGTCAATACAGTAAATGCTGCTATACTTTGTAAAATATTTGGTTTACCTAAAGAAACATTATATTACCTGTTAGCCTGTTCTTGATTGTACAAGAACAGAGGATGGATTTCCTACCTTCCTATGGACTGGATTCTTCTGTTTGGGGTTTATGCTCAGAATAGATCATGGAATTCTAGGAATATTTTTCTTCTATGTTGAATGGCCTGCAGCTTATTGTCTTCATTCTTGGCCTGAATGTATTTTCAGGTTTACTGTGCAACATCACACACTCTCAAGTTGATGATCTATTCCCTGCTTAGGTTTCTCGAACTCGGAGGTTTCCAGAATCATTTCAGACTGAGTTGGATACACTTGTGATGATTTTAGCAGACCATGTTGTTTGGAAGTACAAAGATGCTCTTGAAGAAACCAGGAATGCAAACTACAGCACTGCCAAATTTCTCAAGGTGGGATGGTCTGTCATTACAGCATATGCACTTATTTCCCCATACTTAACACAAATTGGAGACGATTCTAATCCAGTCAAAGAGATTAAAACTAATTCTGAGTGAATGATGGATCAGTTTCCAAGTTTAGGGTTGCTTAATTGTTTTGTTTTCTATGGCCTTGAGTCTTTGAGAGTGCAGAAGCTTTGTGTCTGCTTTAAAGCAATTGTAATTCATTTTCATCTATGCTCTGAAAGAGCTGAAGTTTTCAGCTTTTGAAGATTCTTACATTACATTCAAATGGGTACAAAGCTTGGTAAGGAATGAAACTGTAGTTAGAGCTGAGCTGGTATTTTAAATGCTATAGCTCTAGGGGTGGATTAATTGTTCCTAATCAAGGAACCATATTGGACTGTGTGTGGCAGAAGGCTCAGGGCTTTTCTAGTTTTGCAGAGTTCAGGAACTGCAGAGGAGGAGGGAATTCAAGTTTTCATTCTCTATCTGATAGACTGATGCTGCAAGTTAAAAATGTCAGTAACTCTAGAACCAGGGCCCTCAAAAACTTTTACACCTTCTGTCAATATTTAGCCCCAACAGTCCAGAAGTGCTTGTTCTTATCATAAAGAAATGTAATAATGGACTTGGTCCTGGAAAGAGAACATAGCTCAGACAATGAGTGTTGTGGCTGGACTGATTCCTCACAAGTCATTGCGCTGTCACTGAGGGAGATGCTCAGGTCAGGTCCCATCACCTGCCACCTCTAATGATGGAGTGGTGCCACACATGAACGATTTCCATCAGATAAGCTTCTCTAGTGCACTGTACACTGTGATGGCTACTTTAGACTGTAGACACAGTAAAAATTAAAAGTTTGATCAGTTTTTTCTTACTGAAAATAAATGTAAAAATCAAGGCAGATTCACCAGTTCTCTGATTTTCCTTGCCCTGCTCAAGGCTGACCTCATTTGCACACACGATTCAAGTGTGGAGGTGACCCAAGGTGAACAGCCAGGAAAGAGAGGCTGTGTACTGCTTTTTTGGCTATAAAATAAGAATTCTTTTCTTCCCCCCTTCCTTAGCGCTGTTTCACATTTATGGACCGTGGATTTGTGTTCAAGATGGTGAACAATTATATAAGTATGTTTGGAGCTGGAGATAGCAAGGTATAGTTTTGATTTATTGTTCTGTTTGGTTCTGTTTTTTCTGAAGTGACTGACTACCAGAATGTGTTTATTTTGAAAATATTTATGATTCCATGACTTCACCATGCTCAGAACTCAAGTCAGGGAAAACATTTACTGTAAATACGGATTAAAACCTCATGGTTTTGAGCCTCCTATCCCCTTTTCTGGGAGTAAATAGCCATGTTCAAACAACTACTCACTGAGAGCTGTAAGAGCAGACTCTGCCCAGGCTAAAGCATTCAAAAGGCTGAATTTAAGCTTTGATTCTTTGAGAGTACACTTGTGGTTTGGTCTATAAATATCAGCAGCAATTGGCAGTCATTTTCTTTGAGGAGGAGAGACTAAGAGCATATGAAAGAAGTGACCATTGTGTAAACTCGAATGAGACTGTAACCATTAATGCCGTGCTCTTACCTCACTGATGATGCAAGAAGGTCAATCTGCTTCAAATTAGATTGTGCTCGATATGAGGAAAATTCCCTGCAGCCTTCTATAATACCTTCACTAGTCACTGATATAGTTTGAACAATAAATCTCAAACAGCAAGAGGTCCCCAAATTATTCAGCTTGACTCCTTTGCTCTTCATCCATCAGGGTGAGTCACAGGCTTTTTCTCTTCCTTGGCAGGGTTTATGAGCTATCATACCAGAGCATATATATAGATAACAGAATGTATTCAAGATATGCACTTTGAATTACTCATCTTTCCCCAAAAAGCTTGCAAAACTTTTGTCCATTAATTCTTTAGTGGTGATCTGGGCACTTGTAGATAAAGAGTGAGATTACTTCAGGTCTGCTTTGCTTTTTACTAAAATCCAGTTCCTTCTGCATTCAGGTGTTTCTCCTAATCTCTGAAATAGCTGTAGAATGGAGTCTCTCAGTTATTGATGTCATAGCCTAAAGTCTATAATTCTGCAAATAATATTATGTGATCAGAAAACAGTTTTGACATTTCAAACTTCCTTAAATACAGTCAACCACAGAAACAGATGTTTAATTAGAAAAGCCCATTAATGGCCAGTGGAAAAGCCTGAGATTAATCAGTGTGCAGAGCAGTACTTAGCACCTCCTTGGCAGTAAGTGCGTGAGCATTGCCAGAATCCCTCCAGATCCATCTGCCAGGGTATGTGAAAGCACAATCACTGCAGAGTTGTGACAGATGTACTGCTGGAACAGGCTTTGTGGAACATAAAAACAATAGTCACAAAAAGAAATCAGAGATTTCTTATCTCAAGGAGAGAGAGACGCCTTGCATCATTTTCATTTCAGTCCAATGCCCAGGCAGGAGTCGGTCTTCTAAATGTACTGCAAGATTTCCTTCTGTGTGTCTATTCCTTCTTTAACTGGATTGTTTGTGTATCAAAAAGATGATACTGCAGTCTTACCTCTCTTTTCAGAAAATGTAACAGTCTATGTTGTTGCCTGAATATTTTGTTGGTGTATCAGTTTGGATTAGTTGTAATTGTGGATGAAGCAACATCGTTTCTGTTCCACAGAAATATCACTCACAGTATTCTGTATTTTGACATTTAAATATTGTTTTGAGAAATATTTATTCAAAAGTTGAAATACCTCATTAGCAGCCTATTCATTGCTGTATTCCCTCAAAGTGTTGCAGTTCCTCTTGGGAAACACATTTCAGATGCCTCACTTTTTTGTTCGCCATTAGCATGTCCAGCTGTATTCCTGATGAGGTGCAATGAAACATTTCAGGGAAAAATTCCCATAGTATCCACTACTTGGTAGACTGAAAAATGAACCTTCCAGGTATCCTAGCCTGGCAATGGCAGCAAAAATGCTACAATTTAATTTTATTGCAAATTAAAAGACTTCTACAAGCCTTTTCTAAATCTTAGGCACTCAGGGTAGCCCGGAATGACTGCTGTCTGCCACTGAGAAGGGAGAGCCGAGAAGATGGAAATAAAAATTTGTGTATTATTTTTATATCCCAGTGTCACATCATTATAGTAGGAATGATAAATTCTTGAGGTAGTTGCAAGGCTCCACAAAGATCCTGGATGCCTTCTTTGGAGGGAGATATTAAGAAAACAACACCAAAATTATGTATTACCCAATTCCCACTGGCATAAATAGAGGAAGTTTTTACTACTGTCAGTAAGTTCTAGATCTGACCTGTGTGGCTGAAACTTTGTATTTGATTGGCCAAAAAAAGAAAGAAAAAAAAAAAACAAAAAGAGAATTCAGAATATGAGGGTTCAACATGTCTGTGAACTGGAGAAGACACCTCACTATGAGTATATGCCATCGAGAGACCCAGTGTGGCCTTAAATATACCTTACATATTTAGCATGGATCAAGCTTAGGTTTATCAATATATCTTCAGTGAAAAGTCATAGTTTAAAAATTCAAAAAGCTTGTTTGTCTGTGACAAGTTCTTTTGATAACAGAGATGAAACCCACATGTTTATTGTTTGTGCAGCTTGGCATAACAAGCCATAAGGTTTTGTTGTTGGGTGTGCGTGTGAAGTTTGAGGTAGAGCTAAGTAGTAGTGGAGCTCTGTGTCATCATTTTCCCTGTTTTAATCTGAACTGAGCCATTGCCTGTTGTGATTTTCAGACTTTACATCAGTTCAAATTTGACTTTCTCCAAGAAGTCTGTCATCATGAGCACTTTATCCCTCTGTGCCTGCCCATACGGTCTTCACACATTCCTGGTAAGGCACCCTCTGGGAGGGTCTCTGTACAAGGTGAATTATTGGGAGGCTCAAAAAAGAGATAGTAATTAACTCTCTCAAGTGCTCTCATCAAGCTCTGAATCCCCAGACAGCTTTTCAGGTGTGGTACTTCAGCAGTGTGATAAAAATAACTTAATTTCAGAATGCTTGTAAATAAGTGCAACCTCTCACAGCTCAGTGAGGGGTTTGGAGGTGACTCTTGCTGGAAGTTTTGAGGTGAATTAACTGGACTCCTTGTACTGATTTACTAAGTCAGTAAGGCTACTGCTGCAGCCTTGGGAGGTGGTGAAATAGGGAAGGGTTTCAAAAGGTACAGCAGAAAGGGGAAGAAGCTCGAACAGTGGGCTCTTGTTTCCTTTTTACTTCAGTTTTTAGCATCCAAAAATTAGTTCAGTTCTGACACTCTGCTGTTTTTAACAGTAGAAGCTGCTTATTCAAATTTGAGTCAAATTATTAAAAAAAAAAAAAAAGGGGCAAGGCGAATATATTTTTATTTACAATTAATACAAATAATAATTAAAAAGTGCATTTTTTTGCCTTTTTTTATGTTTATGAAAAATGAAGACACTGTGACACCTTCAGAATCAGCACAGGAGTATCGAACATCAGGTATGAACAAAATGACTACTTAAGTCAGCAAAATTATACATCAAGAGCTTTAAGGTTTACTTTGCTGTCACTGCATTGTGGGAAATTTGGACAAAAATTATTTACCATTTTCAAACGTGGAATTGCTCTTGATTTCTGTGTTTTAGAGTTCTTCTAGCTAGGATATGGGATCAACAACTTGGATACTGCGTCTCAAAGCAATCAATAGTCTTATGAGCAAAATATTTGAGATTCTTATGTGGGAATCTGTGTATAAATAGGAGAAACTGCATGATTTTGAGAAATTATAATATTAGATGAATTCTGGAAAGTGAGGGAGCAAAATGAGGCAGTCAAATCAGAAAATCAAGGTTTAACAGTCAATTGAAAATTTGGGAAATGGGTGGGAGGGGTAGCATGCATTCAACCTATATACTAATTTAAGCATTCTTATCTGTTCTGTTTCAAGATATTCCAGAATACACGTTGACTAATGAATTTTGCCGTAAACATTTTCTAATTGGAGTCCTGCTGCGGGAGGTTGGTTTTGCCTTGCAGGAAGACCAGGATATCAGGCACTTGGCTTTGGCTGTGCTCAAAAACCTAATGGCAAAGCATTCATTTGATGATCGATATGCAGAGCCGGTAAAGAAACTGTTTATTCTTTTCCATTTGCCTGTTCACACAGTAGCTGAACATACTCAGCCACTGGTATATATTTATTTGTTTCCTGAGGGTTATGTTGTATGTTTTATTTTTAGGCTAAACAGGCACAAATAGCAAACCTGTACATGCCGCTCTATGGAATGCTTTTGGATAATATGCCGAGGATTTACATGAAAGATATGTTCCTCTTCAATATCAATACTTCCAATCAGGTAATTCATGTGATTTTTTTGGAGCACTGAAATGATCAAATTGAGCCAGGCTAACCCAGTCAATCTGATGGGAAGAGGTCAAAGTTTAAGCTGGTCACAAATTAGCTAACAGAACACCGTTCTAAAAATACTGATATATTTGCTTCTGCAAAGTTTAGTTTGGAAAGTCTCGATTTGCAGAGCACTTGCAGGGCCGTGGGAGTCTGTACTGGCAGAGTACAGGACACTGGCTGTCCCAGGGCTGGAAACTCAAGGTTAGAGATTTGGAGCCCCAGCCAGCCTGTCCAGTACATCTGCCTGGCTGCTACCAGTGGGGGCTGAGGTTGTGTCCTCAGGCAGGTGCCTTGGCAGGAGACTGGGAGACAGTGGTTTAAAGGAAAGTTCCCAATGCCCACAGAATCTTTGCAGAGTTACATCATGGACCTAAAGCCAACAGAAAGAGGGACCATGAGCTATACCATGAGCAGGAGGGAGAGGGAATGCTGCATAAAAGTAACTGAAGGAGGGAAGGGGTACAGAAACAGCTTTACTGCCACAGAAAATGTTTGTATAAACTGGGCATCTAGAGGATTGTGTTTGTTTCTTAAAAGTTGAGATGTGTTATAACCATATCCCTGCTTTAAAAACTAGAAGCCAGTTTCTGCAGGGGTGTTGTATCTTTCAGTCCTTCCAGCAGATGAGCCCTTTCCATCTGAGCGTTACTAATGGCACTTAATGTTCCTTTCCTAATGCTGTGTTAGCGTTTCAAAAGCAAACACAGTAAGATTTGACCTGTCCTTTACAATTTCCTCTATGAGAGGGTTTCATATTGCTGGTAACTGCTTGGCATATTATGGCAAGCCTTGATCCTTTGAGGCTGTCATGTCTAAACAACTGAAAGTAGGTTCTCAGGACCCAGTGTCTAAGCCTACTGGGTGTACTGTCATTATCAAAGTTATGAGTTATATCACCTACTGGACTTTCTTCTGTTTCTTTCAAATACAGGGATCTAGGGATGACTTGAGCACAGCTGGAGGATTTCAGAGCCAGACAGCAATGAAACACGCAAACTCTGTGGACACATCCTTTTCCAAAGATGTTCTGAACTCTATAGCAGGTACAAATGCCAGATTGAACACACACAGTCAGGTTTCTGTGTATCTCAATCCATCGTGCTTTCTGCGTAGTATTCATGGAGGATCTCATTAACCCATGTTATACAATATTCAGGGAAACATGGTATGCAATGTTTCTCCTCCCTTTGGGTGTTTCTGGATTGATTTTTATTTCTCTGGTGAAGCTGCTCTTCTTACACAGCTTCACTTTCTCTCCTGCTTTGGAATGATGCCGGTATTCAGGCTCTCAGAAATCATTTTGCCTGAGTTCATTCTTGAAGTCTCTGCCTGACTTAAGAATAGTTCCAAGGTTTCTCCTGAAAACTCCCAGTGTCTCTTGGAGGCAAATATTCTTAGTTTTTCCAGGCTTAACAGAACTGCAGAAACACAACTTAGTATGTTCACTTCGTCCAAACCCCATTTCAGAATTCAGGGAAGTGAATTCAGGCATCTTTCCACTGATTTTTGTGGCTTTAGGTCAGGCCATTTTAATGCCATAAAAAATGGAAATGGAATCATTGTACTTCAACTTGTTGCATGTTTTCAGTACTAAACATACCTATCAATAGCTTTGCTATTGGAAGTTCAAAGCATTTGTCTCAATCCAGCATGTGACACACTTTTAGTTTTCCATTCTTTTGTTAGTTTTTGTATCCATAAGTGTTTTAGTTTAGCATGTTTGCTATGACTTTCATTTACAGCTTTTTCATCAATAGCTATCTCTGCAGCAAACCATGCTGACTCCAGAGCTTCCTTAGCAAGTCTTGAATCTAACCCAAGTACCAATGAAAAAAACAGTGAGAGAACTGACACGTGTGAAAAGGTACATGTGCAAATGTTGAAAACGCTTACTAGAGGTGGAAGTCTGTCACTGTACTAAATGAGGCCCTTTGCTGTCACTTCAACAGATCATGAGACCTTTGTCTTTGATTGGATCAACTCTTCGTTTTGACAAGTTGGATCAAGCTGAAACTCGAAGTCTTCTTATGTGTTTCCTTCACATTATGAAAACCATTTCAGAAGGTAAGACAATGTGCACTCACTCCTTAGTTTTGTTGTTGTAAAATACTGTGAATGCTGAATCCAAAGAAAGGTGAAAATAGAATAATTATCAGTGTATTTTACAGGCTTTGGGTCAAGTTTCATTCCCTGTAACAGACACATAATATATTTTAATATCTCCCTTTAGACGCACTGATTTCCTACTGGTTGCGAGCACCATTCTCAGAAATAACAGACTTTTTCAGCATATTGGAGTAAGTTTATTTTGTGGTTGTTTGATTTTTATGTTGAATATTCTAAAGTGATGTCTGCAAACAATTTTTCTTTGGGTTTGTCCACTTAATGGAATAGGCTGCAATAGCTCTTGTATCCTTAAAATTATTTTGCCATAGTCTTCCAGAGTCGTAATGAGACAGTGTTAATATGATTCATATCCTCCTGTATGTTGTCATTTCCATAAACAGGGGTCATAATGCTTTGGGTGTTCCTCCTGAAAGAGATTTTCATAGTAGTTTCCCATTTGGGATTGAGATTCTGTTGTTCCCTTGAGAAAAATACTTAGCTCCCCAAAACGTCCAAACCGTAAGAAAAGTCCCGTAATGTAGGATGACCTGCTTTTCACATGTCTGGTGTGGTTTGTTCAATTAAATCTATGCATGACTGCAGAATCCATGCAGGTAGCTGGTTTGGGAATTTCCTCACCATCTTGTAACTGATATGTGAGTTATTTAACTTCAGTGGTGAAGAAGCAAGGCTTTTGCAGCCAAGTCTTTGCCTTTGACTTTGCCATCTCACCAAGCAGGAATCTTCAGCTGTGGAGGAAGGGAACACAGGTGTGCAAAGTGCTGCCACATCTTGTGTGTCCCTAGGCTGGGAACTGCTGCATTCTATTCTTTGTGCTTACTAGCAGGTGCATATGCCACGGGTTTCACTGAGGAATTAAGCTTTCTTTTTTCCTTAAGTATGAAGCCATTAATATACATAAACCGTGTTGTTTTATCTTTCAGGGTTTGTCTGCAAAATTTTAGATACCTAGGAAAACGCAATATTGTAAGGTAATTCTCTACTTCCAGACTGTATATTACAGTCTTTAAATATTGCAGCATTATATTAGACTTAAATGAGGTTAACAGTGTATCTATGAATTTTCTCCTGAAAGCGTCTGTCATACTGAAGCCAATGTATGCTTCATTTTTTCTTTTATGCAAACATAAAAGTTTATGTTTAACAATAACAAAATAAACAGTGTTATCTTGGTGTTCTGGATATCTGAGTAAATTCCTGCTATAAAAGATGAATTGCATGTGATAATATGATAACCGTTATTGCATTTATAACCCAAAATACTGGGCCATTCTCAATGGTATTTCTGTTCATATGCCAAACAAGGGAACTTTCATCACTGTATTTCTATCCATGTAATGAAAAGAATAGTTTTAATGGGCATAAATAAGTGTTTCACAGCAATAACAAAAAATAATCTTCTAGTTCTCCATACTCTCTGAAAAAATGTCAGATCGTGTTCAGCTGTGAAATGAGAAATGCACACTTTGTCTCAGTTGATGTTTCATTTTTAATTTTATGTCACTGGTGTGAACTTGTCTATATGCCATACAGTGTAAAAATAAAGGTCACCAGATGAACCAGTTCATGCTCCATGGCAGGTTTTGTTAGGCCTGCCTTTTTTCTTCAGGGACATGGCAGAATCAATGCCACATTTCAAAACACTTATTTTCTCTTGACAGGAAAATTGCTGCTGCTTTTAAGTTTGTCCAGGCCACCCAGAATAATGGAACCCTTAAAGGTTCGAACTCCTCTGGCCACACATCGGGACTGCTCTCGCAATGGTAATGTCCCATCGTATTACTAACTAATAACCAAAATAACCAAAACCTGGGTTGCCATCCTCCAGCCCTCATACTCTGCCTCAGCATTGACTGAAAAAAGGTTGGCAAAACATGTAACAAGTTTCAGAGCCCCCAAAGCTGTAAACCACAAAAGACCTGAGTCCCTTTAACTACAACTTGACTTACAAGCTGTTGTTTAAAGTGTTATATTCAGAAGAGTTCTTATCAATATTGTTAAGTATTGCAGAAACAGTAGCTGTTGTTCTCAGCTCAGATCCCCATCTGAAAGGTAATCCATAGTTTTCCCCAAACTCAAGGAATTCGTAGGTCTGGAACCTTATGCTTTCACGGAATCTTAGTGCTCTAGGGGTAAATATCTATGGATACACTTATTGTTTGGGGCGATTCGTTTCTCCCCAGTAACACGTGGCTGCAGAGGGCAAAGTATCCAGTAACACAAAGTCAAACTACGAGTAGATTTGTTTGACACTCATCTTTTTACTTCCATGATGCCAAGTATAATCTTGTACTGTTATGTTCATGTTGCCAGTTAGACAAACTTTCTTTCCTAGTTTTTTTTTGTCTCCGTCTTCCTACTCTAAGCATTGCAAGATCTAAGAGTTTTCATGGACTGCACAGTAAAAAACTGCAGGTGCAGCACATCTTAAATAATATTTTTGGTCCTCTTAGGGGAAAACTGGATCCTTCTCATGTTCCAATGCAAAATTATATAGAGAAAGCAAACTGTTGACCCTGTGCAGTCACGTTTCTGCCATCCCCAGTACCTTCACACTTTTCCTACTCACAGATCAGCATCTATTGTCTTGTCATGTAGAGCATTTTTTGATGATGAGCTGAGGATTGAAGTATCACTAGGGACAAGTTCTAACTTGCATTTACATGTATGCATTTCAGTTTGCTGAAGTGTTCTTAGGTAACCTGATTTTCCACCCCACTTCCCCCAAAAAATGCAAAACAAAAAGCAACAACCCCACCCACTGTGGCCATTAATGAAAGGCTTTATCACATTGAGTGACATAAGTTGGGCCATCAATTCAATACCTGTGTTGGGAACTGCTTTTAAATCTGGAATGTTATTTTTTTTAATTATCTTTGTAAAAATAGCCAAATAAAGCTAAGTGCAGGAAGTCATTCTGTCCTGGAGTATTTTTAATTATGCAAATTTAGGAAACTACATTTTTAGAAGAAATAAACAAGAAGTGTATTTTAATAAGTTACCTGAATTTTGAGAGATGTTAAATCTTGCTGAATTCTGTAGTAGTTACGATTTCGAAATACTTTCAAAAATTATGACAATCATTGGTATTTTAGTTCTAAGCTTCTCATTATAAATTTATGATGTGTTTGTCAGCATCAAAGAGGTTTAAAAGAACACATACATATGCACACACATATTTTTACTATCGTCAGTTTGTCATCATTTCTTCTGCCTCGCAGAAACTGTATCATTTCTTTCTTGAGCAGGATATGTTTTTCTTATGTTCTGAGCTAAGGGAACTCGTCTCAAGTTTCTCTTCACCCAAAGACAGTTTTCTAAACATTAGGTAGCTGTTTAAGCTGTTGCTCTATTTCAGTGCTCTATGCACTTTTTGTCCCCTGTGATCTCAAGAAATCACTGCACGTGTTTGTTTTGTCCACCTCACTGACTTTCTTCATATTTGCTTCACTGAAAAGTTTTACATCAGTTTGTTTAACTCAGCCCATGAGAAGTACTGCAGTGGCTGACAGCGAAAAGTTCTGCACAGGCACAATAGTATATTCATTGTTTCTATTTTTAATGGTACCTTTCAATTTCAGGATGCATTCTACTTCAAGTCATGATGGCCACAAGCACCACAGATCTCAAACATTACCAATAATCCGTGGCAAAAATGCACTTTCGAACCCCAAACTCTTGCAGATGATAGACAGTAGCACTGCAAGTAAGTACAGAAATTATTTACTTCCCTCTGGAATTCTGTGGGGTTTAGATCAGGCTCTATACAGACCTTTTCATGACAGAAAGTTCTTAAAATTATGAAATCAAGGTCATCTATCTCTCTTTCCAATTAGGTTTCCCTCCTCCTTTAAGGAAGGATAGAAACAATGAAAGGATATACTCACATCACTGGTGCAGCCGGTGAAAGCTGACTCGAATTCCCTTTCTTTTCATCTTGTATGAGCAGTTTTCTTCAAAATACCCCTTTGATTAAATGTACAGTTAGAATCCCATCTCTGCTGTGGTGAGACTTAATGATCAGACTTCAGAATTAAATCATCTTTAGCAACATTTAGAAGATTGTCATCTTGCTTTTTGTATGTTGCAGGCACCTCCAGTGAAACAGACATTGTACAGTATGTAGACACAGAGGCAAACATTGCTACAGAAGTGTCCCTCACAATCCTTGACCTGTTGTGTCTCTACACTCTGAATCACCAGGTATGTTTTGCTGGTTTTATTTTCTGCCTGAACTGGTGCCATGTGGGATATGTGGTGGAAGGAAGGTCTGGGGGAGCAGGTACACAGAAAACTTGAAATGCCCAAGACTACAGGATAGGGAAATAAGACATGCCAGTCCTCAGTGAGGGTCTTTTAGGAAGGAATTGACTCAGAGTACCCAAACTGATTAGAAGGATGAGGAGGAAGAGCATCTTATATATCCAGGGCTATGTACAACTCTGCTCTGCTTGAAAGTGTAATGCATCTACTAATACACCTTTTCTGAATCATGCTTATCCCACTGGCTTTCAGGGATTTTTGGCAACTGATTTCCAAGCTGCTTATTACCTGTATCTCTTCAAGTCAGCGAGTGGATCTCTGCTTCTTTAAAAGTTGCTCAGATTGCTTCAGCAAGACTTGCTGGAGGTCTCACAGCCATAGTACATAAACAGCTCCTTTTCCATTTTAGTGTTCCCTCTCTGCCACCATAACCCTTAAATACAGCGTGTACAAACCATGAGTAGTACAGGCATAGGAAAGAGCTGTCCTTGAAAAACTGCAAGTAGAGTCTGTAGCAAGGTGGAAAAGCCTGATCTGCAGAGATTTTACATTGAGAAAGCACCTCCCTGGGACCAGTCTGATGTAAAGTCCAGCAGATCCTTCTTCTGTTCCTTCACTATAATAACCAGAATGTCCTGTCTTGTCTGAAATTTTCAGAGGCAGCTCCAGCAATCTGATTGCCAGAACGTGTTGATGAAGAAAGTCTTTGACACGCACATGCTCTTTTTGCAAATCAACCAGTCAGCAGCAGCTCTCAAGCACGTCTTTGCTGCCCTACGGCTGTTTGTAGGCAAGGTAACTGTGATTTATTCTGTTGGTTGTGCCTATTAATATGTTACACCTTGGGGACAATTTATTATTTTGAAGGAGTTGTGGACTTCTCTGTATTAACATTTATTCCTGACAAAGATGGTCTTACTTATTGCTTAATAGTAAGAAGTTCACAATATCTAAAAAATTAGTTCTGGTTTTGAAAATGAAAAATTTACCAAGAGAGAGAAGTTTTAGAGTAAATAGATAAGTAATGCCCAGCTCTGTGGTATCTGGCTATATCGTTGACTTTCCTGGGTTTAGTACTTATGAAAAAAAAACTTGAAACCCTAGAGGTTCATGGTAGATACCTGGTTTGCAGTATCCAGTGGTGGATGATTACTGCTCTCCCCAGAGAAACTAGCAGGAGAGTATTCCATAAACTTCACCAAATGTTAATCCAAACTAATACAGTTTTACAATTATCTACTTTTAAACATAGAAGAGTTTTGGGGCAAAAAGATGCTTATGTGTCAAATTGTTACTTTGCTTGCATTGCACATATGTAAATGGACATGGGCAATTAGGCACTTGGTGGCAACTGCAAAGGCTGCACAATTTCCAAATCATAGATTTAGATGAGATCCTCTTAAAACTAATCAGAATGTAGCAGACAGATAACAATTGCTGTGGGGAAGTGAGAATAAGCAAGGCTGGCCTCATCACCTAAATGTTCCTATGAAACCAAGAGTGTAGATCGATTTACACCATGTGGCCTCGCTCTGGTTGTTATCTCAGGGGAATGGAGGAGGAAATCATACTTGTCCCAGTAATGCAGCATGAGGGCATGGGGGAAATATGAAGTAAATCATCCACAGACAGCTTTAAATTACATACCAGACAGTCAGGAACAGAAGAGCTCTATGTATTGGGAGGATGACTATATAGCCAGGATTACCCTTTTCATTTATCCTATAGCTTTTGGGATTCAATTCTCCATTTATAGCTCTGTGAGACCAGGGATCAGTTGTGGTTCCTGCAGCAGAAACCCTTCAGTATTTTAGATCTGTGGCCAATATGTATGTCCTATGCATATCCTCACTCTGTCTTCTGTTACATTCACCCTGTTGATAATAGTAGGTATGGTTGGAGAGCCATCCTTCACTCTCTGTTGTCTCCTGCTGTTCAAACTCTTGACTTCTGGAAGTTCACTTTGCTACTCAAAGTATTTCTCTTCTTCTGCACAGTTTTCATAAAAATGCAGAACTCCCCCCTCTGCCTTACCCGGTTAGCTATCCTGCATTTTGTGCAGATAGGCTGCTCTGCTTGCTGTGTGCCAGCTGCTTTCTGGGCTTCCTGGAGACCAGTTTGATGGCATGTGGTGTTTGTATGAAAATCTGTGCACACTTCTTGCTTAATCTTAATTTTCACGTGGGATTATGTTTAGTTTAAACTCTGGTGTGAATGACTGTGACTATGACCTGTTTTTACTGCAAGCTTAACAGAAAAAATTATAAACTCAGAAGAACTGCACCAAGGCCTGAAAGTAGTGCTGAACATATTCACACATTTCTTTTCAATAGTTCCCATCAGCATTCTTCCAAGGACAAGCAGATCTCTGTGGTTCCCTCTGCTATGAAATCCTGAAGTGTTGTAACCATAGGTCACGTTCAACTCAGACAGAAGCATCTGCTCTTCTTTATTTTTTCATGAGAAAGAACTTTGAATTTAACAAGCAGAAATCAATAGTCAGATCCCATCTACAGGTAAGCGAAGTGTGAGATCATCAGTATTTAACTCATGTGCATTGATTTTTATCATAATTATTTTTATGCATTGAAGCAAGGCAGTTCATTTGGAGTCCTCAGTCAGGCAATTCTCTGTGGCAGTTTGATTTTCCTGCCAAGTCTGACTGGATTCTCTGCTGTTCTTGGGCTGCTCAGCACTGTCCAGGGAGAGCCAACAGCTGTGAATGTGGCCATGTCACCAGATAAATGACTATTCCTGGTTCACAAGCCTTGCTTACAGCAGTAAGAGCTTAGCTGATGAAGGAACTAAACAGAATCCGATGGTACAGGAACAGAAATGTAAAGTCCAGTAATAATACACACTGCAAAATGTGAGCGGTTACACACATTGGAAAGATTACTCGCAGTCTTTGCCTTTGTCTATGTTATCCTCTGAAGACAGGTATCACAGTGCACTGGCCTGGTACATCAAGTCATACTAAAATAGGGATTAAAAACTATTCTGAAGCTCTGATTTTCTTTTCTAATTGCATCCTGTGTTTGCTCCCCCTGTACAGCTCATCAAAGCAGTGAGCCAGCTGATAGCGGATGCAGGGATCGGCGGATCTCGTTTTCAACATTCACTTGCAATTATAAATAATTTTGCTAATGGAGACAAGCAGATGAAAGTAAGAAACATTTTTTGTCAATCATTGCCTCTTGAGAAAGGTCAACAATTTCACAGGAGCAAGTGTTTCAGTGAATAAAATTGCTGGGTCTTATTAGCCAGTGATTTATGCATGCATAGTGTGCCTCTCTCAGGCAGTCTGAAGTTCATGAAAGTGTTTGTGACTCAGAAGCTTAATAACTAAAAATAGGCTTTTTTCAAATAAATAGGTTTTTATTTGAAAGCTGTATTATTTGTTATTTATTACTTATTTTGTTCATTTGCCTGATGTCAGAGATGTCATCCATTGTGACTAATGAAACACAATTGCAGTAGACAAACAATTTGTAGTTTAGAAACAATTGCTTTCCTCTTTTTCCTAAATGTGTAGCTAAAACAGGCACAACAGTTGGGTTTTGTCATCGCCTGCTAACCCTCTGGAAAAGGCACTTAGCTCTTAGATGAGTTACAACTGCTATTATAGTCATTGACAATATTAAAATAATTGAAAAAAGATTCTGGCTTATAATTTTTGCTATTCCCATTCAAACATTTGTCAACATGCATTTTGAATGTTATACTTTGGAGGTGTTGTTCCTTCTCTGGAGGTGACTTTAGGGTATATCTGCTGAGGTTAATCATAAAGTTAGTATAAGCAGTTTGGTAGATAATTAGCGTGAGTAATTTGACGTCTTATTAAATAAGATAAAGTTAGCAAGTGTATTTGTTTTCAAAGTCCAGCTTTGATTCACAGCACTGCAGGCAGTCAGACTGCTTCAGTGACATGCTTATCTCTGTGTGACATAGAGGAGGGAGTATTTCATTTCATTTACCTTTCCTGGATGTTTTTTTGCTTTTAAACAAAACAAAGGAAGGAAGCGAGTCTGAAAACAGAAATGTATTTCATTGCTCATCTGGAAGAGAGAAACTGCAGAGCTGAGTTAAATACATTGAGAACATCTGATACAAGTAATATAAGGACTCTGTTTTAATCTAGCACAGTGTGAGAAGGCCAGGGGCCAGACTTGTGCTTTATTCCCTGTGGTGAAACATCCTGGGAGTGTAGTTAAGCAGGACTATCTATAGTGCATGGTGCTGCTGGTCAGCTGAATCTGCCCAAGAATCCAGTTCTGGACCCAGTAGGCAACCAAGGAACAACTGCTTGAGTTTGCTGATTTCAGTGGAGCCATTGCATACGGACAGTGGAACAACTGACTGACTGGGATATCTAGCAGGTGTTATGGCACGTGAAAGGGCATCAAGGATTTGTGTACAGTGTGCATGTACTGTGGAACTCTGCTTCCAAGCCTACTGAATTAGGGAAAGGCACAAAGATTTTCCACAAGCAGAACTTTAACTTGTTCAGGGGTGCTGCATGTGACTCTTTGGATGGTTTTAGTGATGTTTTGCTTATCTTTCCCAAAGAACGTTAATTTCCCAGCAGAGGTGAAGGATCTGACCAAACGCATCAGGACAGTTTTGATGGCTACAGCTCAGATGAAGGAGCATGAGAAAGACCCTGAGATGCTTGTGGATCTGCAGTACAGCCTAGCAAATTCATATGCCAGCACACCTGAATTGCGTAGGACGTGGCTTGAAAGCATGGCCAAGATTCACGCAAGAAATGGAGATTTATCAGAGGTAATGTCCATAAATGAATAGGAAATCCATCTGTCTTTAGGCTGAGATGTTCTGATGAAAAGGGCTTTGAAAGACACAACAGTAGTGATTGAAGAGAATCATACAGTATCTCGCATATACTTGAAATTAGGGGAATACAGGTTTGGAAAGCACCCAGAGATGGGATTTGCTCATCCCAGTTTGCTGATTGTGACTACTTGAGCAAGACTTGAAACTGTCTGACAGGGAACCTGTGGGCAGTCACTTTGGCATCTCTGCTGCTTAACCACAATGGGCACAGTAGCTATAGAGTAGAGGAGGTTATGAGCAGAGAATAACTTACATACATAACTTCCCCACTGTAGCATAGAAGAGGAGCTTCATTTATAATGTGTTGTCCTTTTCATAAAAAACTAAATGGGTGATGCAAAACTCCACTGCATAATGCAGGAATATGCTATTTAAGTAATCTTAATGTTTTGCTTGAACAAATCTATGCATTTGCATAAGACACCTGGTGAAATTAACATTCCAGAAGGATTTCATAATTTAATCCTTTATTTTCTTAGATTAGTTTTGTCTTCCCTTTTCTGCATCAAGGCTTGACAGTGGTGAAAATATGTGCTCCTTATCATATGTAATCTGTAAGTCATACAGTGTACTTTAACATATCTATGTGTGTTGGTCTCTCCTTACAGGCTGCTATGTGCTATATTCATATTGCTGCTCTCATTGCAGAGTACCTGAAGAGAAAAGGTAAGATCAACATATTCAAAACCGACTATGCATCTATAAACATTATGTATTAACAATAAGTTTTGGCTATCCTACTTTCCTTCCTTATATATAAAGTATCCTTAAAGCAGCTTGAATTCTTCCCAAATATTTCATTTTTAAAATGTATCATGAATGCTAGTCTTAACACTGGAACAGTGGAAGTGTGATTTGTGTAAAAGGGGGTTAATGAAATGTTTAGCAAGCTAGTTCTAAAAGAGAATGCTTCACTTGTTAGTCTGTTGTTATTAAATATGCATGTATTAACACATACCAGTAGCAGTATACTAATACCATCTTACACTGTCATAGGTTACTGGAAAATGGAAAAGATTTGTACCTCACGTATGCACCTGGAAGATGGTCAAGTCTCTGATAGTAATGTGTTACTAACAACTCACAATGGAGGAAGTGAGTGTTCTAACCATGCCTGTTTATGGGTCAAATAACATAATTAGGACATCAAACTACTATTCTCCAATTGATCTGGAAAATTATCAACCAAAGCAAAAACTGTTTCTAGTGCATGTTGAAGGCTGTAATATAAAGCAAGTAATGTTGGAACTGTGTTCCTTTCCTGATGCGCTTTGGCTGGTTTGATGGGTTGCTCAGAATGTCTCTCGTTATGGGCTTTTTCAGCAAAAGAGCAGTTTGCTCTTGACTGGCAACAGAAATCCCTCTCAGGTCAATTGGTGTTTAGCATGCAAATCCATGTCCAATTCCTTGGCTATCCAAAGCTGGGAGGGAAGGGGGATGGAATTAGTATCTGGTTATCCATATGTAACAGTATAGATAAAGGGGGTTTTTTAATCTGTGGTGCTTATTAGAGAATTAAAGTGCAGGCTTTTATATATTTTTAATGCTTCTATGCCAATGATTATTTAGTTTATGAAATGTGTATTTCACAGTAATTCTCTGCATTAGATATGTTAGGAATTTCCACAAAGAGCAATTTCTAGGGTCAAGGACAAATATCTGGGGAAGAGAAAACTGTTAGTTTTGGAAAGACCATAATTTTTCACTTGTGTCTGTGGGCAAGATGAAAAAGTACATCCTTTTAGAAGGAAACTGTATGTGAAGAGCAGTATTTCTGAGGTAGTTCGGTAGTGGTAAAATACTTTGCCTGCATAACAGATTACAGTAGGTGGAGTGAAGAACTTGGGTCATTTCACACCAATGTTTAAACCATTTTCAAAACTTGAGAGAGGGGATGGAGCCTCGTGTCTCATTGTGTATGGGTTAGCTTTTTTAATTGTGCCATAGTAGCACTTTCCTGCTTTTTAATTGAACATTAATTGTGCCAGGAGTTCATCATCTCCAGTGGCAGGTTTCTCTTCTCTGCTCAAGGTGGTATAAAATCCTTGTGGGCCAGAGTCTTCCTGATCTGTAATGTGCTATGCCTGTGCAAGTTGTTTCTGCTGCAACTATTGCACTAATGCCTTAGCTTAGCAAATACTCAATGTAAGCTCAGTTTTACTCCTTGTGAGCCTTCCCATCAGCAGCTTCTGCCACTGGCCTGAGCTTTCTACAAGTAGTTCCTCAGCTGGGGCTGTGGCAGCCCTGCTGATCCTGGGCAGGACAAGCACATCTGCTGCCAGCGTGGCCTCCAGCCCAGCAAAGGCACCGCGTGCTCCGGAGCAGCCACATCCCCATCAGCCATGGCCATCCTGGGGGATCTGTGCCCCTAGGAAACCTGGCAGTGGGGACAGTGCAGGTTCCAGAGGGTAGGTTTTCATGAATACAATTGTGTTGCCTCAGCCCGGGAGGGTAATTTCTGCGCACAAATTAGTGTAGCTTTGCAAGGACTGCCAGCACTGTACAGCTCAAGAACCAGAATATCAAAGAGAGGAGTAACATTGCATCGGGAAGATGTTATCCTTACCCTTTGCCTGGACAAGTGGATTTATATAATTGACAAAATGCGTAATAGTCTCATAAATTCAGTCAGCTCAGTTTGTGTTTCTCATTACTCGGTGTGTGAAAAAAGTAACTAATCTAGTCAAATAACATCAGCTCTGTTTTAATGGCATTCTGTAACTTCTTGAATTATCTGGTTATTCAGTCATTAATTGACTTTGTTATGACTTGCCCTTCAAGGCTTATTTTCCATGGGATGGCCTGCTTTTCTGAGCATTACCCCCAACATTAAAGAAGAAGGTGCTATGAAGGAAGACTCTGGGATGCAAGATACTCCCTATAATGAGGTCAGTGACATTAACATTTATATACCCGTTCTATATTAACAGAAGGTGTTATTTCTAGTGGATGCCTGTGAATGTTGCAACAAATTACAGTCAGTGTACTTAGGCAGTATTAAAAGGTGCACAACCTATGAGTGAAATGTCACAGCTCTTGTATTGAATAGCCAGGACTGGTGTTTAGCTAATGAGAACATGAAGTACCAGAGCTGGAAGTCAGGGCAGGGGGAGCCCACAAAGCAAACCTGTTCTTCAGCATGGATGTCAAGTATTCAAGTATTTTCTTATTACTGTTATATCAGGGTTTTTTAATAAAGAAGAGCGAGGTCACCAAAACCGAATTAAACATTGTGCCATTGCAATAAATCTTAACATAGAAGTTCCAGAATAAAAATGAAGTAGTGGGTATATGCTTTTGCTGCATTGCTATTAATTAAATGCCACCAGCTGTCGAGTCATTGAACTATTTGTGTTTGTGAAATTGCAGAATATCCTTGTGGAGCAGCTGGAGTTGTGTGTTGAGTACCTGTGGAAGTCTGAGAGATATGAGCTTATTGCTGAGGTTAACAAGCCTATCATTGCCGTTTTTGAAAAGCAGAGAGACTTTAAAGTAAGTTGGTGTTTGGTTTGGTTTTTTAATTATCCTAAAGCAATAGTAAGGATCAAAATTTTTAGGGGGAAAAAAAGTGCTTTCTTTAAAAGGAATTTTTAATTCCTGTCTGTAATATCTCTTTTTAATGCTTTGTGCTGTGAGAAAATAAAAAACTCTGGTATCTTACCTTCCTGTTTTCAGCATCAATATAACAGTAAATGAAAAAACAATTCTATCAAACCTCTTAGCCAGTGGATGTGATTTTTTTACGTGAGTTTTAAACTGGGAGCACATTTACATTGTACTTAAGTTTAGAAACTGCTGATAAATTGCTTGTGATCTCTTCACAGTTTCTTGATTTCTTATTTAATTGGCAATTTCAGTACATAATGGACAACCAGATGATAATCTCATTTACTGATTTTTCCAGGTTTAAATTTAACGAAACCCAAAGAGGTAGCAATAAGCTGTATACTGAATAAGCAGGTCCACAAGTTTTAAAGTAGCTGAAATTTTGGTTACCTATTCTGAGAAAGTGCTGCTTCAGCACGTCTTTGCATGGGGTTGGGAGCTGACTGGAGTTGTTGGCACCTTGCTCTCACCTGCATGAATGACACGGGTTCTCTGATTTCTTAGTAGGTCCATACCACTGTCTGGTGGTGGGATGGTTCTCTTCTTGTGTGACCTGGTATACAAAGGCATCCAGTGCCACAAAACTGCTCAGAAGATGACAAAAACCTTGAAATTAATTTTTAGTGACTGCTAACAGGGTTAAACTATTCCCTTAGCATGTATAGCTGTCTTTGTGAAGGTTTGGGAGCCCAGTTAAGGCAAGCCATGGCTGTGCAGAGCTGTAGTGGCATTTCCCAAAACACTGGTATGCTCTCACCTCCCCTCCCTCTGCTGGTTTCTTAATGCAGAGGCTGTCTGATCTGTACTACGACATCCACCGCTCGTACCTGAAGGTTGCAGAAGTGGTGAACTCCGAGAAGCGTCTCTTTGGGCGGTATTACCGCGTTGCATTTTACGGGCAGGTAAGTCAACTTGTGTTCTTCTGTATCCACAGATTCCCAGATTTCAGCTGTGTTCTTCTGTTCCTGATGTATTTCAGGGAAGCCAAAACAGGGAAGGGCTTGGTAGTGAATCACAGGGTACAAACTGCCTTGTGGGTCAGACTTCCCAGCAGGATTTTATTCGGGAGAGAGAGCACTCAGTTGCCTCTGCGTAAACCATTGCAGGGGATTTAATTGTGTAATGGAGAACAGACTTACTTGTATGTCAGCTTTAGTTCTTGACTTCATCAAGCAAAACTGAGACTGAGGCAGGGCAGGTTTTTTCAAACTGAAGCATAAATAAAATCAGAAAAGACATCTTTGATATATGGTGCTCTCCTCTAACAGAGCTTAAGAAAGAGCAGTATGTAGTAAGTGTTTCGTTGTGTTTCTCACTGACTCTGACTTCTTCTCCTAGGCCTCTGATTCTGTGCAATGTACTGTAGAATAGTTTTATTCCCTCTGCTGTGCTTCAGCACTCTTGAAGCATTATTTTGTGCTTTCTTCCACTACAAACCAGTGTAGCAATCCAGCATGTTCCTTTAAGTCCTGGTTTTGGCAAGCATACAATTTCCTGTATTCTAAAATAATGAAGTGTGTAAACAACAGATTGATGTGAATCATTCTGTTTGCTAATTAGATTTTAATGCAGAAATTTGCTCTTTTCTCCTTTTGGTCTTATTCAAGGCTGTGGTAAGTCTAGTTCTTTTGCATGTTTTGTTTAATTCTCCTCACACATCCTTCATCCTTCCCTGTACCCTTACTTAACATTAACTATTCTGTGCTCCTGGTTCCTTGGTTCATGGCAGATGAAATAACGTCGTTTCATTCATTGTTGCATCCTGCAAACTAACTTTTGTTTGTTCGGTTACCAGCATTACCAAGCTGTATCTGTTGTTCACGTTTTGTGTGCACTGTGGGGCCCAATGCTGCATCATCTCATCTCAGTGGAAGTTTCCCTCAGCTTCACTGGGAGCAGGATTGGACCCCTTTCTTCTCTTTTGAAAATCTTGGGGTAGCATTAATGCTGTTTGAATGCAAGCATGCTTTCCTGGCCTGTGCAGCAGCTCCTAAGAGGAGAAGGCTGTTGTGTCAGTCTGAGACCTATAGCAGTGGTAACTGGAGCACTCTGGACAGGCTGTGACCACGGTCCTGATAGTCCCTTGTAGGAGCAAGCAAATGGGGAGTCAGAGGGAAGTGGTGGCTCCTGGCTCTTGAGACAGATTAGCCAAGCTGGACTTGCCAAATGCAAGGGGAAAGTGAGCTGCACCTGAGGAATAGCAGAGTTCTCATGCCTGATCTTCCTCCAAATTGGGAGTAGCACAATGGGAAACAGGACTCTCCTGCTTGCAGCTTCTTGCCAGGGCTCTCCCAGGGGCAGGGGCTCTCCCAGTGGGTAATTTAGCTGAAACACTTCTGCTGAAGTGGGTTAACATCTCTGTTACGGTGCAATGACTTTCCAGCTGCCAGTGCCACAAGGGCAACTTCATTTAAACAGCTTTAGTGCTCTAAAACGAATTACTGTTTCATAGCTGCGCATCGCTCTGTCTGTTCCCTGGTGCCCCCGGTCACTGAGCTCTAAATGCAACAAGCACAGCTTTCTCCTTGCCCTTTGCAGGAGAGATGTTGTATGACAGAAGGTGGGACTGCTCTATATGGCTCCCCGCCACAGAGACATAGTGACAGAAGTGTATGGCATAGTGCAAACAATTAAAGGTAGATCATTCCTGTCAGTGTTACTTGTGCCTCATTGGCCAAAATAAAGAGGAGTGTGTGTGGAGAGCTGATTAAGGAGGGTTTACCACTACACAAAGCAGCATGGCACATGTGGGAGCTACAGATGAAACTTGACCTGGAAGGAGAGACAGAGGGAACAGACTGTTCCTATATACTGGCTGTGCCTCCATATTTGTAACTTTGAAGGTTTTGTGTCTGTATTTCTGTCAGTCCCCTTTACCATTTGCTTCCATTTTGGCTGGGCAGGTGGGAAGGTACAGGGCCCTTTGGTCCTTCTGTTACCAAGAGTATTTCAGGCCTCCATGCTGAGAGCAGTCTCAGTCCCCAATCTATTTAGAACACTAAAAGCAATTCTCTTTCTTTCTGCTTTTGGCATACTTTGCACACTTTCTTCCAAAACCTAATAATTGCAGGTTTTACTAGTATTACACAGTTAAATGGATGTAAAGCAATATGAATCACTTGCTTAGGCCACTACAAAGCAAATGCCACAGAAGTAAACTCAGTGTGCAGGTATGGGATTCCTTTTCAGTCTTACACATGCACTATTCTATAAAACACCCAGGGTTAGATACATATGTAAGCACACAGATATTTAAAAAATGTATTATTACACATACACATATATTCAATAATAAATATATACATGCATATGTTTGTAAAAAATGGAACACTGCTGTTCCTTAGCTGAAACAAAAACTCCAGAGAAAGCAGATTAAAGGACAAAAAAATTAATGTAAATACTGTTTTCAGGGAGAATTTTGGGGGTTCTTAGAGGAAAAAGAAGACCTGCAGCTGCACCCAGAAACCATTCTTCATGCAAAGGCAGAGACAGTACTTGGTTCCTGCATTGCTGCAGGGACTCTGGAAAGGGTGGTGTGAATTAATGTGGTCCTCAGGGAGGATGTAGTCGGCTGTTTTCACCAGCAAGCTTTATTTGCCAGCTCAGGGAGCTGCATCTTACAGCAGCTGCTGTTGCAGACTGCAAAATTTGTTAAGGGCCTTTGGTGACAGCATCTCATTGCACCCCCAAGTGACCACACTAGCCAGTGCATATGACTCTGTTCATAGATGAGTATTTGAGGAGCCAGTATCTTCTTTGAATTAAAAGTAAAAAAAAAAAAAAAAAATCCATTAAATATATTGAATAGCTGAGAACTCATTGTGCTGATAAGCAAAGTCACTCAAGACTTGCTTTTCAGAGAAGAGTTAGGTAAAGGTAGAGCTGAGGGTTTGTTCTCCTGCGTGTGCAAGAAGCTGTAGAAGTTGGGAGGGCAGAGTTTCATAATGTTAAGCTGACTGCAGGTGTATGTCTGAAGAGCAGAAGATGTGTCCCCTTTTCCAAAAGTGATAATACAGCTGTAGCTTCCTTACCAAAGAGGGCAACACACTCACCATGGGAGGAGGTGTGTTCACCTGATATGGACAGGGAAGGATCCGTTACATGCTGATTCTTGGCAGGTAAAGCAGAAGGCTTTTTCTCAGCATTTCATCTGCAGGGATGGTGTGTGTTCTTCCAGCAAAGGGCAGAGAGGAGTCTGATTTACTGTGAGCACCAAGGGCTGTTTCTGGGGGTGTATGGGGAGGAAGAAGGGCATTTTCAGAGCTCCCACAGTGTCCTCTGGTCACAACGTGACTCTCTGAACATCAGAGCACAGTGGAAACTGATAATCTACTATCCAAGAGGTCATCTGTAAGGCTGCATTGTCCTTGTAGGGCAAAACCAGCCAATGCAAAAATAATCCAGGGATATGCATCGATAATGTAACCTTAGCTGCTTAATATTTTAAAATCCTGAAATTGGAGGATATTTGGCTTCTGAAAAGTATTTAATCTTACTTTCAATAGTCTTTGCCAGACATACAGCATATGGCAGACATTATTTATAGCTCACAATTAACTTCTGCTTGTCACTTGTCATCTGAAATACTGTAGGGAATATGTACTTAAATGATGTCTCTTGCATTAGAGATAAGACTAAATCTGTTAGTTGTTTGTTTTCAGGTATTTTTTTTTTGAAGTAAAACTATTAACACAGATATCATCTTAGTGTGCCATGAAGCATCAGCACAGAGATTTGGCACTTACATGTAAACATTGTGTTCCAGCATGCAAACATAGACAGAATCAGGGTTTAAGAGCATAAACTATATTCTAGCTTGTTATGTGATTAATTTGGAAGACATGAGAGTTTTTGCTGAAAACACTGAAGGCTAAAAGAAAACAGATGTCTTTTGACAGAAACAGTCCTGAGTAGCATGTTTAAGTATGGTTGCATCAAACTAATGAGGTTTTCCCACATAAAGCAGTTTTGGTTCAGTGGAAACAAGATGAGAAACCAGATTATGATCTTGAAGATCTTTTCTCAGTGAAATCAATAGAAAGTCAATTGCCTGCCCAGTTGAGTAGATGTTTATAGGGTGTCAGCTTTGGAGCTCTGGATTTGTTCTCTAATTACCTGTGAAGTTCTTCATATGCCTATGGAGTTTAATTGATAATGTTGTTAAAAATCGTGCAATGTTGGAAGGTCAGTGTGAGACTGATTAAGATACTCTCAGATGAGCTGCTGTTTCAGCTATTAGTCATTGGTTTCCAGAAATGCTCACAGTGCTCTTGGCACTTGCCAAATTAAAAGACAATTTTATTGCCCTTTGTCCTCACTGGAGGAGAAGCCACAGATACACGTATTTGTTAATCCCTATTGAAATAAATCTTGGGGGGGGGGGGGAGTTCCCCTAAACAAGCATTGAAATTTAAAGCTATTTTATTTTAATTCTGTGTATTTTTGTGAAAGTTTGCCTAGTCAATAATTTTTGTGCCGAAGTTGAAATACACTTCAACATGAAAAGACTGGATTTTGCATGAGTACCTTCCAAAGAGATTTTGGAGATATCTCTTTACTTCATTCATTTCTCCTTCTCTACTTTTCAGCAGATGGCAGTTTGCATAGGTATATTGTAGAAGTAGCTGTCCAAGCCATATCAAGTTAAGTTTTAAGGGCCTTGGGTCTGACATCATTAATGCTATCTGCCTTTCCCCTTATCCCTGCAGCTTCAGGTGTTTTCCTCTGGGTCACTTTGCATTACGGTGAAAGGAGGAGCCTTTGAGTGCAGCTGCAGTGGTACACATCACCGGATTTCATCAGCAGTATATGAAATCCTAGGAGGAGGGCTGGTGCTGCTCATGGCATTGGGATAAATCCAGTCCTGGTTAATGGGTCACCTGCTGCTTTCTGCTCAGCTGGGAGAGCCTCTCCTGGGGTGTTGATTTACATGTTCATCATGTAGCAGCTGAGCGTCTCACCTGCAGGTGATGCAATGCTGTGTTAATTTTCAGAGGTTGGCATTTCTTCTGAAGCCTGACAGGTTCTTGTTCAGCATTTCAATGGAGCCTTTCATTAAAGCTCTGCTGAGTCCATCCAGTGTATTAAGTAATGACCTTAACAAGATTGGACCGTTTTTGCAAAGGAGCAAAGTCTGTGTTTCTTTTTTCCTTTTCTTTTCAAATGTAAATAATTTAGTAATTGTCTCTGAAAATGCTGCACTTCTTTATGACCTTTCAAGATGCCACCAGAGTTCTTCAGCTGCCCTGAAGAGCTGCAGAACAGTTCCCAGTTGCTCCCCATGCCATGGCCACAGGCAGCAGTTCCCAGCCTTTGCCTGCACATGTGGCTCCCAGACAGCATGTGTTAGGGGTGTCATGCTGCACACACCCCAGCTGAACTCAGCATCCAACAGACAGCTGTTACACTCATGTGCTATTGGCACCAGTACTTCTGAAATAGTTAACTTAACAAAATGATTCAAATTTAAAGAATTTGTAATGTCCAGTTTTAATCCATGAGGGTTTTGTCATCATACACACATCAGTATTCTCAACAAAAGCCCTTTACTCTTTAAGCAGCTAAGTCTCTTAAATGAATAAATGTGCATGAGTTATTTCCTGAGTAATTTTGGAGACTGCAGACCTCTAGGCATGTGTCTGCTAGGAGTGGAGAGAGGTAAGCTTTTAATTTAGGTGCTGGAAGTGGCCTACTGGATGCTCTGGTGGGTATACAGGCAACCTTGATTCCTGATGTCAACACCTTGTTTAGGCTTTGCCCTGCATGTTGTGTTCACTGTAGCCTTCTGTTTCTTTCCAAACAGGGTTTTTTTGAAGAAGAGGAAGGTAAAGAGTATATCTATAAAGAACCCAAATTAACTGGCTTGTCTGAGATCTCTCAAAGGCTGATGAAACTTTATGCAGACAAGTTTGGAATAGATAATGTGAAGATCATCCAGGATTCCAACAAGGTATGAAAGACATGCAGTATTGCACAGGGGAGAGAACTGAGCATTCATGGTTCAGATTTTGAGAGTTGTGTTTTGAATGAATGTCAACTGAGTGTATGTGTAAAGTACTATGACTTAGCTTCATAACAAAAAAAGACCCTATGGAAATGACAGTGTTACAGCAGGGCATCCCAGTCAGTGGGAAATGAGCAGCCAGATGTTTGCTGCAATGCAGAAGCAGGTTGTTTTCTGCCTCATTTAGCTTTCTTTCACTTTTGCCAATGGCTATCTTCAAAGGTCCCACTGTTCTTAAGGGCCACTTGGTTAAATAGCTCTGTATTCATCTGTGATCTGAATATTACTTTTGGAAGTCTCAGTTTTTATCAGTATGGCTGTGATAGATAAAAGTGTCAGAAATGCAATGGATGCCTTGTCAGCTCATCACACCTAACGTAATTTTATTATGTTTGCCACTGTTCCACAGGTGAACCCCAAAGACCTGGATCCAAAATATGCATACATCCAAGTGACCTATGTCACACCTTTCTTTGAAGAGAAAGAAGCCGAAGATCGAAAGACTGACTTTGAAATGCACCACAACATCAACCGCTTTGTGTTTGAAACGCCTTTCACACTGTCAGGGAAAAAGCACGGAGGGGTGGAGGAGCAGTGCAAGAGGCGCACCATCCTGACAAGTACGTGTGCTTGGCTGCTCCCTGCACCCAGCCCACCTTTCCCAGCTAAGCCCAGCAGTGCATGTCGAGTGCCAGCTGTTCTGCAGTCAGTGGGCACAGCATGTTGTGCAGATTGATAAGTCATGTTTTCAGTGTTGGCAATGCACTTTCTTACAGACCTGCTGACCATCCTAGGGAAAGTTATTTTCATTTGTGGAGTCATCAGCTGCCTTTTTTTTTTCCCCTTATAATTGATATCTTAACTGTTCTTGCAGTGATGTCATTTGGGAGTGGTTCTGCTGGAGGCAGCTTAGCACTCAGAACCACTGTTCTTTTAATAATAAACAAGTCAGAGAAAAAGCCAAGTACAGTGTCTGTTCTACTGAGAAGAGTAAAACTTAGCAGATAGGAATTTTTGTTCAAAATGGGAGTAAGATACATTATATAGATTTTTTTTTAAAAAGGGGGGAAAAATACATTTTATAATTTTTTTTTTTTTTTTTTTTTAAAGTGAGAGGTAAGATTTCAATCAGTATTTTAAGGCAGGAATTTCAGGAGCACTGGATATGCCTGCTCTTACTGAGTCATATTAAACTGAATATTTTTAGTTCCTTATCATGATTGAAATCTCTTTTTAAAGAAGCATCCTTCTTGAGACTACTACTGAAACTTGATATGTCTGAATTTTGATGTAAGAGAAACTGTCTGAGGTGTAGGCGCTGTTCTCCAGGGCAGCCATGGGCAGAGAGGCTGATGTTCACAGCAAAGGCTCTGAGCGACAGAAAATCCAGTTCCCCAGTGACTTCAGTTCATCTGCTTCCCCCAGAGGGCAAAGTGAAAAAAGCTGCTTACAGTCCAGGCATAGTCACCTAAAGGTTTTGTTCTGGCAAGTCAAGAAAGAGGTACTGATTTCTGAAGACATCTTGTTACATGACACAGGTTCGCTTGTAAGAAGAAAGAAGGAATGGCTTGTGTGTGGTTTTTTTTTAAGTGCTTGAGCAGCCAGTAGGTGTTTTGAGATCTGTACTGAAGCAGGTAGTTTGACTGACTTGAAAGTGCAACTGTTATGGTCTGTCTGGCAAAAGCAGAGAGGGTTGTTCTTCCAGCGGAATATTCTCCCTGGGTTATTACATGCTGTCATCAGCTGCCAGTGCTCTCAGCCTGGCTCTTTGGCATTAGGCAGGAATTTGATGACCTCTGCTTCTCCTGTGATTTTTCCCCTGGCGTCTGCCTCACTTTCTCTAAAGGAAACATCCCATCCTTTCCCTTTCCCTTTCCCTTTCCCTTTCCCTTTCCCTTTCCCTTTCCCTCCCACCCCCCCTCCCCCACTTCTGTTTGGTAAGTCATGTATTTTCATTTGNCCTTTCCCTTTCCCTTTTCCTTTCCCTTCCCCTTTCCCTTTCCCTTTCCCTTTCCCTTTCCCTTTCCCTTTCCCTTTCCCTTTCTCTCCCACCCCCCCTCCCCCACTTCTGTTTGGTAAGTCATGTATTTTCATTTGCTTCCTAAGTAAACCTAAGTGCTCTTAGTTTGAACAGAAAGTGAGGCTTGCTGGTGTGACTGGAGGAGCAATGGAAGTTAATTGTGCTTGAGTGGCTGGAATGGAACCTGCACAGCATCTCTGCTCCAGAGCCTGCTGGGCAGAGGACAAGTGCAGTCTGACTGCAGTCTTTGGTTCACTGGCTCTCTGCCACAACTAGCTGTGACTTGTGCTTCCAGCTCTGGAAGTACTGAGTTTCCTGCTCTCCAGCGAGGCAGCCACCCTGTAAACTGGAGCTCATTTAGGTCTGAGCTGACTAAAAGCAGACGCTTACTGGAGAAGGACATACATGGCATTTGGGAGACCTTCCAAAGTGTGTAGGGCAATCAGGACAGAGTATTAGGTTAGATTAGACTTAATGCACCATAACGGTACCTTTGCCAAACTCTGAGATCTAAGGCTGGAAGAGTTTTAAAGATGAATAATTTGTCTGTCAGGTCCTATAGCACTATTTAGGTTGAATATTAAAAGTAACTCCTCAATACTTTAAGGATGATGTTTCAGTAGTAGTTCATCTGTGGGTGAGTGTTGTGGTTGAACCTCAGGTAGCAGCTGCACCTCACAGAACTGCTCCATCAGTGTCCTCTGGTGAGATGAGGAATGATCAGTGTCCTGGTTATAGTGACCAGGACCAGTTTGTCACTGTGTGGGTGTGGCTAAGACTGTGTATTCTACACCCTCTATGTAATTTCTCATGAACTGTTAACAATGGATCATTTGCAGCAGCTTCCTGGGGCACACCTGACCCCTCAGGCTACAGGGTGGGTGCTTGGGAACTTCTGTGAGATAAGAAAGGTGTCCTGTCTTCACACCAATGACTCGGGTGTGGTAAAGCCCCTCTGGAGAGCTGTTAGCACCTCCACACCCAGCCTGAGGGGTCATGTCTGCTAATGGGCCATCAGGGTTTCCAAAAATATGCCATGACTCGCCCTACACAGTAACTCACCCATTGTGAAACTCCCCACCCTGGGGGAGGTACTGGGCACTCCCACCTGAACCTAAGCATATATATATACTGGGGGTTTTGGGACTGAACTCACTCCCTCGCTGGATCCAGAGGAGGACCAGAGCCTCAGCAGGACTGTGACTGCCACTCTTGACCAGACCAGGACCATCATCCTCAGGAACAGGTTTTCCTTTTTCCTTTTACTGTGTACTCAAGGGGGCTAGGTGGTGCTCCATTCTGTTTGTGCCCCAGGGTGCTGGGTTACACACCTGTTTCTGTGGGTCAAACGGGCCTTTTCCTCTGTGCCCTTGTACTTATTGTGATCTTTTAATAAATTGTAGTTCTGACTTGCAGTCTTTTGTGAGTTGGGTTCATTTCTCCTGCCGGTTTACATTTAAACCAGCACAATCAGAAGTGTAAGAGTGAAAATACTCCTGGGTTGAGATAAGGACAGTTTAATAGGTAAAGACAAGCTGTGTGTGCATGCAAAGCAAAACCAGAGCTTCATTCTCCAATTCCTGTGGGTGGGCAGGTGTTCAACCATCTCCAGGAAAGCAGGGATCCATCACATGTAACAGTGACTTGGGAAGACAAATGCCATCACTCCAAATGTCCCTTCCCTTTCCTCCTCCTTCCTGTGGCTTCATACGCTGAGCATGATCCCATACGGTCTGGAATATCCTTTGGGTAAGGTGGGGTCAGCCATTCTGGCTGGGTCCCCTCCCACTTCCTTGTGTACCCCCAGCCCACTTGCTGGTGGAATGGTGTGAGGAGCAGAAAAGTCCTTGGCAGTGTGTAAGTCCTGCTCAGCAATAGCTGAAACATTTCTGTGTCATCAACAGTGTTTCCAACACAAATCACAAACATGTCCTTGTACCGGCTACTGTGAAGAAAATTAACTCTATCCCAGCCAACACCAGCACAGTGAGCAATACCCAATTCGGCTAAACTAGAGGTTCCAGCCTCTACCTTGAAACATGTTTGATGGGGTGTTTTGAACTGTTTGAAATTCTGTATGGGCTTATAATTTGGTGCTTTAGCTCAGAAGAAGAAATTTGTGGATTCTGAAATCTAAGCAGTAAGAGCTTTTTTCCATCTGCTTGTGACAGAGCTTGGTAGCAAGCAGTGGTGAATTCAAAAAGAAATGCTCTTCCAGTGCTAGGTACATCAGAATTCAGTTTGGACCTGCTGTGTCACTTCCACTCATTTGGTGACTAAAACTTGATTTTTTTTTTGATTGATAAAGAGATTGGCAAAGTCAAATATTAACCCTTTGACTTAATTGTTTTGCTCTCTTAAATGCTCTGTTGTTGGGAGAGTTCTATGATACATTTCTTTCTTTCGAGCAGCCAGTCACTTGTTTCCCTACGTGAAGAAGCGCATTCAAGTCATAAGCCAAACCAGCACAGAGCTGAACCCTATTGAAGTGGCGATTGATGAGATGTCCAAAAAGGTCTCAGAGCTCAACCAGCTTTGCACAATGGAAGAAGTGGACATGATCCGTCTGCAGCTCAAGCTCCAAGGAAGTGTCAGTGTCAAGGTAATGACAGTTTGCCTTTTTTTCTCCTTTTTTTTCTTTTTAATTCTGATTTTCATAATTTCAAATGTGTTTTGCCTGTTTCATATTTTTGGTCAAATCTTGTATTCCAGTGCTCTTGGATACTGCTCTAAAAATATAAGAGAATGGAAAGTTTTCCACTGGTGTCGATGACTAATGAATGTATGTGCAAATATAACTATTTCAGACAAGTCTTCTTTAAATAAATGACCTTTCTAAAAAGACCATCATGTGTCCCTTGAGATTACACAGCCAAGCATGCAGATTCATGAATGGGAGTTTTGTTAGGATTGACTTTGTCATTTTCTGTTTAGGAAAGTTGGGATTGGTGAGAGGTATATGTATTTCTGGTACCCTTATTAAAATGTTTTCGAACAAATATGGAGCTGTCTAGATATTGACTAGCTCTGGAGTTACAAAGACCAGCAGAGATCTACAGCTTGTATGAGGCTGACCAGCTCCCTTTTCTTCAGTAAAACTCTTCAGCTTCCATCCAGGTGACAAGAGGAGTGAAGTAATGTTCTTCTCACACAATTGGTTGCCCAAGACCAGTCCCCAAGCCTTGGAACATGAGAGAAATGGCAACAGAATGGCTTGTTCCCTGTACCTAAGCTGTGTATTTTTCCCCTAGGTGAACGCTGGACCAATGGCTTATGCTCGAGCTTTTCTTGAAGAGACAAATGCTAAGAGATATCCTGATAATCAAGTTAAGCTTCTGAAGGAAATCTTCAGGTAAACATTAATTCTAGGCTTTTCATCCCCTGCATAGCACGTAGTACACACCGCATAGTAGGTATGACATGAAATCAGGCTGAATGGAATCAGACTAATTTACCTCTGCATTTACCCTGTTTTACAAGTTATTCCTAAGAAAACATTAAGTTTTGAGCTATTCTTGTAGCCTACATTCCTCTTAATCTGAGATTGAGTCCTGAAACTCATATCCAACAAGGTGCAATTTGCAAGGGAGAGAGGAGATACAGTAGTGTGTGTATATATGTATATAGATAGATATTATTACGATATTTTTATGGCTTTTCATGTTTTTGTACTTGCAGGCAATTTGCTGAAGCATGTGGACATGCTCTTGATGTCAACGAGCGCCTTATTAAGGAGGACCAATTTGAGTATCAGGGAGAGATGAAGTCTCATTATAAGGATATGCTCAGTGAGCTCTCTGTGGTTATGAATGAACAGGTCAGTTCATCTATTTTGGTGCTGGTTGGGCTGAATGAGGGTGGCTAATTGTGTCTTCTAGTGACAAAGGAAGCTGTAGAGTAAAATACTAGAAGTAAAACCTGGCAATGCAACAGTCGCTGAGAAAACATTGTACTCTTTAGTTTGTTTGTTTCATCCCCTCTCTTGTTTTAATTCCAGGTATATTATATATAATTAATCTGATCAACAAAGATCTGTCTTCTGCCTGTATTGCTTCATATTGAAAAGCTGAATTTTCATGAGGCAAAGTGCTGACTGAGGTTGAGAGGCATAGAAAGATAGTCAGTTTAAACTAGTGTTTTATGCTTTGCTTGCTTCATCTTATAGCTGTGATGTATTTAATTAAAACAGTAAATTGTTCTTAAGATGTAGGTTATAACCGGAGGAGGTATCTTTATAGTTTCTATTTATATTCATCTTTCAGAGAAAGTTAATTTTTTTAGATTTTTTTATATTTGAGTACAGTGTCAGAATAGATGCTGTGTATTTCAGCTTCAGAAGGAGGAGTGGGCATGGCTACATTATATAAAGTGCATCCCAAAATTCTGAACTGGACTCCAGTGCAAACTTGCAGCTATTCTACTGCCGTGTCTAGGCAGATTTTTTTTATTATGTTTTTTTTTTTTTTCAATTAAATATAGAGTGATTCTGCATTCTAAGGTGCAAATTAAACCATGCTTAATTATATCTCTGCATGCTTGTGTGTAGGCCACCTAGATTGCATCTGAGAAACAGTTCCTCTGTAGCAGTTATGCTGCATTTCCAGGTGCCTGTAGCATCCGTAAGCACTGTTTGTGCACAGTTACTTGGTTTAACCACTGGTATCAGTGATGGCATTTCACAGGAGTGTCTTAATTGGCACCCCATTACACCATGCTGTATTATTCATCTTCACATGTGAGAAGAATAAGGATTGATCTGAGTTTTTCACACATTGTTGTAGTTACTGTGGAACTGAGCAAGTATAAAGCTCATAATTGCTTGGAGGCTTGGTGTGTGCCAGGTGGGGATCAAGCTCAGTGGTGGTTGTTGTTCTGGGCATTGTGCTCCCTTCCTGTTTAGGTGTATAACGATTTGTGAACCTCAAGCATTCCAGTGATTTTATCATAACTAATGTTATCACTGTTATATTAAGTATGTAAGTATTTAGAATATTTGTTACTCAGTGTTCATGCCTCTCTCATGGAAGTTACTTTGGCCATCCGATCCATGTGCAGAGGCAGTATAGTAATGCCCTATGCGAACTACTGTTCACCACAAGAATGGAACATGGATGGCCAATCCAAACAAGGCATGAGCAGCCCATGAGTTTCAGCATTCATGAAACATCTGTAGAGTTCTATTAAATGCTCGTACCTGTAGTTATGTCAGGGAGCTCTGAGTTCTCTTCATGTAAATGAAAATACTAAATGATACTAAATTACTTGTATAAAACAATGCTAATATGTCAAGTTAAAACGTCATCCATCAAAAGTCAAAATTGTCACCTGTTTTGTCAAAATCACCTGAATTTTAAAGTCCACACTGAAAACTAGTCTCCCACATGCACTCCTGTGGGGAAGCATTAGAAGTGACAGCCCAGTTTTCTTGGCAGTGGGACTTTTTGGGAAAACTGTACTGCTCTTGCAGTGAGCACATGAAGTCTGTGCTTCTGAGCAGTGTTCCCTCAGAGAAATCATATGCTGTAAACTGTGGCTAAAATATTTCCCTTGCAGTTGGAAAGCTTGAGGCTCTCTTGCAGCTGTGCTGTGTGCTTTACAGCAGTACGATTTGCCATCGTTCCCACTGTCGTATTCAAGAGAGCTTTGTTTCTCACCTACAGACAGTAACTCTTTCATCACCATATGTTTTTCTCTTTTTTGTTTTGTCTTGTTTTTCTTTTCTGACAGCTCTGTCATGGTCCTTGCTTATACAGCTTCTCTTCTTCCCTGTCTAACATTTCCCTCAATACTATAGCCAAAAGTGGTATGTTCATTTTTCTTACATCTATTTTTTCTTTCAATGTCATGTACTTTCCTCACTTGCTGGTTTTTCTACCAGGTGTGTCTGTTAGTTTCATGTCTAATGACTTCCTTGCTCAAGGAGGTACAAAAAACAAGTGCCAAGGTATATGTGTGATACGTTGTCTGTATGTTGTCAGTGTTGAAAGGCCTGTTCTTTAGGACCCTAGTTATGAACTTTGGGGAGGCCAGTGGGGCAGCTCAACAAGAGCCTCCTAATGCAAAAAGCACATGTCAATGGTAGATGATGTGAGATTACACCTGGAGCTTTGTGAATGGGAAAGGTTTCTCTTCCACTGTTGATGCTGTGTGGTGGGTTTGCAAAATGTAGGTGACTTCTCCGTTGTGTTTGTGTAAGAGTTGTGAGAGTAATGCAGCTCAGGGAACCCTATGAAGCACCACTGGGCAGAAACCAGTGAGTCCAGCCCAGCCCCGTTTTACCTCCAACTTAGAGAATGTCATCCCTGTCATTGCAGCCTCCATTTACCAGGCAAAAGTCCTTTTCCTCTATCAGATCCTTAGCATCATGTAATAAATAAAAAATGGGTTATCCTTGGTTAGACAATGGATACTTCAAACACCAAACTATTCAGATCTCTCTCACTGTTGCTTTTTTTTTCCCCCTTTTTTATGAAAAGATTGCATACAAGGAGGATTCAGCAAAACAGCAAGGGATGGAGCGCACGTATTCCCGAGTCATCCATAGAGCCAGCTCGTCTCTGCCAGCAGTCACCACTCCAGCAAATCCTGATGCTTGATGGCAGCGTGGGGAACAAACAGCCTCAGGAAGATCTGGGGTGGCAGGGGTGGAGTTTGTTGTTTGGGGTTTTTTTTCCTTTTAGATTAATAGTACTGAAAATTAAGTTGATCATGGACAATACCAGGAAAAGGATTTGTGCGTTAAGATTTTAATTTATTGGAAGCCTTCATGGTGTTATTTTTAAAAATGCAAGCTTGAATTTTTTTTTTTTACTTTTTTGCCTGCCCCAATATTTGCACATTCCCTTTTTTTTTCTTTCTTTTTTTTTTTTTTGTTTTTGTCAGTTTTTGGTTTTGAGCAGCCTTTATTAAGCCAGGCTGATTATGAAATTCCCATTGAACAAATAGGTACACAGCAAACCCTAAGTTTGCTATAAATTATAATATATCTAATACTAAGTCCTAGTATACATATATTTTAAAGGTCAGAGTGGATGTTTTATAACATTTAAGTATATTGCAATTGTAAATAGAAGATGTGTAAAATATGTCATTTTTACAAAATTTAAAAAATATCTTTTTAGTTAATTATGACAGTACTAAGAATATGGATAACATTTCAGTTACCATTATATTAAAATATTTGTGTATGTGTATAAAAGCGTCCATAAAATTTCCTCTTTGAAGGTCTGTGCTTTGGTTCATTCCCATGTCAGCACTCTCCAGAGCAGTGGAGATCAGGATGCCTTGTGCACCCCGGCTGTCTGTTGTGTTATAGATGCTGATGGGGACACTTATTACTATCTCCAGAACATGGCTTCAGGTACTCTTCATGGCCCCAAACTGAGGGCCACCCTGGGAAACAGACTTGGTGTAGTTCTCCTGCTTGAGGCTAAGAAAATTCTGATTTTCCTTTGAAGTTTGTAGTCCCAGATTTTGCCCAGGGCACATTGGGAAACCATGTGCCTCTAGTGAGACGTTTGGTTTGGTTTCTGCATCATGTTGGGATGAGGTGGAGTGGTTCTGCCTGCTCTTAGGAGTTGCCTTTAACCTCAGTATTCCCACACTCCTGCATGTTCATTCACAGGAAATCCCTGCTTGCAGGGGTCCCTGCTCATTGTGCCTGTGTGTTAGGCATGCAGTCCCCATGATTCTGTTAAGCTGGTTTTTTTTTTCTGTTTAGCTCATTTTCCCTGGAGAAGCTCTGGCAATTCCCCTGAGGCATCCACAGGTTCCTGAGTATTCATTCAGGGCAGAAGCCAGCACTAAATCTTTCTACCTGGGGTTACCAGTGTGTTGCCTCATTCTGCCCTCCTGTCTCTTCCCATAACAGCCCCAGTTTCCAACTGATGAATCTCAGCTCAAGCTGTACCCTGACCCTGCAAGCCAGAGCCAAGGGTGGCCTCTGAATTCTCCCAATCTCTGTGCAAGGTAGAAGTGCCATCATCCAGCCTGTGCAGGCTTGCTGGGGCTGCCAGTGCTTGCTGCTGTCCCATGGCAGCACATCAGGGGTTTTCAAAAGAAATCTCTGCTAAGAGTTGAAACCCCCATGGTGTCCGTGCCTGAGGGGGGACGGAGGGGGGTGGCTGGGACAGGCAGTCTGTGATTGGGGATGGCTCTGCTCCAGCATTAGTGCAGAGACAGACTGAGCCCTCACCTGGGACTTGGTGAGAGCCCAAGTTCTCACCTGTGTGCTGCTCACCAGCATCAGCCACACAACTGAGTGCCTTCCTCATCCTCACCTTGACAAGCCCAGCTCTGCTCTTTGGACACTGCACTCTTTGAAACACTACTCTACTGAAAGGAATGATTTCTGGCCCAAATTTTAACTTGCTTTATACCATATATAGTGGTAGGTGAAGTTACCTGCTTGTTTGCATATATGGGAGGAGCCAGTAATCAGTGGTGACAGCAGGAATGTGCCATACAGAGAGGTAAGTGAGCATCGAATCCTCTTGTGCCTTGGTTTGTTGGTCTCACTGGACTCATTATGTGTTTATGATGATTTGTGTTTATGGATGGGTACTTCAGAAGCCATCAAGGTGATTTGGAGACAGACTGTTTCTAATTAATGTTCACAAGAAATGAGCAGCTACATCTGTTCTTGGGCATCTTTGGGAATAACTAGATTGCAAAAGCATGCTTTATACCAAGGGAATGTTGCAGTCTGAGTCCAAGCTGTGGTCTGTAAAGCATAGGTAAGGAAATCCCTGGATTGTTTTCTCAATAGCTTGAACACAAAATGTGTAAGTCCAAGGGCTGTGGGGTTTGGTTAATTTTAAGCAACCAGCTCTGCAGCCCCATCTGGGTTTTGAAAATCCAACCCATCTTCCGGGGTTACCTTATTGCTGGTGTTAATGATGCTCAGGCTCCAGTGTATCTGGATTCTTGTTCCAGATGGCTCCTCCTCTCCTGCTGTGTTCAAGCACTTCAAACTTAGTCGGGTGAAAGCAATTAGCAAAAACATTAGCTTTGAAACAAGGCTGCAGCAGGGAGAGAAGACAAAGCATCAAACTGTGGATGGTCCCAGCGTTTGAGAGGAGAGAATGAGAGAAATGCAGGAGGCATGTGAGGCTGTAGGATGATTACAGAAACAGGGTTTGACCCTTTACTACAATAAAATTTAGCAACCCAAACTGCAGAAATCAGATGTGTAGGCACCGAATCCCATATCCACCCTGCCCACGGTGCTGTAGGAAAAGGCTCTTCATACAGTTGCTCCTTTTCAAGCTCATTGGATTACATGAGGTCTGCATCACTTTTTCTGCCAAAAGCTCCCCTTTGAGAGACCTTTTGTGTAGGGCTGCCACAAGATCATGGTCAACTCTTCTCAGAGCTGAGCTTTCCTCCAGTAAATTGTTTCACAGTGTATTCTTAGACTTACTCCTTCATCTGGAGGAGACTCATCCCCCTGCTGCTGTAGGCAATGCTGGTGAAAGATTCCCTTTCATCTGAGGAAGGAGATCTTCCTGTATCAGACTCAAATCGAGCTTCTTTAAAAACTTTTCAAAGTGCAAAAGAAATTATTCATGTCTGTTACTTAGTGGAAGCTATCTCAACACCCCAAAAGGAGTTAAGTGTTATACATATTTTATGTTTAATCACATCTTTAGTGACACCCAACCACAACCAAAGGCTTAAATTTCAATTAGAGGGAGATGTATTAAATGTTTAATAGGAATCATTCCTTACAGGGTAATTATATCTTAACATTCACTGGAGAGATGTTACATTGTCAACATAATGTTGATCTGAACAGGAATATATTCTTTTTTAATTTTATTTTTTGATAATATCCAAATGAGAAATGGGAGGAGATGATCTGTACCATTCCTACTCCTGACACACTGCCCCTGTGCTGGCCATCCATCGACCTAGATCTGGGAAAAAGTGAAATTGCACACATACATAGCTTTAAATGTGGCTTTTTGGATCTCAGCATGAAAACTGTTGTTCCACACATGCTGAGAAGCTCCAAGCTGCTACCTTTTACTTCAGTTTGAATGTTTTTTAAACTGCTAACTGACTACTCAGTATTTCAGCTGTAATATGGGAGGATGAATCTTCAAGACAAAGTATATCTTTAAAGTATCTGCTGTGGATTTGAATGTGTTTATCAATTTTTAACAATTTTGATATGCATGTGAAAGATTTCTCTCATAATATTTAGATAATACAAAAAAATAATCAGTATCACACATTCACAACAAGCAAACTAAAGCCATGAAGTGAGCTTTGAACCTAGGCAGTTAACTTCAAAGGATATTAAAATCAAATATTGAATGAGAACAGAGAAATGGGATTTGGAAGAAAGCATTCAAAGCTGTAGAAAAAGAAGGAAAAGAAAAAAACCCCAAACAAACTAAACTATGTTTCTTATTTAAGATAATTGAATTGATATAAATAAAACCAATCCAAAAGGTAAAGAGAACAGCCAACCCCATGTAGAACTATGACCATGACCAGGAATAACCTTCAGCTTCACCATCACAGCATCTGCTCTGCTTTCACACAAGCAGGAACCACTTGGCCTGGACCTCTCAGCCCCACACGGGTTTCCTGCTCCTTCTGCCCTCACTTGGCTGTCTGGCAGCCATGGCATGGAGTGGGCAGGTTTCTCTTTGTTATTTTGTTTGTGGCTCTTTTGCTTTTGCAGTGGCCCCAAGTGTGTACATCCTGAGAAGAAAAGGCAGGGCTCCTGCTCTGATGAGCACACTCCATGAAACAGCAGAGAGAAAACCTGCTGAGGGTCTTAAGGGCTGCAAAGCTGCCGTAGGTCAGCTCCTCTGCAGCAGAGCACCCATTTGGCTTTGGCTCCCAGGTAAGCCCTGTGATGGGAACAGCCACTCTGCCTGCACCACACACAGCTCATGAGAGAGATCAAAACATGAACACAGAGTTAGGGACAGGATCTCCCAGAGATCAGACATGCTGCAGCATTGCACTTTCCAAGCTGCCCAGTCTGGGACATTCAGATCGCAAGGCAGCAGGATCAGCAGCCCCTGCATTGTTACAAACCCTGTGTAGTGGCCGTTTGCACAGCTCTATTCCCACTGCCTCCTTCGAGGCTGGGTCTGAGCTCTCCTGTACTTCAAACACAGAATGCTTCTTACTGGAAAACACGACTGAAATTATTTGCTAATTAAAACTGAACAGAATAACTAATTTTAGGTGGGAAAAGCATGGGGAGCTTTGGGGAATGCCAAATTGATGCTTTTGTTTCAAAATTACTTAAATCGGGGATGTGCTGGAGTTTACTCCAAATGAGGCTGGTCCCTTTGGGCATGCCAGCCCCTGCCTGGGCTGTGGCAGCCCCTGGTGGCTCATCCCAGAGACAGGGGCTGCCAAACCCACCCCTGTTCCTGGTGCAGGCAGTAACATGTACAGCAGGAGGGAAAGGGACACTCAGAATCATTATTGGACTAGAGGCTGTGGCAGGACAAGGTTCACTCTGTGTAAAGGGGGTGCAAAGCCAGGCAGCCACTGACCCCAGGTGGGTAGGCTCATGGCCAGCAGCAGAGAATGCAGACCCCAGCCTGGGTGCCCACAGCTCCCTGCACGTGAGGCCTTGCAGCATGTCTTTGTTTGCAGTCTGCAGAGAGCAGCTCTGGGCAGGTATCAGCTCGCTGGGCGGCTGGTGGAGGAAATGAGAACATTATTATTCTTTGTAAGAAAAGTCCAGCGCAGTTCCTTGGTGAAATATTAGCTATGGAAAATATCAAGTAACTTTCCTACCTCCCAGGCATGTGTTGGAGTATTTGGAGATGGGAAAAAGTACGTTGAAACCAGCAGGGTTAGGGAAAGGCTCTCAGGGTGTCTAGATTATCAGACCAAGAGAGTATTGAGTGGTTTTAAGGCAGAAAAGTAGAGTTCATCTTGGAGAGCCTCCAAGTTAGTAAGTGGTATGTCTATTCCATATGTATAGCCTCAAGATGCAAAACCATTGGTACCTGAGCAGTTCCGGTTCATGGTGCTGTGAAAGGAGGTGCTGCTGCCCCTGCAGGGAAGATGTGGCTGACAGAGGTTTGGGATCAATCCTGGGCAGCCACCCACATCCCATGCCTTCAAGAGCATCTCTGAGGCACAGCAAGGTGGGAGTCAGAGTAATAAGTGTCCTTCAGGCTGGGAGTCATAGCCAGCATGGGATATGTGCGTGGTTGCTTGTAACACTTCATTAAGTTGACAGTGTGCATGTATTTTTGGAAAATTCTCAGTAATGCAAAAGTGCAATCATAATTACTGACTTTTCTGTCTAGGTTGTTGAGGTTCTTCTTGTGATTCTTAATTACTCACTAAAGCATCTTGAAGTTCTCTATATGAACATCTCCCCCTGAACAGCAGCAGAGAAATGCATGNCCCCCCCCCCCCCCCCCCGCCCAGTTTATAGAAGTTGCATTTCAGGTGTGCTTTTTAAGCTGTGCTCCCCATGTGCTACTTCAGTTAGTTATAATCACTCATTTTTGTTGGAGAACAGCTGTGAGGGTGCTACTTACCCTGTGATATGTTTTTGTGACCTGCAAATGCCATGTGGTGTTCCCCATAGTTCTGAGTCATGTTTTAGATGTCTTTGCACAGATTAAATATGGTGTGATATACCTATAGAGATACAAATATCCTCATGTACATTTCATATGGTGTGTTTTGTTTGAGAAAAGAAAACTGAATAAGAAATAACTGTTAGTATTTTGAATTTTAGGATGGATCTTCTGCTTGGGGCTGCTCTGTAATCATGAGGCTCTTTCCCATGAGTGAGGACTTGTTTTAATTTGAAAGCTATCACAAGCTCTGTGCAGGTAACTGTGGGCCCAGTTGCAAGCTCCTCGTTATAAAAATCTCCAGCTGAGCTTATAGATTCTCTTGCATGAGGCACGGTTTTGTACTCTGCAGCATATGTTGTGCTTGCAGGGAGCTGGCATAAAAGAGACTAATTCTGGTTATTCCACACTAACGTGAGAATCCATTTAAAGGGACAGACGCAGCACCTTGGAAATGTAACACGAAGCCCTGAAGTGCCCTCTGGAAAGTTTGAAGTGTTTCTGTAGCCTTTCTTCACTACCAGCCCAGTCCAAAACCATAGCCAAGGTTTTCCAACCTGACTCACATATCTCAGTGTTTCTATTTCCCTTATTCAGGTTAAGCCTGGTTTTTTGAAAGTATTGAGCATCCCCTGCTGGAATTCAGACCCCTTTCAGAAACCTTGAATGCTCCAAATGAAAGCAACACTACTAAGATATTGGGCTGTGCACATCAGGAGAGAGGCTCAGTGTGTTGCACAGGTGCTTGACTCCCTGCAGGCACCAGAGCAAGTGGAGGCTTCTTTTAAGAGGGCTTGTGTGGGATTTTCTGCATACACATGGGGAGTTAAGGCACAGTGAGGCAAACAGTCCTCGCAAAAGAGAAAGGATGGTTAATAAACATTAACAAGTTAAGCAATTACCTTTTAATAGACTAATTAAGTAACTTTGTGCCATTGTTACCTAATGACATGTTGAAACCTGAGAATGCTTTACACATATAATTGAGTTTTGCCATCTTGTTTTGTTTCTGGGAGGTTGTGCAGCTCGCTCTGCACAACTGTCTCACTGCACCCGCTGTGAGCAACAGCCACTGCTCAGACAGGGTTAAAAGGGAGCATTTAATTAGTCATGAGTGTAAGGCAAGGTCTCATTCAAGCATAGAAAGCAGCCAGGTTTGTACATTCTCATGCCTGGCTCTACATGAGCTTGGGGAGCATTTCCATGGGGTCTGCCCTGCCACTCTCCATTCCCTCTCCAAATGCTGTGCCCCCAAGGCAGCTCATGTCCCTGTGCCCCATGTCTCCCTCCCACTTGGTTTGCTGCTGCACTTCCTCTCCCCCCTTCACTGTCAAGGGCAGAGCATTCATGCAGACTTGCAATTGCCTTCTTGGGCTTGTCCTGCCCATCCACTGGGTAATTTTCATTCTGCTGCCCAAGCTTGCTCAGAAAGCAGCTTTGTACAGAAGTGACATGAGTCAGATGCTGTTCACGGTCTGTTGAGACGTGGGTGGCCGGTCAGGAAGGCGGCTCCCGTGCCGGGTGGTGGGGCTGGCTGTGGCCCAGACCAGGGATGTGCCAGTAGGGCAGGAGCATCTCGCCCTCAGCTTGGGCGGCTTCGTGGGTGCTTCTCTGCACTCCTACAGAGCTCTGTGTGCAGGGACACTGTCTCAGCCCTTTTATGCAGGTGAAAAAGGAGTTTTCTTCTAAGTGTAGGTGGGCTGTGGTTCTGGGGAACACCCTGGAGCACAGAGGACAGGCACTGGCACCCTTCTCCACGGGTGCCCCAACACTGGCATACCTCACCTTTGTCCTTCAGAAGTGTGTAGGAATAGCAGATTTTGACTGTGCAATAGGTAAGATCCAAAAGTCACACTTTTCAGAATAAGGATGGATATTTTTCATGATTTGTAGTTGCGTGAAAGTACCAAAATGGGTCTCCAGGTTCCCCTTTTGTCTGCAGAGCGATGCCAGCTCAGAGGAGGGGAGTTTTCCCATGGCTAAACCTGGGGGTGCTCCAAACAGCCCTGCAATGAATGTAGTCAGTGAATAATTAGCTGGTTGTCTTGGTGAAAGCCTGAGGCACTGCTGCAGAAATTGGTATGAGCTTCTGTACCTGCATCCACCATGGGGAGCCCACACTGGCCCAAGGAAAGAGCAGTGGCCCTATGGATTTGTACCTCTCAGGTGAATGAACGCAGCTAGGAACTGGGACTGAGAGCAGCACTCTCCCTGGGGAGTGTGTGGCCAGGGCATGTTAGAAAACTAGGTTAAAACACAGACCAGCAAACTTTGGAAGCTGGGATGTTTGTCCAAGTATTAGAACATTTCCAATCTATGCTATCTGTGCAAAATCCATTCTGTCAAATCTTTCCTCACAAGAAGGATGCATTTCTTTGTACGGCTGAGCATTTGCAGATGAAATCCATTCAAAACAAGATGTGACCTGGCCTAGCAGAGCAGTACTCATTGGGACACTGATGTGGCTGCCAGTGTGCTAGGCTGGGGTGAGCAAGGGCCTTGCAGAGTGTGTTGCATATCGCACCACATTTGAGCTGTTAAATCTGAGTGCAAGCAATAGGACTGGCCAAGTGAAGCACAGAGATAATTTAAATGCCTAGAGGTCTAAATATCTAAACTTTGAGAAGAATAAAATATGATAAGTAAAAATTGGAAAAAACCAAATTTATCTCTTAAATTTACCATTTACCTCTTAACTTACCATTAAAATGGAGAAGCCACGGAGAATTAAAAAAGAAGGAAGCCAATATGGGGTCAAATTTCAACATTAAGCCTATGAGAAGTGCAGCAGCAAAACAGAATCAGCATGCAAAACACTTTTTTTTTGTTAATTTTTAAATCAATTTAAATATTTTAATTCTTTTTAGCTCCTTAAGTTGTACAGTCAAATTCAGAAAGAATTAGGCTCTTTTGCACCACAGTGAAGCATAAAACGTGTCAAAGTCAGAAATCAAGCAAGGACTCAGGGCACAGCGATGTTCTTGCACAGTGGCAATAGGAAGGGTTTGGCACTGACCTTGACCACAGCTGCTGTTATGCTTTTGCTTGGTCATTTGTTATAGGATGTATAAATACAGTGCTGCTGACATTCAAGACTGATAACAGCAAACCTCTTCTGGAGACTCCAGTCCTGACAGAGATCTGGACTTCAGGCTTAATGCCTGGATGATGGAGCTGCGAGCTGCTCTCTTCCCCAAGGTTCCCTGTCTGGGCAGACAGGCTGCTCTGCTTCTTCCCCATCCTGTCTCAGCGAGGCTGCAGATGCAGCGCAGCATTGCAGGTCCTCAGTCAAGATGCCACAGCACCAGTGTGACATGGTGCCTTGTGGCAGGCAGATGTGAAGGTGCAGCAGAGGCATCAGAAGGGGAGCAGACCACCACAAGGATGGTAATGTGTGAGTTAGGAGGAGTATGATGCCAGGCAGAAAGGAAGGGTGTTTGTTTATTGCTAAGTAGTAATGGAAAGAGCCTTTCCACCTCCAGGCATGTTTAGTCTTGACCCTCTGCATCCATCTCTTCCTCCTCAAGACTAAAGCATGTGACAGCCCAGCCGCGCTCTGATCAGCAGTGGAGGGAAGGGGCAGCCTCAGCAGTCCCTGCTGTGCCAGTGCAGAGTGTAGTGTCACAGCACTAATTCCATGCATGTTTGTGGCAGCAGAAGCCCCGTACTTGTGTTCTGTTGGTTGGGTTTAGCGCCAGAGAGGGAAGGCTCTGTCTTTTTCCACAGGGACTCACGTGCCACTGGGAGTCATGAAACACCTCCAGCTGTGCTGTGTCATAGAAAGTATCCACACACCTGATGTTGGTGATTTTTCAAGGACAAAATGTTGTGATTTGATAAAAAAATTCATCTTACTAGAGTAGCAATGAGTCCTTTTTGTGTTTCTTTTCTCTCTCTAATCTCAGGGGAGCAAGACAGAAGACTTGGCAAGTGAGTTGGCTATAAAAACTGTTCAGTGATGGCAGTGGTGTGCAAATGCTGTTTTCTGCTGATGGCAGATCTCACTCTGTGCCTTCTCTGCTCTCAGCACAGCCCTTCCACAGCTGTGTACATGCACAGCTATTGCATGTCACTGTGCTGGGCAGGGAGCTGCAGAATATCAAGCAGTGACAGAATAAAGAGCTGTTTTGGATGAAGCTGTTCCAGAAAGCTTCTGTGTTTTATTCACACGTTTTCTGCTGCAGTACTACTTGGTATGCAGTTCGTACAGTCCACTGAGACAGCACATGCACAGGCAGCCACAGAGAGGTATTGCTATGGGGTTCCTTGAGCCCAGCAGTTCCAGAAACTCTGTCTCTGGTTTATTCTTGCTAGTGGAGAGGTTTGGATATGACTGAGGGTCAATACAATTTTACCCAGGTCCATGTCCTACCAAGCACAGCTTGCCAAAGCAGCTCCAGTGTAAGAAATTGTCTTTTCTGTTAAATTATTTAAAGCTGAAGTGTTTTATAGCAAAAACCACACAGCTATATATGTTTGTAACAGGCACAAGAAGGTACACTGAAGATACATCCAGCCAAAATACGCAGCCTGTGAGTGTGCCACTGCTAAGAGGCACTGAGTGTGTTTCCCACCTGTGACACAGGGAGTGGCAGTACCCGGGAGCTGGCAGGGCAAGAACATGTGTTGGACTCCACCAAATTTACAAAAACAAGGTGGCATTTAGGGAGCTTTTTCTGCTTAAGGGGAACACACTGATCAGCCCAGTGGCAAAGGTAGCTTTGCCAGGTTTTCATTGTCCAAAACTCCTGAGTCATCTGGCCCCCTGCCCATCCATCCCTGAGCAGGAATTGCAGCAGGAGCAGCTGTACAACGTTACAAGACAAAAACAATTTCCTCAGAAGTTTCTGGTACATGAAAAAGTCTGTGCCTGTTCCGGTCTGGTTCCAGACGAGCAGCACGCATGGGATCAGAGGAGCAGATGTCTTCAGCCACAGCTGGGGTAAGCTAATTGCTGAGCTGGCAATTGGCCCCTGCCCAGCCAAACCCACCAGCTGCACAATCAGCAGCAATATTATAATTACACTTGGGTGCTATCGCTGCTCCAGTACCTGATTTGCTTGCTGGAGAAACAGACTCATAATGGTCAGTATGTGTTGTCCCCAGCACAGGGACACCTACACTGATACTGAAGCCTGCTCCAAGCCTTTTTTTCAGTTCAACTTTGCCTACTTCTTCCCATCTGTATATTGTTATGCCAACAACATGCATCTCTCTAGGGGGGAGAAAAACACTCAGCATAAGCTGATGCCTCTGGCTGATGTGATGTGATGGGCTTGGAGCAAGGACTGCCATGTCCCAGCAGGAGCTCTGCCAAGATTAATGCCAGCATGCCAAGCACAGCCAGCCTGGCATGTCAGCCCAGTGGCAGGCAGGGAGATGTGCAGGGCCTGACCTGCTCCTCCCCTTGCACTGTGCTGTGGGCTTCATCTGCATCCTGAGAGCTCACAGAACCATGCAGAGCCTGGAGAGGTTCCCAGGAGGTGGCAACAGTGACTCTCACGGCTCCTGATCCCCAGTCTTGTGCCTGTGTCATTGAAAAAATCAGCATAGGTGAGTATTTCTGCAGGTCATTTCAGCAAGTCCCACCTGCTCTTGCAAGGCACAGCATGTGGCTGTAGGTCAGCAGTGGAGTGAGCACAGCAGGACCTACAGGAACCACTTTGCCCTTATGAAGCACTTTTTTAGGATGCTACTCCAAGAAGGTAGCACTGCCCACATGGGGACATGCCCCGGGGCAGAGCTCCTCACATCCATCCTTGGTTTTCTCTCAATTACAGAAGTTTCTGCCCAACTTCCCAGTAGCTGCTGGGCAGTAGCACCTCCTCGTAGACCCAATGGCTTCCTCACCACCAGCCTTTCAGACACACCCTCTGGAAAAAATAAAACTGAGTCATCTCATTTAAAGTATCTCACAGTAGTTTTCCTTCCCTCCCCCAGCCTCCAGCAGCAGACTGGGGAAGTGGACACAGCTGAAAGGTCTTTTCTTCTCTCTTGAATATTCCTGAGTCACTGTTGAGCTATTGGGAAGTGAGTGGCCTCAAAGCAAAAGGTATGTTAAATTGTTTTCCTGCCGACTTTCTGGTATTCTCAGTTTTATATTTTGAAGTAAGTTTTGGGGAGTGGGAAGAATGCTCCACAGGTTTTTGCATTTTGCTGCCAACAGAAAGATGGCTTGAGGGACGAGGTGATGAGAGAAGTGCAGGGGATTGTGTTTCTCTTCCTAATGCAAGAATTATGCCTGATCTGTCTCTTGTTACACTCCTGGGATGCTGGTGCAGGCACTCCACTCCAGCAAGCCTCCCTGGATGCCCAGAAAGGGCCTGGACTCTGTTATGGCATTCCAAGAGAGCTTTAATGTACCTGCTTGTCCATCGCAGCTGTTGGCATATGTTGTTACTAGCAGGGGTCTTGCACTGTATCAGCTTTCATTTGGAAATTTAATTTTCCTGTGAGAAATTCCTAATTCTTTTCAAGATGTGCAGAGCGTAAAAGTCATTCACCCTGTGTTAAGTGAGAGAGGAATTGCTGCCCAGCAAAGGGCAACCCTCTCTCTGTGCCATGAAGACATCACCAGCCTTTTCTGATAAACCAAAGGAAATGGGCTCTGTCCCTTTCGGTCCATCTGGAGAAAACCTGAGCCCGAGGCAAGTGAGGGGGCGGGCGGGTTTTCCGATGGTGCACCGATACCGTGTTGACAGTGATTTGTGTGGTAAGAGGCCAGCGCTGCTCTGAAATGAGAGCTCCCCCAATGAATAAATCATGGACCCTCTCTTAGTAACCTGACAACTTGGTCCAGCCCTCCCAGTGCTGGGATCTGGCCCGTGCTGGGCATGCGGGGAGGGACTCCCATTGTCCAGAGGCTTTTAAGGGCAGGGTCTGCCCACCTGCCTCTCTGCAGGGCAGCACAAGGAGCCTTCAGTGTGGTGTGCGACCATGGAGGGAAACGCGCACCTCCTCCAGGTTATCCGCAAGATGCGTTCCCAAATCAACAAGCTGGAGAGGGAGAACAGGGCTCTGAAGGGAGAGCTGCAGGTCTGCGGGCAGAGAGCTGTGCCACCAGAGAGAGAGGCAGCAACAGGAGGTGGGAACAGCGACGTGAGGAACCTCGCCAGTGATGGGGATGGACCTGCTGGCTCCCCAGCATCCCTGCAGGGAAGCATCATGGCCAGTCCTGCTCTGGCACCAAAGGAGCAGACAGGTACTGACGAGCTGGGACTGTCTGGGATTGTCCATGGCACCCATGTGTGCTGCCCACGCAGCTTCTCCCAGCCTGGCTGTTACAGGTCAGCAGGGAATGGGGGATGAGCTTCTAGCTGTCTGTCTGCTTAACTCCAGGGAATTGCTCTGGACTCCTGTGCTCACATCCAAGCCCACCATAACTGGGTGTTTTGCTCTGTGGTCTTTTTAAGGTGGTACCTGCACCCCCCAAACTGAGCTTAGTGGACTATTTTGCTGCTTTTAAATAAGGATTCAACTCAAAGGGTTCAGTTTGTCTTTGTTTAAGTAGAATTTGACATTCCTTTAGGTTTTTGCAGACTATCCTGCTCATGCCTGTCCCCTCTCTGTTGCAGGCAGAAAAGGGCCAACAGTTGTAACGATACCATAACTTCTCTTGCCTTAATATGAGAAAAACACTACAAATAATAACAAATGATAGGTTGGCTGCATACATCTCGCCAGATGTGCAGTTTAGTTTTGCAGATAACGCAGTTAATTCTGCCTGAGGCAGAGAGGGGCCAATATATAGTGATAAATTCTCTTCACAGTTTTATCAGGGGAGAAAAACAGAAATATTCCTCAGTTACAGAAGTCTGGTTGTGACTTCTGGAGGATTTAATGAAGCAGGAATTAGAGCAAAATGTTGCTTGGTGAGAAGTATTGGAGAAATGGCCCCACAAGTTTTCAGAGAGACAAATATGTGTGAATGAATGGGAGGCTGAACAGCACTAGTGGATTGATGTGAAGCCAGATGAGTGCTGTGATCAAATAGCGGCTGCAGCCAAGCCCACTGACCCTGAAGGCGTCTTAAACAGGCCCTGTTGGTGGCCATAGATGCCATAAGTTTGGGAATAGCAGTGCAAAGTGGGAAAGCTGTGCAAAGTGCTTTCTAACCTTGTGTCTCTTCCTCTCCAGCTGCCTTCTAGGGGAAAGGGTGAGATGCAAAGGGGCTGTCTGGCTGCCTCTGCCTCTCAGGCTCACCACGTACAAAACCTTTTTGAGCCCAAAGAAAGTGATTAAAAATGAAATGATAGAACATTTGGGGTTGGAAAGGACCCTAAAGTTCCAACTCCCCTGCTATGAGGCGAAACACCTTACACTAGACCAGGTTGCTCAAAGACCTGTCCAACCTGGCTTTGAACACTTCCAGGGAGGGGGCATCCACAACTCCCCTGGGCAACCTGTTCCAGTGTTTCACTGCCCTCACAGTAAAAAATTTCCTCCTAACACCTAATCTAAAGGTCTCTTCTTTTACTTTAAAACTCTTCCCCCTAATTCTATCACTATCTCCCATGTAAAAAGTCGTTTTCCAAAACCACATTGAGGATATCTGAGTTATTGTTTCAAGCTCTGCTTTTTTCTCTGCTCTTCAGATACCGCCATGACCGTGAGACGCTACACCACCATCTCACCAGCTTCTGCTCCTTCCAGTGCAAGGTCCCACCGAGCTGGCAGGAAGCCTCCAAGCAATGGGTTCCCAGAGGTGCCAGGCAGTGCCCAGCCATCAGCCCCTCCTGCTGCACAGCTCACCAGGGAAGGGGAGAAAGGGCTTGAAAAATCACAGGCCAGCTGTCTCTCCTACAGTCATTCCAGCAACATGAAACTGTTTCAGGAGCATGTCTCTAAGTGCAGGTAGGCTTGGTTTGCCTTCACAACACCACAGCCCTAATAACATCTATGGCCATTGCTCTGGGTTTGTTATTGACAAAAATTTCTGAATGTATATGGGCACTGAGTAGTCTGGAAACCTCTTTTTGGGAAGCTGTCATGCTTGCAACATATGACGGTTGGCGGTGGTAGCAGGTTAAATTTGCTATAGAAAGGAGAGGCTGAGAGAGAGCGAAAGGAGTTGAAATCCTCGCTCTGTTAAAGCCAGGCAGAGTTTTGCAGATTCATGTGATGTTCTGACAAGCTAAGTTTGAAAGGGATTTTTAAACTTTGAACAAAAAGCATGGAGATACTAGGGAACTCTGAGCTATGTCTTTGGAAGTGTGATTACTATGGCTCATGGATTCTCATGGATTTAGATCTACTGTATTGTATTTCCCCTGTAACTGAAGCATTACAAGTTAATGCTTTCAGCTTTGAGAAAAGTAGTCTCAGGACAGCTTCTAAATTAAGTGGGAAGGTTGCTGGACAAGCCCTGAGTGTCTCTGATCGTTGATGAGAAGCTTTCCAACACCGGACAACTAAAGGTAGGAGCAGCAGTAATGAGACTATGATATATGATAGCTCAGTCACCTCCTGGTGCTGATATACGCACTATGAAAATCCATGTCAATTCCTGGGTTTAGCCTGACTGTGCTGTGTTCAAAAGCAAAATAATCCAAATGGCCTCAAAGCCTGTGTCTGAGCAGGACTACAGTGGCATCTTGATGGGCTGTACACGTGCAGTGGCTTATGTCACCTGTGTGGATGTACCTGTTCACATGGCCCATCACAACAGCCTTTATTCTGTACCCCCCAGCAATATGTCCTCAGAGCAGTGCCCAGCCACTTGCACTCCCTGTGCAAAGCCAGTTCGGAGCCCAGCTCCTTGCTCAGAGGCTGGAGGGGACAACAAGGCCAAGTTTCCAGAGGCATCCAGGTTTTCTTGTAAGGACATTTCAGGGTCAGATGTTTTACAGCATTTAGATACCTAAATTTAGTCCCTGGCAGGGAACTCGTATCATTTTCAAAAGCACCATGACCCTGTAACTCTGGATTTCTGTGTACGCTCCACTGGGCTCAGGGAAACTCAAGACTCACAGTGCACACAAATGCTCCTGAGAGGTTTGCCCTCAAGCCAGCTCACGTGGAAGGCGTGTGTGGTAGGAAACATGGGGTCAGTGGGAAGGAGCAGAACGGCAATGGCAGATACTGATGCTTGCTCATAAGGGGAAAGAGCTTTCAAAGCAATCAAAATAGCAGCACAGATCTGTTACATGCAATGTCTGGGGACCCGCCGGCTACCCCTCAGCCACGGGATAGTGCTGATGATTTTATCACCATCGTTAGAGCTGCCTTGTCAAGCTGAATGCTGGTGAGTGTGGTGCCATGACTCATGTCCCCTCACTGCTGGCTGCTTTAGGAGAAGAAATGGCTATGGAAAGAGTTTCTTACCTAACTCCCTCATCACACTGGGTAATAGCCTTAAGCATTGTGTTTCTCACACCAAAAAACATTCAGTATCTTTTATAGTCTTCATGGTGGATACTTCCATTATATACCCAAAGGTCTAGCACAGACACCAGTCTTTGTTAGCTTTTCACTAGTAGCATAATTTTTAGCAATGAGTTCAGTGAGCTTATTAAAATTAATTTTTTACAGGGATGACATTTTTGTTTCCCAGCATGCTGCTTCATGTCAGGCTTTTCTATTCTTCATTTGTTGTAGCTTTCTCACGTTTTGCTCTAAGGCTGTAAACCTGTATGTGATGCAGAATTTTTTTTGCTTTAAAATTAACTCTGTAAAAGTGCCACCTTGAATTTATAGACAGTGCAGTTGCATCCAAGTAGTAAAATAATAACACTGCTAACAAATCATTACTAATTTGCATGTCTAAAATATTTTAACTCTTATATGCTAAAGCATTATTTATGCCAAGGGATTCCTGCTTGTGTTTGGTAAATAAAAAAACCATTAAATATTTCAATACAGGGTAAGAGAGGCTGAGAACTGTTTTCAGGGCTATTATAGCAAAATTATGAAAGGTACAAGGCCTGATTGGTGCAAATGTCACCACCGGGGTGTTCATGTTTGGTGGTTTCACCTTTCAGTGAGACACGTCTAATTGGCAGGTAAAAAGGGGCAAGCAAATTGCAGAGTTCCTCTGCCCTGTAACCATCACTAAATACTTCCATATTTTCATGATGTTCCTTTCTCATACTCCCCAAGGGCCTGAGTGAGCTGACAAGCGTCACAGAGGACAGTCAGAATAAAACCCAAAGGTCTGCAAAACTGAACCCGTATACGTGTCAAACAAACCCACTTGGGGACACCTGAAGGAAGATGTTTCTCCTCCTGCTTTTACAGCAGATGTAATTTGTGGTGCACACTCACTACTTGGAAACCACCACTCTCACACCCGCTGGCAGTAGCTGGGTGCTGATGCATATAAACATAAAGTCACTGGAGGACCTCCCAGGCCATGTGGATGCACATGCACCCTCCGGGTTCTGTGTGCTCGTAGCTTCATGCACACACATCAGGCACTGATAGGGAGATGTGAGACTTCATGGAAAAGGGCAGATTCTTCCAGCAGACAGCCAGACAGCACTATGCTTAGTCCTTTGGGAAGCCTGTGGATAGCATGAAATCCTGCCTCCATGCAGCATGCAAGTGCTGACAGCATTAGCTTTTGCTTGCTAGGTTGGGCTTGTTTTGTTTTTACATTTGTAATCCTCATAATGCTTTCTCATTATTTCTCCAGGGGTAAAGTAAAGGCTGTCAGTTTCCTCTTACCAATGGATACATCACCATTTGCTGAAAAGCAAGGTTCCCTCAAAAGCCCACAAAATCAGAGCACAAAACATCTAATGACCATCACTGAAAAGGATATGTGAGCTGGTGAATTTTTAAAGGCCCATTGATTCCCGAGATAAATTGGCCTTAAATGATAGCCACGTGTCAGGTTCCTCTGTTGCAAAACGCTTTGGCAGGATGCCCGCAGAGCATCACCCAGCCTGTGTTTGGGGTCACGGCCCGATGTTCAGCATGGAAATGGAAATGGAAGCCATGACAAAGCCGGCTGGAAACTCATACAGTGGGATGAAGCAACACAAAGCAAAGGTACCTCCACACAGTGCCTCTGAGCAACATGCTTCAAAGACCCCTTATCTCAGGACTGATATAAACAGGGTGTTGGAGCTGGTTTTGATGTGTTTGTCACAAAAAGCAGAAGCCGTGTCACTGCTTGTGTTTGCTGATTCCCTTGACAGAAAGGTATTTGATGCAAATGACAAAACAAGAGCTACTAAAAAGCCTGTGAGGTTTTCTCTGCAGGTAAAACTTTCAAACTTCACAGTACTAATACAGCAAAATTAAGAAAGCATTGCAGAGTCAGTTAATGTCACCCTGAATTTCTGCAAAGCTTGGCAATGACTGTTTATGTTCATTTGGGGTTCAGCTTTATGGGAGCACAGAGGGAGAGTAAGTACCCATAAGTATGAAAATGTGACTACAGATCTGTTTCTGACTTAGTGTGTTCACCCCAAAGGAGACTACAGGCTGTTATACCCAGCCAAAAGAGGAAGAATTGTAAGTATCAGAATTTTTTGGGAATGGCTTCTCAGCACAGATTGGATCAAAAATCATTAGCAGAAATTCAGCAAACAGGTGCAAAGTAAATGTGAGGGAGAACTACAGACAGATTGTAAAAAGTGAACAGTGCTTGTTAGTTCTAGTCATATGAATAAAGATGGGTTAATTTTGATTACAGTTATTTTTACTGCACATTGCTATTTCTTTATGTACAGGTGGCACTGATGATTGAATGTTGTCTAGAGAATGCATGAAGAGTGTATCTTTGCACTGATAACTTTATGGAAGACTTTCATCTCGTTATCTGCTCTTAAACTCTTGAGTTTTCTAAAGCAAAACAGAGACCCAGTGGAAAAAAAAAATCACTCCTGGATTCTCCATGAAGTTGTGTATTTGTATAAAACTCTGTGCTCCTTTTTTTCATTTTGAAATTCACTATGTTTTGTATATTCAAGCACACTTCTAAAATATTCCTACCACTGAAGTAATAATTTCAATTGCACTGCTATTTTATTTGTGTATTTTTATGTTCAGCTTGAGTCCATAGAGAGTTGCATTGTAATGTCAGAAGTAACGAATTAATGACTTCAGCAAAAAAGATTCCAGTTTGGAAAGTTTAGTGAACAGCCCATTTTAGAAGGCATTACAGGGAAGTGCTTTTTTAATGTTTTAAAGAAAACATCATTGTTGGAATTAGACACTGCATATTTGTTCAGTTAAGCACCTAAATCCAGTTCATTTCACTCAGCAAAGTAACAATAGTCTTTGAAAATCTGGCCCCTGGACCTTTAAGGTACCTAAGCTTTGGACAATTGATGTTTGAACACCAGATTCAATGGGATTTTGGAACCCATATGCTTCAGACAACTTTCAGAAGTCTCAACTTTTAATTTTTCTAAGCCTCAGCTTCCATGAAGCAGCACTAGGAATTCTCTTCTCCCACCCTTTTTGTGTCAGTTTACTGTAGTTGCATACTAGTAAGCAAATGACAATGTCAATTGTAGTGGGATGCTGATGTTGTACAAATAGATATAACTTTGTGTATGGTCAAGAAATTAGACTTACTGGACATTTATTAGAGGTATAATGGTCTTAAACTTTTGTATACTTACAGGAATAAAGACCAGAAATGATGGAAGGGAAAAGAGGGACAAGAATCAAAGTAGTCATTGACAAATGGCAGCCGGTATATTAACGGAAAGATTTATATATTAATTATATTTTTGCAGTCTTTATCAGTGCCCACAGATTCAAGAACACATGATGATACACAGGCACATTAATTTTCAGAAGCAGTTGTGCAGACTTGACCTAACCGCATCTCCAGAAGAACCAGATTGTAGCAGAGGCCACAGAGAAACGACTTAGGACATCATTTTTACCACAGTACAGCATGAAGTAACTTACCATGGAGCACTTACTGGCACTTAAAACATTCCAATATTAAACATCCACAGATTGTTCAGTGCAAATACAGCAGGTATAAGCAAAGCCAGTGTTAAAAGACAGAAATGCTGGCAGCAATTACACCATGGTCCTTTTCTTTCTTCTTCCCTAGAGGATCCATACAAGTTCAGAGGAGCTCTGAGCCTCTACCTAAAACTACTCTGTAATATACCTATATTAAATCCCAGAATATATGCTAAATCCTATTCACTGATGGCCAGGCTTGTTGGACAATTTCTGACTGGAAATTCTTTATTTTCAGAGAGGTGGTCAGTGTGGGACTGCAAGAGCAGCTGAGGCAGCAGGAGGTTCCCTCCTGCATTAGCATTGGCCACTGAGAGATGGAAACTCCTGTGTTAAAACTGTGCTTAGGACTAAAGTGGCTTTGTAGCTCCGTAGTGAATGTCAAAAATGACAGAGTCCACCACTGCCATTTGTTAAATGACATGTTCTCTGTTCCATCAGCACTAGTCAAGAGTAGTGCAACACTCCTCTAGGCTGGAGACAAAGAAGTCTTGTCAGAGATGATTCCTGACCTCAGTCAGTGGGATAGTGCTGATTTAACTGACATTTCCCATTTGCATCATTGTGAGAAAGAAATTGAGTATTATCTTTCTTTAGGAAAGTCTTTTAAAAGCTAGTCACAATACAGGAGCACAACTGAACACTGGAGCAGTGGGGAGGAGTTACAGGAGGAAGGTGAAATTTAAACATTGTGTGTCTGAGAGTGGCACAAGTCGAATGTTTGAAATCTTGGTATCAAACTTTAAAACCCTTAAATGCAGCATCGCCCTATAGTAGATCTCTCCCTCGACAAAATAACGATAGCAAAATCCAAATAAATAAACCTTTCCATTCATAGAACTGCACTCTCCCTGAGTGGTGCTGCTCAGCTATACAGTGGAAAGTGCTCCTGTTACAAGGTGTCCCTACAGCAGCATCTCAGTCAGAGTCAGGAGTACGCTCCAGAGTGAATTTCCTGGGCAAACCCACTTACCATACTTCATTTCACATTGTGGAGTGGTCTCAAAGCACATGAATGGATCTCTTCTGGATGCAACAGAGGGTGTGCTTATAAGATGCTCCAACAGCTAACAGGTATTCAGTGTGTGGGACCACACAAGCAAATCCTCTGAAATACTGGCAGTGTGAACAACAGCACTGATGTTTTTGCTCTGCACACCCTCCTCTACTGGTCTGCTCATGTAGACAGAGCTCTAGAGCACCCAGACTAGGGAGCTACTGTCTCGGAGATTTGAAAAAAAAGTCTAACCAGGTGAAATTTCATCTTGTTATATTATAAAGAGGAGGAGGAGATGCCTTTCATCAGTCTGGTGTTTAAAGAGCCTCGCTCTTGCCGTGAACAGAGAGGTGGAAATGTGATGCTCCAGACTGTTAGAGAGGAGTAACATTATCACCTTCTCCAGTGAGTTCTTGTTCAAAGTTCAAACTGGTCTCATGCTGGCATCCTTAGACAGCAAATCCACGTCCAAAGGTAATAAATCAGTGTGCAGGGTTCATCTCTTGTCAAAGTTACCCACCTACTCCAAGCTCCGTTTATAGGAGTGAGAGCACAATTTATGATGCACTGCATTATCCACAACGTTTGTATCCATTGTATTTTTGCTTTTATGTCTGAAATCCCTGACAGACGTACTTCAGATTTTCTCTGCCATTTCTGATCAGGCACAATCTAAGAATATATCAGCATGGAAGTAATTCAGCTGAACAGCCTCTGACACCAGGTAAGTGATGCTGATCTTTAATGCTGTTGTTTTCAATGATGTTAGCAACATTCATTCCAGCACTGACAGGCTCCCTCTGCAGTCTTGAAACTTTATTTTCATTTAGCTGGGGTGGCAAAATGAGAAATAAACTGGAAACTCCTTTGAAGGTCTCAAGTAGTTTTTGTAGGCCTTGAAGAGTCCTTTAGTGTTGTGACAAATTCAATGCTATGTAACTTCACCATTTACATGTCCTTGTGCAACTGCTGGTTCAAAGGTTACTGTTTGGGTGCTATGAAGTACACATAATTCTCTTTCCAGGATGCAAAAATACAGGTTGTATTAGATCTATTCTGCACTTCTGCTGCATAATTCCTTTACCCAGCAAAAGACCTGTTAAGAGATTAAGCTGTTACTGCAGTTCAAATGTAGATTGAACTCTGCTAACCTTCCACGGGGAAGTTGTTGGAGCTGCTGAAGTCAGAACAGATGGTCACTTGGGGAATGTTTCTTTTATAGCAAGTGCTCATTTGAGTAGGAATATTTCTAGCTGGATGAGTCACCTCTTTCTCCATTGCTGCATCAGATAGCAAAAAGTGATTTTTACACAGGGATACTCAAAGACACGGCAGAGGCTGAAAAAAAATACATCTTCAAAGGATATTGTGAGGGTTTCCTTCTCCAGTGGGAGTATTGTATAGCATGTATAGATTGATTAAAAAAATATCCTCCACTGTTTTATTTTTACTGAAAATTGTGATGAAATGTTCTTTTTTTTTTTTTTCACAAAATCATATGGTAATCGATAAAAAAACCAGTCCCACAACAGCAAAATGCACAAAATCATAATAAAATTTCTCTGTTCAATGTAAAACTAAGAAACTCAGAGTAAAGTGCAAAAATTAGAGCGAACATTTCTGTTCTGTGGCTCTTCAGCAGCAGGTTTGACTCTTGCCTGGTTTAGAGGACGAGGACCATCATCTGCATGCTGGTTGCCATGGAGACTCCCATCGCTTTTGGAATCACAAGTTTTGCCTGAAAGGAAACACTCCTGCAGTGTGAGTTTTTAATGACCAAAGAGGTTTTTGTTTGTCAGCACACCATATACTAGATTAACTACCATGTCTAAGCAGGTGGGAGAGAAGGGAGTAAAATATTTTCTAGTAATTAGTGACAACATATTTAGTCTGTATAAAATCCACAAAACACATAAATAAAATTACAAGACTTGCTGCATTAGATTAGGCTGTTATGGCATCAAATCTGTTATCTCTCCGTATCAGCTACTTCAAAGGAGAATGAACTTTGGTCACAGAATATGAGTATAGCAATAAATCCTTTGACTTCTGCAGGAGACTGGCCTGAGGACTGAGGTCACTCTTACTCAGGCTTAACTCAATGAGGTTTCCCTATAACTACATTCTTTCTAGGAAAAGATGTGTACATGAACAATTGAGTCTGCCCATTTGAAGAGCTAACATTTATCTGTTCTATTTGCACTGCCAGAAGGGCTCTGGGATTTTATAGCACTGCCAGCCTCTCTCTCCCTAGTGCACAACTAACACCTGGGACTGCTCGAAGGTGAAATTTGTCTGACCCTAAACAGTGTGCAGAAGGGTTAGTTTCACCAACATGTATGTGTTGCCATGGATTTCTGGCTTGAGTAAAACAATGATTAAAGAACCTGAAAGATTAAGCCTCAGTTGCTTCCTACTTCTGTTGTCTTTACAAGATGGTAACTAGCTACCTACCTGTTAAATCTGCAATTTTCCTTTGATTTCTTCTTCGGAGGCTGTTATGTGCATCTGTGGGGCCATCGACATACTTCATTGCAATAGCTGGGGTCTGGTCCTTCTCTGGCTGAGTCTGAGTAACTGAAAGAAGAACAGAAAAGGGCATTTAATTGGGTTGTATTAACATTCATTTGTTCAAGGAGGAAAATATATGTTAAGTTGATTCTACCTGGCTGATGAGAACTTGGTATTGTTTCAGTCCTTCCTTCTTGAAAAGACTGAACAGATTCATGGCCAGAATCTAAGTCTTTCATTGGCCTTCCCATAATCTCATTCTCAGTTGCGGTTTTGTTTCTAATGAGGAAGTATGTGTGCATTTTCCCTTTGCCTTTTACTTCTATTTCTCCTCTCTCAATGATCTCGAAATTCTTGTATTTTAGGCACCTAAAGTATCAGAAGCAAAATGACTCATGAAAATTCAACATTAGCAAAAATTAAACTTTAAAAATTAAATTTTAAAAGAGCTAAGAAATCAAATCTCAACAGTCTGGGGAAAAGTCTTAATTTGTGAACAACTGAGGGTTTGTTTCAACTGTTTATTCAAACCTGCTGTACTTTTATAGTTTTACACATACAACCTGGTCAAAAATCAATGGACCACACAGCCAAATACTTCAGAATGGTGGAGGGTTCTTATTGACCAGTAAAGAGAAATGAAGAACTGAATCAGCCAATGTCAGCTAGACAGAATTATCTCCAGTCATTTCATCAGAGAAGGCAATCAGGTCTGTCAAGCATAATTTACTTATTTATTTTACCTACAGACTTGCTATTTCCAAATTGCCTTCTTCATGTGTCCAAAAATTACTTCTGAGAGGACTTGATTTTCACTAGGACTGACATGAGGCTTATCAGCCTACAGTTTCACACCCTGTCCTCCTTGCTATTTTTCCATAGAGCTGTAACATGTCTTCAGTTGCCACAGTGCAACAGTCATGACCTTCCAAAAGTGACAGTCACCAGCACTGTAATGCCACCACCCAGCTCTCCCATCACCTCATATCCCATCTGCTCCCATACATTTCCATAGGTTGAGATTACTCAACAGACCCCTGATCTGATCCTCTTCCAATACTGATACTTCACCTACTCCTTCAACCCTGACTTTTGCTGTAGGGACTTTGAAGACCTCATCAATAAAGACTGAGGCAAGAAAGGCTTTGAACTCAGCCTTTCTTCAGGGCACTGTCTCTAAATCACCTGCCACAGCAGGTCCACATTTCCATTTATACTTCTCTGCTAACATAGTAGATGCTCCTCTGACTTCCTTGGAACTTTCTTTACCCATTTCAATGCTAGCTAAGCTCTCACCTTCCTGGTATCATTTCTGTGTGCCCATACTCCTTCCTTTGTAGTTTGTCTTTGCTTCCACCTCTTGCACTTAATTTTTACTAACATAGTTTCAAGAAAGTAAATTACTCACAGCATGAAGAGGATAGTTATTTATGAAGTTAATCCTTAGTAAGTGTAAATAAAACTATTTCACTTCAAATTATTATGCTCCATTGGAGAGATTTTAAAGCTTTTGTTATTAAATGTTCTATATGTTCTGTCTTTCTAGCACCCGCATCACTTTATCAGGACTTCCAAGTAAGTTATCACAATTATTTTTCTTTATATTTTGCTCTCTAGGACGGAGACTCTCAAATATCTCTCTCCATATATAAGTACGTTCAGAATAATCAGAACAAATGAAACTCCTTACAAGCAGTGGTTTTCCCTGCTTAAATCAGTGACTAAGGAGGCACCGTCTACACTGTACCTGTGAAGGCAGTGTATTTTTTAGCACTGGTTTAGCACAGGTAAAGTTTCCATCGCAGTTACTCACTGATAGGCACTGGAGCTTAGGTGTATTTTACTGGGCACCCCGTGGCTCTCCATCCGGGAAGCTATATTCACTGTGTCTCCAAACAAGCAATAACGAGGCATCTTTTCTCCAACAACTCCAGCCAAGACAGGACCTGTATGGATCCCAACTCGAATCTTTACAAAGACATAAAACAACCCCCAAAAACGTCACTTGTTTTATTTAACATCTTTCTTAATGCTGTTCAGCCACCTAAAAGTTCTTCTCAGCACAACACTGGCCACCAGTAAGATATCAAATTTCCACACAGAGAGGCTCTTCATGAAAAATGTACCCGTGTGGGCCTTGCCCAAAGTCACAGAGGAGTCAGAAGCAGCTCTTTGAGGTCCTGCTACAATACATTAACCAAAAGCCTGACCCAAGAAGCAGACAAACAAACATGCATCACTGTGTTATGACTTACTTGGATAGGATTTCCAGAAACTGGGTTCTGCACTCCTTTAGCTGCCATTATCATCCCCAAGGCAAAATTAGCCACTCGCTCGGCGTGAGTGGGTACAGGCACAGGGACCCCACCTACCACCATATAGGCATCTCCAATTGTCTCCACCTTTAACAAGAGGGACAAGTATATGAGCATGGCATGTATATCTTGCTCAGTTTGATGTTTTGCTGTTAGGGGCTCTTCTTATTCACAATTGGTGCTGAAAACATATTTCTTATTTAAGAGAGACTTATTTTTTAAGAAGTCACAATAAAGCAAGGGAGACTATTCACTGATGATTAAGGGGTTCACATGAACTTAAGAAACCTCCAGTCTCCAGAATGTCAGAGAATGCAGTGTGAACTAAGCAGTTTGGGAGCATCATTCCTTACAACTAGCTGTTTCCCCACAACACCTGCAGCCTGTGAGACAAATGTTGAAGGGTTTGTCCTCCTTCAAGGTCCCAATCTCCTTGAAGCGCATGATAAAGCACCTGAGAAATACTTTGGATTTTGTCCCTGTACCCAAAATTTTTATAGAACAGGCCTGTTGAAAGAGAGAATTCTCAACTGTTTAAAATTCACTGTAAAAGACTGTTACACAGTAAGGAAATTTTCTAAACTTCTCTTATGAGAATTCACTGTCACATTTACCATCAGTAAAAAAGACATCTTTTAGATTAGATTAACTGCATTTCTTAAAAATTAACACCGATAGGAGTGTAGAAACATAATTTAATACTTGGGTTTGTTCATTAACATAATGACTTAAAACTGTTCATTACAGCAGTCTCAAAGAATGTGTTCCCATCCATGCCTCCTATCAGATAGCCAAACCCACAGTAATGCCAGCAATTTTCTGTAACAAATTAAAAACAACTGTAGAAAGCTACTACTGCAAACAAATACCCTAATTATTTTTCAGCTGTAGTAGGAGATTTAATTTAAGATTTATTCATAACTTCAGATGTTTAGAAGCTTTGGCCAAGTTTCTCTAATCAATTTCACTATTTCGTTTCTTTCTCAATTCCCTGTAATAGTAATCTCACCCTCCCTCTCTGTACCCCAGTAACCTCCTTTAATATTAATAGGAGTTATATACAGGCATCAAAAGGAGATTATTATAGTGACAGATCATTTACTCATGATGGATGATTTTGACAGAATATGATGCTAATTTATCCTAAAATTTGTGGGCCGTATCCTGGATGCTTCAATTATTGAATACAGTTTCCTTGCCAAGGCTCCTGATTTCCCAGTACAATTTATGGTGGGATGAACTGCATGCCTTACCTGAGCAAGGAATGAACGAGATTTGGATTTCACCCTTTACTATTTCTGCCTTCCTAAATATTTAGTGTGCTTGAGACAGACAGAAACTTAGGACCTGCTCATCAAATCTGGGTAACTCCAGAGACGTTAATAACTGTACTATTATAGGTCAACATCCTTCCAGGATGGTTTGGAGACCACATGTGCATTACAGTCTAGACTTAGCTGATGCTCTTTGGAGTCAGCAGGAGATTGATGCCACTGCTGAAGCTCTCCATGAAATAAAAAAAGAAGTCTAGGTATTACCTGGGTATTGTTGGTAATGTTATTTCCCACCAAAGGAGGTGCTTAATGACATAGTGACCTATTTACAACAGGTTGGAATAAAGGAACTAAGAAAATTATTCAAATTAGTCCATAAACCAGGATATCCTGTCATGCTGGGTAAGTATTTGAGAAAGGTCAGAGAGACATGTATGAAAGAATAGCCATTCTGGTATTAGTGTTGTGGAAAGAGACTTTAGCCAATGATAGATGTTACATTCCCGTCTAAAAATTTCAAACACATTTAATCACGCTTCTACTTGTTTTTCTGTTTGTGTGGCCACTACAAATAGGCTGCATTTTATGGGTCATCAAAAATCATGCTGGGGTGAGGAGGATTTAATTGCATTTAAAACCAGAAAAACAAAAATGCCACAATTTTTTTCCAGACTTTTTCCAGCCTTTACCGATCACTACATACCTTGTACACGTCATGCACTGTGGTCAGTCTGTCAAATCGCAGGTACATTGAATTTAACATGAGAACTATCTGAATAGGCTCACATTGGGCACAAATGTTGGTAAAGGTCACAACATCGCTGAACAATATAGTGCACTCCTGGAACTCTCCTGTGAGCAGAAAGACCAGTGGTAAGCACTTGTAATGGCAGGACAATCACAACATCTATTTGAGACTTGTTTGCAAAGGTCATTCTTTTAAGACGTATGACCTATCAGTTGTAATAGTCATTTAAGTGTGCTGAGATGGAGAGATGTTCATATAAGGGTATATCAAATATAAGAATCATCACACATCTCAAACAGTCCAGGCATCTGAACACACCATATATAGCATATAGTTAGCTCTTTACCCCTAACTTCCTGTATGTACTTACTAAAGGGAATTTAAGCACATTCTTGCTATCCTTAATAACAATGGCAATCATCATGATTCTGTGTTTCTAGATAGCACGAGAAACTAAGAGAATTTTCTAGGAAAGACCAATTTCTTTATCCCTTTTATTTCTGACCCCTTGTTTCCCTGTATACCCATGTTAAACCCAAAATCTCAGATTACTGTTGAAACACTGAATTTTGTTCACTGAATGCGCAGCTGCTACCACCTTTCATCTCCCAAGGAATAATTTTGGCGAACAGCTTCCAAAGCTTTCTTCAAAAAGATAGTCTATTTTTTATTATCAGCAAGATTAAGGGTCTGTGGTCCTCCTCCTACCCATGAACATCACCAAGCAGAGAACGTGCTCCACAGCAGCAGCAAAGGGGCTGTGCCAGCACCCCAGTCTATCACCATCTCCTGCTCCACAAATCATACACCATAAATGCATCCTGTTCATTCACCTGCCTCAACTCGCTTCCCCTCTTTCAGCTGGTTGGCCACGTGTTGGGGCAGCATAGCATAGAGCAGAGCTTCAGTCTTCTTCTTCTCTTCCTCCAAGTGCTTTGACAGTATCCGCAGTTCCTCCTTCTTCCTCTCCAGCTGGTTAGAGAGTTCCATCTCTGCCAGGCGCTGCTGATTGAGAAGAATCAAATCCCTGGTGACATCGTGAGGTGCAATGTCTGCAATGTGCATCTGCCGCTCCTCCAGCTCGTGCAGAGTGCGGAGCAAAGGCGAGCAGAGATAGAGCATGCACTGCAGGGGCTCCATCCACATCATCTGGCCTGTGTGAAACAAGCGCTGGTAAGAGCTTTCAGCAGTGTGGACTGTCACATGATGCTCAGCATTACTGAGGTTAATTTTAGGGCACGAGTTCTAAGGGCAGTGGGTTTTTGTGGGGCCTGGATCACCACAGGAATTTGTTTCCAGGAATTAGATGTGGACTTGTAGAGAATCAGGACCCAGGAAGCAGTCACCCCCTCATTGCAACTGCTAGGCAGAGTCCAATCATGCTTCAGGTCCCTCCTCTTCATGAGGAACCCCAGAGCTCACAACTCCTCTCCTCCCCTCCCCTCTCCTACTTGTTGTTGAGCTGTTCCTGAAACCAGTCAGTCAGAATCATGCACAGGGGAACTGAGACTCACAGTGACTAAGTAAAACATTTGAAGTTTAATTTCACAGAGGGTAGTTTGTGCTCCAGTAACATCAATGGCACTTTCCTTCCTGGAAGCTGGAGCTTTCAGTCACTATCATAATCTAAACAAGCAGTTACAAAAATGCCTGGAAGGTAGAAGGATTTTTGGTGGGGTATTGAGTTTTTGGGTATGTTTTGTTCAGATATGATTTTTAAATATGTTTTATTATTATAATTTTCTACTTGCTTCATAAGTATCATTGGTTCCTGAACATCAATCTAGGAATTCCTATGTCTTTTTTTCTCTCTGACCTCATCCCCAGGGCAACTGGATGAACAGCTTGAAAACTAAGAGGATTGAAACATCAGAGATACCATGTGAATTAACCTCTACAGTGTAAGAGAAAGTACAGTTGTGTCTAGTTAAAGTTCCTTGTTTTGGTAGCATCACTTTTTTCAAGGTCTCCCTAAACTCTTAGTTTTTTTTCTGATTCTCAGGAATAGCAGATTTGACACTCATTATGTAAAGGTGAAAGGAGATAAAGGAAAATTAGGTCATACTACATAGTTCAGAGAAGCAAAATTGAGGTCACAGAACACTTAAACCAAATGTCATTATAGTTAATTACACAAAGCAGAGGATCATTCCATACTCCGTGCTCTCAGCAGAAATAAAGCAAATACAGTATCTTTCTTGCTAAGATAATTTTAACTGGTAAACTCTTACATGACATTGGGGGCGTGTGTGAAGACGGAAATCGGAATCTGAAAATGTGACTACAAAAATAAAAGCACAGCTAACTAATCTATTTTTATCCACTTTTGAAACCCAGCCAATAGCAAATAACTCCCCTCAAAGGCATAAATTAAGAACAAACCACATATTCACATGTGGGTTTTGCAGCATTAGAAAAACACCATATTTCTAAGCCTTTCAAATTGGAGGAGAGTTGTTTCTGACTGAAAGCTTTCAAAATATGGTAAGGTGATAGCAGAATTTGTCTACAAGCATCTACTGTTTCTCTAAACAGAACCATCTAATCTCCTCAATGCCCAAAGGCTATTTATAGGACTTATGTGAGGTCAGGAGTACACAGAAAGACATCAGTTCAACTCAACATAATTCCTGATTTAATATGAACACTTAAGCTATTGAAAACAGTGAAGTACCTCTCAGCTCTAGCATTGGCCGTTGTTTCCATGACTCTGGCATCATCTCTCTTCTAGTCTGGAATACAAATTGGCTGTTGATGAATTTCTGAATGCTAGAGATGGTGAAGGGTACTTCTGGGTGAATGATCCTGAAGTACTGATCCAAGGAGATGCCCATGGTCTGAATGCCAGGTACAATCTTTTGAATGCTCACCCCAGCTTGCTTCACTCTGAGCTTAAAAAGAAAATATGGACCATGTGTTATAATTCATGTCTCATTGGGTTCAGACCAAGCTACAGCTGATTACTGTTTACACATTAACACACGTAGCTTTGCTATAGCACATGGCTTATTTCTGAGCAGTTTCTGCCTTGTGAGTGTATCACTACAAACTCTGAATGCATGTCCTTCATAGCATGACAGCAAAACCCTTGGCAAATATTATTTTTCTAATGGATGACACGAGCTACTTTCTCTAAACCATTGGTATGTAAATTTTAGTCATCTCTTTTAGCCTGCTGACCATACACAGACTCTTAATTTCTGCAGAAATGTCTTTCACTGGTTGTCAGCAGTTATTGAAGCTCCGACCTAGCTACCAGTAATGGGTGTAGGACTTTCCCTCTTTGCACACTAGTAATTTTATTAAATTATGCAGACCAGACATCTTGAAAGGTTTAAGAGTCTGAATTTTAGCTAATGTGGGCAGTGGCTTGAGGCAGATTATGTGCTCTGGAATCTCTATCAGCATGATGCCAAAACATGTTCCCTGAGGGACTATATTCAGCTTCCTGCTGCTGTCTTAACCTCAGGTTCTCCTTCATTTGCTTCTGTCTTAGGCTGAGATTCTCTCCATAGAGTTGGGATCAAGAGGAACTGTAGCTTGGTGGGAACCCAGGCTAGTTGGAAATCAACCACAGGGAAGCCCTGCCAAGGGGCTGCAGACTATGTGTGCACAGGAGAGGAGACTCAATCCTTCCCAAAAGGTAAAGGGCATGTAAGAGTAGACTCAGGAAGTACAGGAGCCTCAGCTGCCAGCAAAGCCCTCAAATCCCTGAGACAGATTAGTTACTGTGAGGAGAGGGGGACTAGCTATAGGCACAAAGCCAGTTAAAAGGATGGGACATGTCTCTGGTGTCTCCAAGGACAGGAGGGTGGCCAGAAACTTCAGTGTTGGGTTGGACAGACTGTTGCAATAAACCTTATTGGCATATCTGCAGCTGTTTCAGACATGGCAAACTCAGTGAATTCAAAGGAGATTCCCATCTGATTGATCCAGTTGCTATATTTATTGCATGTCTCTGTACAGAGCACTTTGCAAGTCCTACCAATGGGTGCACAGAGAGCACACACAGCAGTGGACTCTAGGACAGTCAAAACAGAGCAAAACTACTATTTGGTTTATGAAAAGTAAATGCCTTTATCACATGCTTGTCCTACCTCTTTGTCAAAAACCATATGAAAAGGAAGTCCATTGCAAAATGTTTTTGTGTCAATCCAGAGGCTCTTGGGATAAACAGGATCAAATCCTCTCAGGAGCTTACCTGTGGCAAGATAAATGTGTACTTTTTAATCGGGCTTCACTGCATTACTTTTTAGCACTCAGTGAGACAGGACCCTGTATCATAAAGAGTGAAGACAAAGCAAACAGTGTGTGGGCCCAGAAATGTGCACACATCTGTGCTAAATGCTCTGCAGTTTAATCCACAGCTGATTAGCAACTAATCTGAGTTGGCTGAGAGTATAAAACTTAACCACACAAAAAACACACAGCACTAGATGCATGAAATTAGGTGGAAAAGTAAGAATAGATGAACAGCTATAGATGTTGCTGCGCTATGAATTTGCAGATGCCATAGCAATATAACACAGGTATATCTCACAAAAACGTGCATGAAAGTGGACTTAATACACTTTGCTAGCTATTAAGGAACAGTTGCAGAGAAAAAAAACCAGCATGATCTGGGTTTTAGTCTCTAGTCCATAGCACAGGGACCAAACCACTGGTTTCTATTTTACTTACCCTGAGTTTTCTTTCAAAATGGTAACAAATCTACAGAGTACATTGTGCTTGCTAGCAGATACTTTTGTAAAAGGAATACAATGGGTATAATAATCAAAAGGGCTCATCTTTTGAATGAAGCACCCAAAACCTTTGATCTTCACAGTATAAACCTGGATTCTCCAGTAACCCACAATAATCAAAAGGATGATTATTTCAAGTAATCTCTTTCCCCCAAAAGGTGGCTGTGACAATTAACTCTAGTAAATTCTCCTGAGAATAATTCTCAATTCACGCAGGACACTGGGGCAAAATATCACAAATTTAGAACCCAGCTTTTAGATCTCTTACTGCTTCAGGGGAAATCACTGAGTTTTTCATTTATCAAAGTCTCTCTCTTGATAACTCTCAAATTTATAGCTAAAGGATTCTTTTTTTCTTTTTTAGTAATAACGCTATTGTAAAATTTTATTTTAAATATATATTAGTTTCTTACTCGATATATCCACCCTTGTAATGCATGTGACACTGAACCAGATGATATCAGGTTCAATTTTTCACTCCTCCCAGAGTCCAGACAGTTTCGCAATACTGACCAGGATTATCACCCCTCTTGGGGAATCAAAAGATCCTAACTGAAAAAATCCTTTCACTTTATAAGCATTTAATATATAAAGGTATGAACAGAAATTACTAGATTAGCAGTAGATTTTTGGTAGTGGAGGATATAATTTGGCTTTCAAAATTTACTACAGTTGATAACTTTGGAAAGGAGTAGTATCTACTAAGTTAAAAATATGCTTTTACATTCATCATCTTAAATCAAGTGACACAAGAAGGAAGAATCAAATGCACCACACAATGACATTTTATAGAAGAATACTTCTGAGATGAAAGCCCTGTTTAAGCGACAAGAGTGACAGGCAATATTCCATTTAAGTATCTGTCATTACTAAGCATGCTTATTATCTGCAATTTTCCTTTGATTATCAATGTCTAACAGAAAGAAACTTAACCAGAAACATTTTGAAAAGTCACAGAGGAAATATAAATGGTAACTTCAAAATGGATTACTGACTCCTACTGAAGAAACTCAGAAATGATAACAAGCTCCCTCTGAACGATTTCTCACCTTTTCCTAATGTGATTATTCCTCTTATTGTTTTCCAGTGACTTTTCTTAACAGGACAAACAGAGTTTCCTCTGTCTCCAATTGTATTCTTGTTTTTTTCAAGGTCCTGTTGAAATAAATACAAAGGAAAATTCAATTTTTATTCTAAATATATTTTAATAATATAGCGATAATGACCACTAAAATACCTCTTTATTCAGTTGGTTCTCACTTTGTTTTTCAGAGTCACCAAGACATTGAGGTGAGGAAGAAAATTTGTTTCTTTCCTTGCATGGAAATACAGGGTTTTGAGTGACAAGAAAAACAATATGTTCTTTTTTACCAGTTCTTTCTTCTTCTTCTGTTTGATTGACTATTTTCATTGAAATCTCAATGTTAAAAAAATCCAGGGCTACTGCACCAATGATTCCTGAAAGGGAAACAAAAGATAAGGTATTGCCAAGAACAAACCCTATTCATTTAACCTTTTAGAGGGCCCAAGGTGGAATTTTGGTGTTTCATAAATCACTTTTTCAAAGGACGCTGGAAGAAGAAAGCAAGGTATGTCGTTCTTACTACCACTGCCATGATGAAAATATGCACATGGGAGGTAAGCTTTAAAGTTATTGTTTCTTTTGCCTTCTCTGAGGACAAATGCTTATTTTCACTTAGAAGCAGCTCAGCAGGATATCTGAAGAATGTGTTCAAGTAGTCATAGAGCAATAACATGAATTCCCATTAACCGAAAAAGTGCAAGGAGTCTAAATAGATTCTGCTGTACAATAGATTTCAGTCATTGCAGAGTATTTTATTTTGAAAGGAAGGAAATATCTTTTATGCAGATGCACAATCAGTTTCTGCTTAGGTACTAGGCAACATACTGGACAATGACATCAAAAGCTCTATCTGAAATTCCAAACAGTTCCATGCTTTCAATGCAAACCAAGTTGCAACAAAGTTTTAATAAACTTTTAAATTCAGCATCATCAATGAAAGAAAGGAATGTGATCATCTCTTACAGACCTATAGCACTGTAACCCTTTCACAAGTACAGCTTTGGGGATTCCTGTAATGCTGGTAGAAGGTTCAGTTTTGGGCAGGATTCAGTAATAGTTTCACAGATTGCATATCCTACAGGGTGGATGAATGTCTTCAAATCAACTATAATTTCTGTAATTTCTTCACTGTAATGTAAGGAGCATGAGTCACTGAGAATTAATAAGCAGTTTGACACAATACACACCATGAAATTCAATTTTTCTTCCAGAAAGGGAATTCTATAGCAGGCATGGACACTTAGGGCCTGGGTTGTCATATCATAAATGTTGATGGAAGCTACTGGGAGCTAGGAGTGATCAGGCAGTAGGGAAATACTGTGTTCAGGTGTCTGGAGACTGACTCTACCACACTTCAATTCCATGGCCAGTTCTTGTCTGAAAAAAGATTCTGAAATTTGAGCAAAGTATATCTGCAAATACGTGATTACCCTGTACACAGACTGCATAACCAGCTGATCTGTAGTATGCATTTTGTCTGATTACCTGGTACAATATGGCACAGACCTCTTCTGTCTGAATAGTAATGTAAATGCATTGACCCATCTTCATTCTTTTCTACTCTAAAAGATGGTGCATTCATCTCCTGAGGAGAAAACAAACAAAACCAAAACATCAATCTCTTTTTCTGATAAAGAATACTGATGAATTCCACTTGTACAAAAGTATTCATGTCTTAATAACACAAGCAGTAATATGAGTAAGCTGAAAAACAAAAAATTAAATATTTTCACCTGTGAAGGAAAATCTGCTATGCATTAGAGTGAATGTACTAAATAATACCTAATGTTGAGGACTACTCAAAAAAACCCAATAATTTTTAAAAATTTTCCTAATATTTTGGAGAAGTCTATTTCAGAACATAGAGAACATGTTATGATGTGTTTTTTTATTATTAAATCATGCCTATGAGATGCTATTCCTTTGCTATGAACTCTGGCAGAGTCCACCCATACCTGCTCAGCAATTACTACTTGGACTTGCCTGGTAAGAAAGGGACAGGTAGCTGTGCAATGCATCCAGGTTCTCTATGAACTCATAGAGATTTCCACCCAGTGTCCTCAGCATGTGGTCATAGCCTGAGCGTTTACAGAATTCAAAGAAATACTTTCCAAACTCTCTCAGAACCATGTCAGCAGGAACACCTGGCAAAATAAAGATACCTAATAAGAAAGGCTTGGAAGTTCCTGAAATGCTGTCAGGTGGACTAAGACTGAAGACAGAAAATCTGCAACATAAGGAGGGCATTCCAAAGGGCACAGGAGACTAAACCTGGGCTGCAGCCTCAGGCTTGACTTAGGGTGGTTTGCTTTTGAGGCATGGGGACACTTACCTAATACTTTGCAGGCTTTGTCAACGAGCTGCATTGTGATCTCATCTTTGTAAACCTCAAAAGTCAAGAAAGAATCCTGGACTCCAGCCTGCAGTCTACAACAGAGAAGACAATATTCTTGTCTCAGCAGTGCTGTAAATACAACATGCTTGGGTGACCCAGCTGGCATTTGTTAAGCACTGTTGGCTGTGAACCACTCCTTAAGCTCCTTCAGCATTATACTGGAACACGCTGCTTCCCCCAATGATGTAAGTTTGAAATTAAATTGTTTTAACATGGCTGAATGGTGGTGTCCACCTCTCCATTTCTTCTGTTTTACATTACAGTATCATGGTAAACTCTTTCAAGGATCAGGGCACTGTGTGGTGCTAGAGCAAGCAGAGTCTTAGTTTGTCTTCTCTGTTTGTTCAGTGTGGCCACAATATCAAGCTCTTGGGGCTTTACAAACTTGATGATTTTCTTTATATTGACTTCAATGATTAAGATATGTCTATATCTAAGTATTGTTTATATATCTTTATATCTTGGAAAAATACCATATAGTTCATGAAGAAAAGACAAAACTAGAGATGGTACAAGGCCAGGATGGCTTTGAGCAACCTGGTCTAGTGGAAGGTTCCTTGTTCATGGCAGGGGGGTTGGAACAAGATCTATGAGTCTATGATTTAGTTGATCTACTGAAAGTGCTGGAATTAAACTGATTTCGTATCAAGGACGACATCTTTTCAGTGTAATTACTTCTCAATATTGTCACAGTGAGCCAGCTAGTCTATTGCACAATTGTCTATAAGACTAAATGTCATCTTTAATTACCTGGTATGACAAATTAATTGGGACAAATTAGTATTAGAGTATGAAGTGTTACAAGGCAAGAAACTCTTGCTTTTGCCCTACTAGTTACTTCTAATAATTACTTGAGATACACATCATCTGCCATTTACCAATGAGAAATTATAATACTCTGCATTTTCTTTCAGTGCACTACAATTATTGGGAACACATTACCTTAATTTTTCCCATGTTTCTTCACCATACTTTTCAACCACCAAAGACTTCAGGCATGTGTTTATAAATCCATACTGTAAAAGCAAATACATGAACATGGAAAACACATACTGATGTTTCAAATGTTTCCCCAACAAGCCACCTATCTCAGATTCCACTGCCAATTTCATATTGCAAAAGATAAAGTAACAATGTTTGACAGCCATTACATCTTTCAGTAAACAACACAGCCTTTACCTCAGCATTTCACAAGCATTCAGCAAAACATAGCCAGCCGTCATTCCTGTTCTGCGGAGAAGGACCCGGAGGCTCCCGCAGGTCAGGGATGCGCCGTGCCGCGGATGCAGCCCGGGGGGCACAGCGGCCACGCTCGGCTGCCGCACCCGCGGGGAGCTGCCTGTGCCGTGACTGCTGTTCTGCGTTAGCATTGACAGAGCCCGCACCGGAGACGGGGGGAAATGCTGGAGGAATAACCCCGAGCAGCGCTGTCGGCGCAGGAACACCCGAAGGGTGATGCAGTCCGAAATGCCCAAAGTCCGCGGGTCAGTGCCCTGCCCGCGGCACGGCGGCAGCAGGCGCTCAGCCACCGGCAGCGACGGACATGGGCTGCCTGTCTGTCTGTCCGTCCGTCCCCGGCAGGAACTACCTGCCTGTCTGTCTGTCCCCGGCAGGAGCGGTTTGTCCGCCCCGGCTCGCCCCCCGGCCGGCCCCGGCCCCGCTCACCATCCTTTCGCCGCCGCCGGTCCCTGCTCGCCTCCGGCNGGGGGCGCCCTGCCTGCCTGTCTGCCCGTCCGCCCCCAGCAGGAGCTCCCTGCCTGCCTGTCTGTCTGTCTGTCCGTCCCCAGCAGGAGCTGCCTGCCTGTCTGTCTGTCCCCGGCAGGAGCGGTTTGTCCGCCCCGGCTCGCCCCCCGGCCGGCCCCGGCCCCGCTCACCATCCTTTCGCCGCCGCCGGTCCCTGCTCGCCTCCGGCCCGGGGTGGGGCGGCTCGGCCCGGCACTGCCCGGCCCGGCACTGCCCGGCCCGGCCCCGCTGGC
>VXBX01005247.1:1632621-1645195 GCA_013400415.1 Scytalopus superciliaris | reverse complement strand
CTGAGTTTTCAGAGGACTACAGCTCCCATAATCCTCAAGAAGAATTAGACCTGAGTTTTGCCAGCAATGCACTTTGGGAAAAGGAGGAAGTATAGAAAAAATTCCCATGCTTAAGCAAGAGGAGTAAAATTTGAAAGTAAGTAGGGAATCCTAAATAGAGAGTAGTAAGCTCTGCTGGAAAATCTGTGATGGTAACACAAGAGAGGTCCAAAGGGCTGACAGAGGTGNTGGTCATTATACAGCTTTAGAGCTGAGTTTTCAGAGGACTACAGCTCCCATAATCCTCAAGAAGAATTAGACCTGAGTTTTGCCAGCAATGCACTTTGGGAAAAGGAGGAAGTATAGAAAAAATTCCCATGCTTAAGCAAGAGGAGTAAAATTTGAAAGTAAGTAGGGAATCCTAAATAGAGAGTAGTAAGCTCTGCTGGAAAATCTGTGATGGTAACACAAGAGAGGTCCAAAGGGCTGAGAGAGGTGGCTAAGAAGCAACTCTAGGGAAACTGTTGATTTGTCAAGTCAAAGGGCTATTAAGGAGGAGTTTATAAATATTTAAGCCAGGATGGCTAACAAGTTAAAATAATCTGAGTTCTAAAGAAAAAATTTAGATTCTAGTGAAGTGAAAGGAAAAGGAAGACTGAAAGCATGAACTGCTTATTCTGTGCTCATTGGTCTTTAAAGGCACTGTGGGATGAAGGTTCCTGTTCCTCCTGCACAGGGGGAAATGCTGTGATCAGGAGTGAGGAAGGTGACAGGTGCTTGTTGACTGTTAGGGCAGCTTTATTTTTTGTAATGGGCTGCACAAGGGGTAAAGGGCTTAACTGGAGAATTAAAGTGACCCACCTGTCTGTGGTATAGGGTGACCTGATGGGATAAGAAACTGAGATACAGACTAGCTGATAGCAGTAGTAAGAGGTAGTTGGAGATAGCCCTCTGTTTCCTGTGTCTCTGCCTACAGCTGCAATCTTCTTTTTGATCTCTCCTTTCGAAACCGGAGGTGTTGGTGATGATCTAACCAGCACCTGACTAGCCAGACACTTGTACTTGGAGGGCAACTGCATCATGTGATGGGGGAGTGGCTGTCACCTTGGCAAATCCCTTCAGAGGATTACCCCAAAATCTACATAATTTTCCTTTCAACCTTAAACCACCCTCTTCCATCCAGCAAATGATGAACAAACTTGAAAGGTCCAGTGAGTTGAGATGGAGTGCAGAGCAGAGAAGAGCTAAGCTCTACACTACCAAGAAAACACAAGGATGAACTTTCTTATGTTTATTGTGTATTCTGATTTCCCTGTGCAGTGAAATTATATTGTACTTCAGGAAGGTCCTCCCTCTGCACCCCCCCAATCAAAACAATATATAGCCAAACCAGCCAGCATTAGATCTTTAAAAAGATTCACCACACAGTTTAAATTGTTGGTCTGACTTTTTGCTGTGGCTGATTACACTAATCCTCAGGAACAGAAAATACCTTTCTGTAAACTAGCAGTAGTTAGAAAAAAAGGTCTTACTAGCTCAGGCTACTGAAAGTACACTGCACCTTTCTGCCCTTGGCTGTGGCTGTCTAATAGCTCTTACAGATTAATTCTGGGACAGTAACAGCCTTTATTCTGGCTTTGGATTTGTACTTGGCTTTGTACTGATATGAATACTAGATATACTAAAATTGAGATTTTGAGTCTTTTAATGTTAAAAGTGGAGTTACATCTATTTGAGATTGATTTCCCTTGAGATTTCTTTTTCCTCTCGTAATTTATTTTGCCAAAACCAGTGTTTTCTACTCTTTAGTTGAGCCTCTTGGTTTCACCAAACCTGGTTTTATATAGTGTGTTTTTGGGTAAGACTAGGGAATAAATGTGTCCTTCTTATTTTAAGATTAATCATTTGTTGAAAGGATATTTTGTTTAGAATAATAATGTGTATCTGCACCCCTGTCCGCTTGAACTAGTTCTGCCCCAGATGGATGAAGCAGTTTAGTTGTAGCTATAACAAACTTGACAAAGAGTGTAAAAGCTGTCCAAGAAGCAGGATAAATCACTCTAAGCCACCAGGAGGATCAGAACCAGACAATTAATGTATGTGTGTCCCATGCTCCAGTGTGAATTTGTCACACACTGAGAAACTGGCATTGTCCTCACAATGGACATAGCAGAAAACTGTCCAAATCTGGGCATCACTGGCCTTTTAAAAAAAGGTTTGTAAATACAGCTAACCCCTTAGTGCTGTGTGAATGACAGCTTTGCTCCTGTTTTTTCCTGACCAGGACTCATGCATTCACTGCTCAAAGCAGGGAAATCCAAATCCTGGTTTTTCATGGAGCAGGGCGGGGGGAATGATACTTTGGGTGGGACCTGGCTGTGGAATTAGTGGCCAGCAAGCATGGTGTAATTTGTTTGTGTGGATGTCACTGTTTCAGAGCGTGCAGGATCACGCTGCTGCTGGAGCACTTTGTCCTCCCTCCTTGCATGCACAGCAGTGCCTGTAGCCCCTCAAGCAGTGGGCTGGGGTTTTGCTCACTTCCTTTGTTGCTGCTTGGCTAGTTTTCCCCTTTCTTTTCTCCCTTCTTTTCCCTACTCTGACAGAGTAGCCTTGTGGGAAAGGGAAAGCTGGGTGTCTCTGAATCACTGCAAGGCACACAAACCAGCTCCAAATGAGCCTTGACTGGGAAAATCTGTGCTGCACAGCGTGACCATCACAGCACGCAGTGTGTGTGAGCTGCTAGGAAAGATTTGCCAGGATGGTGAGGAGCCTGAAGGACCAGGGATCATCATGGTCAGTGGCAGTGTTTGTGAGAAATAGATTAAGAATAAGTTGTGAATTAGTTTTAAAATGTTAATTTATTTTTGCTTCATGGGATGGGGCGCTGTATAGTGTCAACATCAGTTACCAGAGTATGCTGTACTCCGTCTTCAAAGCCTTGCACAAGTGGTACTTGTAATGCAGGTGAATAATGATGTCCACATTTTCCCAAGGGAAAACAGAAGAACAGTGCAATGGGGAATAAGGGAGATGATCCAGCATGTAACTCCAGAGCTGCGGACCATCAGATCTGTACTCTAGACCCTCTTTTGTTAGCTGAAATAATCAAGTCCAAATGCAAAGCTGGAGAGATGCAAGTTTCTAACTGAGAAGCAGAACGACCAAGCAGCTAATTGAGAGGAGGCTAGCTCCAACTTGTACAGCCGTTCTGTCCCAACAGCTTGCCTGATGGTGTAATACCTTAAAAACAACAATAATCCTGCTGTCCAGTAACGTGCATGGGCTAGTTACTATAATCTTAACTGCAGATGAAAGCAGAGATGCAGGAAGGAATATCACAGGTAAAGACAACCCAAATCTATAGTGACAAGTCTTTCAAGGGATTGGACATTGAGATGACAGACTCTAAATTACATGGGCTTCCAGTGCTTACAAGACTTCCATTTGTTGCCTGTAAGCCAACAGCTTCATTCCTTGTTTTGCCCTGTGGCAACATCCAGCTACCAAAATTTCTAATGCAGTTTTATGTGTGGAACTTGCTGGCGTTCTAGGGCAACACCTCTTTTCTCACATGAAAGAGCGATCTCTTCAATGGGATTAAAGAGAAGATATCATTGCCTGCTTCCATGCCTAAAGTGAGAGAATTTTTAATTGAGTAAGAAACATTAGACTATATTTGAGGCTATTTTTCTAATGTAGGCTAATATCACAGCTATATGCCTTGGTCCCCATTCTTTAGGGAAAAGAAATGGGAATAGCAATGGAATGTTCCTATACCAAAACACTGACTGGTCCCAAGCAGCAGGGTCACTGTTGTCATGCAAGCTGCCTGAGCTTTGGGATCTTGTGACTTATTCCATATGTTCTGCTTATGGAATGACTGTCTGAAAATCCATCCAGTATTCAGGATTGTTCCTGTAATTCCTGTGTCTTCTGCATTGCAAATATTCCCTTTCACAGTCTTTTAAAAAGCGAAAATGAGGCAGAGTTATTGAATAGCCATCCACTACCACCTTGTGCTCAAAGTAATCCTGAAGAATCTTTTGAATTCATGCGTGTCACCAAAACATAATAAAGATTACCCAACAGAGCTCTTGATTCATAGGACTAGAACTAATGAGCACCAGCAAAGTAACAGATTGTATTGGGTAATCTCTGTGTTTGGACGCCCAATCCTTCAAGGCAAGTCATTCTTGTAGGGCCTGGGAAATCCTTGAATGAAAATTTCTGCCACTGCCACAGGTCTTCAATAAAACGCAGAGCAAAATCCTTTGCATTCCACCCACCCTGTAATACTGAGAAGAAAACACTGTGAGTACAAACCCTGCTCCAATGGTTAAATTTCTGCCAACCTAAAGTAAACATCTTTTTTCCTTATGGCTGCAGAAACAAGACTTTGAATGAATCTCCTGTCATCAGAGAATCTGATCAAGCACTGTGTGCATCTGACAGCCAGCTTGGCTGCACCTCACCACATGCAGCAACTGGGCTCCAGTGGACTTCATGTGCACATGGGCCTGAAAGGCATATTAATTTTTAATTAAAGGTTGAACTTTAAAGTTTAGAAGGCCTCCTCAAGATATATGTAAGTAATATGTATGCTGCTATGGATGAGGAGGTAGTTCTTAAGCTATATATTGTTTGTAAGCAAACTAAAACTCCCTACTGATAATATATATATATACATATATATGAGTGCGTAGGGGTATACATATATATATGTATATACATATATATATACACACACACACACATAAAAAAGTGTATATTTTTAAAGTAATGCTTCTGGCTCAACAACACATTTGCAGCAAGGAGAGCCTCCTGCCTTGCTCTGGTTTGCATTCAGCCCTGCAGCAGTTCCACAGACCTCGATGGCTGGGACAGCTCATCCAGGACAAGGGAATCCCAGACACTTGTGCAAAGTGCTTCAGTCAGAAGGAAAAATCCTAAAAATAATGTCATAACCTAATGATGACATGCCTGGAAAGAGCTTGGCAGAGTTATGTACAAGACTGGTTGGTATGGTGTAGATTTCTGTGCAGGGAAGGCTGGCTTTGTTGGGGGTTTTTTGGTGATGAATGTCTAGGAAAGAGAGAAGTGGAAGAGGACATAGAAAGATAGCAAGTCTTAATGGTATGGGCTCTGGAGACATATGACTAGAAAACTAATGTTGTTCCCTTTGGAAAGAATTGCACCTGTTTCATCATGTGTTTTTTTCAGCTATTTAGCCCTCTTCAGATCATTGGAGATTTTTAAGAGTTTGGCAGAAGGTATGCAGAGCCAGATTTTGATGCTACTCTCCTCCTCCTAAATGCTTTCCTGCCCCTGGAAGGTTGTAGGGGAAAAAAGCAACTCCGGAATATCATAACATTTCTTCTCATAGGCAACTATACATATTTTCTTGTTAATAAGCCCTGTGTGTTACTCTTTCAACAGCCCAGTACTGTATTTACTGGGACCCAAGTGTGCATGGTTAGTAATACCACAGCTCCTGTATATGATGTACCAGCAATACATTACAAAAACTCCAGTAAACAAAGCACTTTTAATAATTTCTCCCCTTTCAGAAATGCATTTGTATATGTATATGTGTTCTGTTAGCCATGGTGAAGAAGTGTGTGGAATATATTATTAAGGATAAAAGATGTATTTGAATAAGGGATGTCTGTTCATTGGGATAAATCCTTGAAGTCAGGGCAGTTCTGAAATGTGAAAACAGCATGAAACAAAAAATAAGTTACAAAACCCCCACCAAAATAAAACAAAAATCCAAACACATGCTACTCTCCCTAAGTGAAAATCTACAATTAAATGAATCACCCTTTGAACTAACCAAAAAGTTCTTTAGACGTCTTTCTGCTATGGCAACTGGCCCAGCATTAGGCTGATTGATGGGACTTGTGAAATGATCTTTAGGACTTTCCACTCGGGTCAGAAATCTCTGCAACTCCTTATAGCCCAGCTGGCCCAGAGATGGAGTGGGGGATGTCTTCATAAATCCTGCATTCAAAAATGCAGTCTTTCTTTTGGCAATGTAGGTATGTATAAGTCTTTGGTACTTTTCCAACCCCTCACTTAAATAAGACCATGTATTGAGCACTAAGTGCAAAAGAAATGTGCATGTCTTTAAAAGATAACAAGAAAAGGATTTTTGCTTGTTTAATTTAGAAGCTGGCATTATGTCTCCTGCTTTTTACATTTGCTAATAGCAGGCAACTCCAATCTCTGCCAGGCCCTGAGAACAGCTAGAGACGCTGGGGACACAAGAGGACAGGATTTACACCTTTCCATTTGGCTGACTTTGCCTAATTTGGCAGAAGAAAACTCTTTGGCATTCCTGGTTTTAAGAAATATGCAAACTAAGAGAGGTTTGCTGAACTGTTGCCTGATGTCTAGGAGGTACTAAACTGTGATAGCATTTCAACAATGAAATGGCTAAAATAGCACAAGTGTTGCTTCTGTTATTTCTAAAACACCTCAGGACTACCCTAGAATTTACTTGCTTCTATTTTCCTGAACAATCTGGTCCTAGAGACCAGGTTTGCAGTTAACATTCATCCCACTTCATTAATGCACACATTTGTTAAATTGGTGTTCTGCTAATATGCCGACTTGATTTTAAAAATTAAATTGGAAGTCTTTGAGTGGGAGAATTCTTGAAGGTCTCTAGCTAAGGTGAACCCAAACCCTTACAAGTTAATTAAGCGCCTTCTTAAAGGCAGGTGGATTGATGGCAAGGTCACAAAAGAACACCACCCTTTCTGGGAGGAACTCTGAATGTGTAGATCAAAGATTATGTTCAAGAAAATGAAAGGGGGAAAAAAAATTAAATCCTATTCAGTACCTCTGTATACCTGGAAAGCAGCCAGTGCTTGGATCTGGGACTGAACATGCTAAGAAGTACTCAGGTCTGAGCCCTGGCTGCCAGCTTGACCTTGGTCGGACCCTCTGGAGGGCAGCGACAGTGGCAGGGAAGGCAATGCCCTGGCAGACTCGGCCTCTCTACACGTGGCTGCTGCTGGTGGGCACCTTTGCACAGGGGCAGGGGAAGGTGGAGGTGGCCCTTCCTCTGCTAACCTGCTGCTGGGAGACAGGGGAGCTGGAGCCCTCTGCCCTTGCACCCCAACGGGAGCACGCAGGGCTTAGGGTTGGGGGGTGTCAGGAGAGGAAGCCCCACTGCCTCCCAGCGAGGCAGGGACTGTGGATGCTGCTGTCCTGGTACTCCTCCAACAGCCCTGCCAGCAGGGGACTGGCCCTGCTGCTGCCCCTCTTCAGCTTGGAGCAAATATTTGCCAGTGACTGGGGGAACAGGCTGAAGGCTTAGCGATAAACTTCTATTTCACAGGCAAACAAGTGGGAAGTGTTTCCCATAAATGTGCATATGTACAGTTGTCCTGTATGCTGGAGACATCAGGAATATCCCTTACAATGGCTTTAAGGTAAAACAAAAGGAAATTTGAAGTAGTATTGACCGAAAAGTAAAATTGCATCATTTGAAAATGCCAGAACATTGTGTTTGTTTTGTATTTTCATCTCCTTTCCATTGTTGGTTTTGGTTTTTTTTTATATATATATATACTATACTCATGAAACCAATAGAAAGTAATAAAGCATATTACTGAATCCATATTACTGGATACTGCAGGCTTCTTATAATAATATGTACCTATCCTTAGTTGTTATAATTTCTCAATTAGAAGAACCAGAAAAGTTGGTGAGGGAGATTACAGTTAAGCAATTAGTAGGACTTTTTTTTGCATTCCTTCACTCCCACCTAGACATTGGCAGGGTCCCATTGAACTGAGAAGATAATTACATTCCAGAAATAATTCTTATTGCCTGTCTTAAAATTACTACTAGTATTCTCTCTCTGTATTGAAACAGAAGTGTTTTACAGATTTATATATTTATTTTTTTTAACCATGGTATTGAACTTGCTGTTTGCTCAAATTAAGCAGTATCGATGGTATATGCAATAAAAATTGATTTTCAAGAGTGCTATGTGCAATGCAGCTCATTTGAGGAATACTGCTTGGCTTATGCTATGTGGGCAGAATCTGCAGACTGTCTGACAGCATTTTAAATGGAAGTAGTGATTTTAGTAATGATATGAATAAAACATCCCCTAGCCATATAGCTGGAGCCAAATAAACCTTCAGACCTGGCCACAGCTGATTTCAATCCCTAGAAAGAATTTGGGTCAGAGAGAGACACTAAGGAATGTGATTGCCAACCTTAGTATCACCTGGAAAAAGTGTCACTGTTTGGTCAATTTTTATTTTTTTTTAAGTCAGAACATCAGGCTTGTGTAAAGTACATCAGTAACAATGAACTTTTCTTAATACACTGCATTTGTATTAGGAAGATTTTGCCATACATCTGATACATCCATCCTGAGAAAATGGTCTTGCATAAAGATTTTTATTCTAGTGTATGTAGACCTTCATCTGTGGGGGTTTTTTTTCTGCACTTTGTCCTTTAATTTCCCATTTCATGGGACTGGGTCTGTGCTTCCAAGTATTAAGATACCATGCCTTCTCACCAAGGACACTATTTGTTTAGGTATTTCCTGAAGATCAAACAACTCACTGGCACCAAAAGTTTATTTTTACCTTGCATTCTTGTCATGACTTTTCCAAAAGCCAGACTCCAGCACATGTGGGCCTGCTTTGCCAAGCCCACTGGACTCCCTGCATGAGAGACATATGCATATGTAGGTGATCTCATGCATATTCACACCAGGTTCAAGATATCTGGTATGTGATCTTTTTTTTCCCCCTCTCATTTGCATTAGGCCTCCTTTCAGACTGAAAGTCCAAGAACCATAATCCCATTCCTGAAAACACACCTTCCTTCCCATCACATCTTTCCCATAACCTGCCTTACCTGTATCATTTGGAAGCCTTTTTGTAGAACATTGTCTATTTTTTTGTGCTTGTCTAGTGCCAGATATAAATACTGGTTTTGGCTCTTAGATAACAGTGCAGTAAAGATAGTAGCAATAATCTTACGGTTTAAAGAGGCATCCTGTCTGAATTTATTGTCATGGTATTAAATCTGCTAAAAGATCACTTTTTGCATTGAACTCAGCCTTGTGAGTTGAGAGCTGTTTAAGGGCTGAAGGGCTATTGTGTTATTCATGGATCTTTCAGGATTTTTAAGCAGAACTAAAACAATGTGCAGTTGTATTATGCAACTTGCTTGACTTCTTAGGGGTCATGTGCCATTACCATTTTGCAAACCTCTTTGACTGCTGAAAGTCTTGCTCCCTCTACCTCCAGTTTTGCATTTCCACCACAGCCAAGAGTTACCACCAGCACCACTCTGCCAAAAAGGTGCACCCAGAGGAATAAATGCACACTACTCTGTTTCAAGCAAGTTCTGCTGGGTCAGATCAAATAGCTGACAAAGGCAGGCTTGCACTAACCAGTATGCTTTGTGTCAGGCAGATTAAGAAAACGGTAGCACAATTCCAATTTAGTGAGCTACAGGGAGAGCCCTGGTTTTTGGGAATGCCCTTTCCAGATGCCTGACATCTTTAGCCTGCAGAACCAGGTCTGTAAGAGGATGTTTACCAGCTGTCTGTAAAATAATGACTGGTTTCTGAGGCTACAGTCACATGGTCATTGTAGAATTGACTTTGTGGCACGTGAAAATGTCCATTCCCAGCTATAAACTGGAAATTACCCTCTTCCTGGTACAGCTTAGATGTCACAATAAATCATCTGGGCACTCATCATGTGTTTCAGTACAAAGGCAGCAGGTTAGTAAGTGCTGGTAGGAGTGATGTGAGTTTATCCACCTGACTTTCCACTGGAATTTAAACACCAATTGTTTTACACTCTACCATGGGGCTGTCTGTACAGCTGCTGCGGAGTGATGACAAACACCTGGATGTTGGTCACATCTAAAACTGGCACAGCTTCTTCTCCACTAAATACCTGACCTGAGACTGAAGATGAGTCACTTTGCTGCCCAAGGCTTTCTGTGGCACTGTAAAGGGCCTGGAAAGATGCAAACTATATCTGGCTAGAGATTTCTCCTGTGCAGAACTCATTTCTGAAACAATGCATGTATTTTAAAAGAAAAAAAAAATCCCATGTGAGAAACCTAGAGTTTTTACCACAATGTGAAAAGGCCAAAATGTACAGGGATTTTAAGTATGCAAGGCAAGCAATTCTCTGCCACTTAGCAAACAGGAAACGTCAAAATAGTTGAGGCGTGAAAGTCACTAACAGCCACAAATAATCTCTGGTGAGTTTAACCATGACAAATGTGAAATGTGTTTCTCCCTCAGCCTTCAAAGCAGCTTCCTCCAGTCCCACAGAAACTGAATTGTTAGTAAGACACTAGATCTCATAAGAATTCGTCAGACGTTCTCCACAGGCATTGTGTGTGCCACAGCAAAGCAGGAGGTGAATGCTCCCAAAAGGCTACATTACCCACCCACATCTGCAGATGGTGCCAATTGCTGCTGATGGTATTACTGCTGAAGTGAGTGCCTCAGTAACCCCAGAGCTTCTGGAAGAACGTGATATTACTGGCTAGTCCTGACTAAACTCACCCCATTTGGACTCTGACTTGGTATTTAGCAAGTTACTAAGCTTCATTTGACAGGTTGAATGATGAAGGATCTCTCACATATGTAGATAAATAGTTGTAAGGAATAATTATCTTTGGTGTTGCATTGTTTTTGATCTTGCTTCAGTTTCCAAACAATTTGTTGGGCTGTCTTTCCCTACTAGATTTAAATGGCAGTACTCTCAGAAACTACTTTCCCACGTGTGTGCTTTATATACCAAGATCAGGTCAGCTCTAACCTTTTGGTCGGTGTTTGTGTAGTATGATGGTACTGGTGCAGCCTTTTAACTTGGGTTGGTGCACAATATATTCTTCCATGATTTCTAGCAGAAACTGGTGTTTTTATCCTGGAAGTTTGTCTTGAGTGTTTTGAAGCATCTGGCTCTTTGAGGCTATTTTCTGACACAATATGTACAGATGTTCACTTCTAAGAGCAGATTGTTGTGATGCAATAGGAAAAGTTTCTGAACCCTACCTATTTGTCTAACTGTGCCACTGCAGGTTTCACTGTTGGTTGTAACTGCTGTACCATGATTTATTTTTTGTCTAATGTTAGCCTTGACCAAAAGCTTTGTTCCAACCCAATCTCCTGTCTCACTACTGAAAGCCTGTTTAAACTCACCACTTGACAGTGAAGCAGCAGTTTCATAGCTAGAAAATGGGGCTGTAACCTAAGAGTCTGCCTGTTCTTGATGTGAGAGCCTCCCCTGTTGCAGCAGTCACAGCGTAGTGAGGACACAGGTATTCATACAGGTACAGGGTACTGCTCTAGTCCTGGTTGGACACAGACTAAGGCAGGGTGTGAAAGAAGCCGATGGTCAAGTTCTTACAGCAATTATCACCCTAAGAGAAGCTGCAGTGCTGGTGAATTTAAGGCCATCAATTTGTTCATGTCTTTTGTAGTCATGTTGTGCAAGATCACTGTCAAAGGCACATTAGACATGTGAGTTTGCACTTGAACTGAGACTTGACTTAGTCTGTTAAGAACTTCAGTATTATTCCAACAATCTTGAAGTGGGTCAGGTACTGAAAGGGAAGCCAGTTCTGGTTGTACAGCATTAATTTTGGTTATTATGTGCATTGTCTGGTTAGACCTGTTTTTGAAATATGCCACTACATGATGTGCTCATTACAGCAACCTCATCATCTCTCCTGCCAGTCCTCAGCACGCTGCCTGTAAACAGTTCACTCTGAGTCTGCTGGTGCTAGAGGCAGATCTTGTGCAACCAGTGCTGGTGGAGCCTGCTGTTGGGTTGGCTGATGGGATGGAAAGCAATACGGGGCTCTAAGGGAGAGCCTGGGTTGAGCTGTGCCCATCAGCAAGGGTTTTGTCTGTCAATCAGGTCAGCAATAGAAAAAATAGTGTTGAGATAGTACCTGAACATCTCTTTTTCTTCCTACTTGCAAAAATATTTGAAAATAATTTAGTCTGATTTAATTTTGAAACTATTGAGCTGTTTGGACTCTCATCTTTTAGCATTTACTCTGTTTGTGGTGGCATTTAAATGCAACAGAAATTAAATTTAAACACAGCCCAGCCACATGTTCCAGGCAACACATTTCCATGAAGGAGCAAGCAAATAACTTTATGCTGCCTGTTGTCCTTCTTGTCCTGCCACTCCACAGCCTTTCACTGTACCCCCAGGCCTCTCAGCCACCCCTACCGCCTCCAACATGTCAGAAAACACCCCAAACCAAACAAAAAATAAACCCCAACTATGCTCCTTTTTAAAGCAAATAAAAGAGTATGTTATTTCCATAGAAGGAAGAAATGAGAAAAAAACAACAACAACAACAACAACAAAAAAAAAACAACAAAAAAACCACCAAAACAAAACAAAACAAAACAAACAAACAAACAAAAAACCAAAAAAACCAACCAAACAAACAAAAACCAAAAAAACCCCTCCAAACTTACAAATCCACCTGATATGCAGGTAGCTTTATTACAGTGAGTTAAACCTCTGCCTAATCCTCTGAAGCAGTAACAGAGGAAAATAAAAACAAGGTTTTT
>VXBX01005247.1:1428637-1627592 GCA_013400415.1 Scytalopus superciliaris | reverse complement strand
GGGGACGGGCAGCCGGAAGGACACCAAGATGCGGATCCGAGCCTTCCCCGTGAGTACCGGGCCCGGGCCGCGCCGCAGGCCGCCGCAGGCCCCGCTGTCAGCCGCCCCGGGCTCCCCGGGAGCTGCCCCGAGGGGGAGCCGCTCCCCGCGGGTATCGCCCCCCATCCCCTCGGCAGTCAAACAAATCAATTATGAAAATGCAAGCACGGCTTTGGGGAGGGGGCGGTGGGGGCTGGTTTCTTTGTTTTCAAGGAAAAGGCCTCAAAGAAGGAGCCGAAGGTTATGCCGCCTACATCAACAAAATTAGTTAGCCCCGGAAGGGGGAGGGGGGCAAGGGGGGAGTATTTATTTGTGCCTTCTGCAGAGTCTCCTTTTGGAGAATTTATTTCCCTCTTCGCTCCGTAAAACAAGCTATAAGTCGTATGATTATAAGATTTAAGTGGCACAGTGCCAGATGGTTCGGAAGGTGTTACTATAAACATGTAGGCATAGGTAACTTCGGTGCAGGTTCGGCAGAGCCGGGAGCGTGCTTTCCCTTGGAGTTACACAGGGGAAGGAGCCAGATTATTAATTTGAAGTGCCGTAACGCTGGCTGTGTTTTGACAGTCGGTTCAATTAAAGCTTACAACAGAGTAACAACTACAGCACGAGTAATGGCGTTGCAGAACAAGAGAAACAGAAAAGCTCTAGTCTGCCAGAGGATGGCCAGGAAGTCTGTATGCGTTCAGTGGGGTGGATGTTAAAAAGAAGATACTTAGTGGAGTCTCTGGCTTTTAAGATTTAGGGTTGGTTTTTAAGGTTTAGTGTTAACTTTTCAGTGCTATGTCTGATCCCAGCAGGCAGTAGTGTAGAACTAATGTGCCTTGCCTTTACAAAGAAACTGGACATACCTGTTTATCTCATTTCACTGGCAAGGAATATATCAATATATTTGCTTCATGAAAACTCTTGCTGATGAAATGAGAGATTTCTTTATATTCTCAGCAGCCTACTTCATCGTAGCAATCTGAGTTACACTGGTTTTCCTCTACGTTTAATCACTGACAGTTGCATTTAGTGGGAAAAGTAAAAAGAAAAAGGTGGACTATCAGTTTTCGCTGATGACAGGTTTTTGATCTTCAAATTTCATTTATTTCTTTAAACGGCCTTTTCCAAGAATGTCAGTTTTGTTAAGACATGTTGGCTTATAGGAATAGAGGAAAAGACTTGCTGCAATGTGGCCAGGGTTTTACTAAGAAGTAGTAGGAAAACCTGTACAAAAGTAAACGGTGGCAAAACCAACGTGTCTGTCTTATAACAAACTGCACCAAAAGATAGCAGTCTTTTAATTTTATAAACAGATCCATGTATTCCAACTGTGAATATGTAGCTATGAATCAGCCAACAAAGGCAGAGTTAACAATGGGATAAACTGAGGTTTGTGTTTTTCACCACTTTTATATATGAGCGTATGAAATTTGTTTTGGAGGGGTGAAGAATGCTCTAATGGAGGTCTGTTCTTACATAAAGTGATACATTGCTATCAGTTTTTTTCTTCTGAAACTGTTTTTATTAGCCTTGTCTTCTTTCACTTGCTTGAAAATTATCTAGGTTAAAACTTGTTTTAAAAAAAGTGTTTGCTCCCTAAAATAATTCAGTAAGTAACTAGTCATCAAGGCCTGCAACTGTTAGGTGACATTTGTTGAGAGCAACTTTGCAGGTGTTCCCTCCAATAGATTTTCTGTTCTAAGACATTTTGTTGACAATCCTGTTGACCGAGTGTTTACAGAAAAGAAGCATGTACTTTGTTGAGAGATTTGGAGGGATTTACCTGTCATAATTGCAGAAGTCAGTAGCCATAGTTCTTATAAAGATCTTAATGCAAATTTTGTGGAGGCTTAAGTGGTTGTAAAGCTTTGGTCCTGCTAATAGTGCCAGTGACTGCAGTGGGGTTATTCACGTCAGAGAGGTGCATTTTTGTGGAGGGTAGAGTCTATATTTAGAAAATGTACTATTCATACATTCTTCACTCTTTTATCCCAAATTTGGTGGTTCTGCTCTTTGGTTCTGAATTAAGAGCACTTCTAGAGGTGACTTTGTAGGCTGCTTCGATTTGTCTTCTTATTGATCATCTTTCCTCAGGAGATCTACCTGTTTTAGATTAGTTTGCTGCTTGCATGGAGGTAGCTATTTACTATTACATTAAGCCAGAAGTACCCAAACTGAAAGGGTGATTTCCTGGGACATAGCAATATTAGAATAACTTCCTCCATGTAGATTCTTTTTCTTTAATATTTCTTATAGTGTCTTTCATACTTCAGTTGCTATATTTTACAGTAGCTAAAGGAAAGGAGAAATAGTAATTTGCAAAACGTTACTAAAGTTTACTTTTTCTGCCTTACTAGAAATTAAATTGAGATTGACCAAAACATTGGAAAACCACCCGTGTTTTACCTAGAGGTCCTAATACTTTGAAATTAGTTTTATTCTAGATTTATTCTTTAGTATTTCTTGTAACTCGTGCCAGAACCAAGTGTCAGTTAATATTTGCTTGCTTCTGGTATGTGCTGTGGTGGTGCTTTTTCTTACCTCAAGGACAGTGACATGGTGTACACTGCTTTGCCAAAGTGGGTTGTACAGTCATCAAAAGTAGTTGAGAAAAACAGTTTTCTGTGCATTTCAACTGATTTTTCTGTTCATAATAGAAAAAAAGCATTTCTTTTCCTAATTTATAAACTATCTTGCTTAACAGAACTTTCATGTGTTCTCTTGTTCATCGTGACTTAAAGACAGTGATAATTTTCGCATCAGAAGTAGTCCAGATGAGGATGCATTCTATGAGACTTCAGACTTGAGCATATTTCAGACCTGGGAAATATAATAGAAATACATTTTTATGAAAGTTTGCTGTATATTCAGTAGAGCAAACTCATGAGATTAAGCATGTTAAGTATCCTTGTGTACCACCATAGAAGACTTCCAGTGTGCTACTTTCAATAACGACTTCTGGTACTTTTAACACCTTCATAAAATATAGCTGTTCCCTATTTAAGGTCTATCCAGAAAGCATTTAGGGTGGTGTTAAAGCAAGAGATGGAACAGTGTAAGAGGGCTTTTGAGTGACTGCAGGTTCCTTTTTCTTAAACAATCTTCAAACCTTGTTGTTCCAAATTTATACACACTGCAGCAGGTATGAATATAGGTGCTAAAAATAACAAAAATTATGAAATGGTAAGTAATTGTCTGACTATAGTTAGTAAGTTGTGATTTTTTTAATTATTTGGAAGTGTGCAGTAGTCTACTGAATACATGGTATGTGCATTATACAAAAATGCAGGTTTGATACTCTTACAAAACACAAATTAATTGCACCTGTATTGGAGAGGTGTTGGGGGTTGTTTTCCTCCCTTTAAATTTAGATTTAAAGTACTTTCAAGGTCTCAAATTGGCTCTCACTGCTTAACTCTCAGTGAACCCATTACTACTGCCTAGAGGAATACTTTCAAAGCTCTCAGACAAGCTTGCAGCAAATCTAATTTTAAGGTGACATAGTTGATCTGTGAAAAATGTTGAAAAGAATGCTCGATTTGCAGTTAAAACTTTTGGAGAAATGTGATTTCTATAAGGGAGATTTAGCATGTGTAAATTATGTTTCCTTCAAGCGTATTTGAGCTGTTTTGCTGTGACTGGTTATCTAGTGGAAAATTGTAGCCTTAAATGTGTTTTAATGGAAAACTAGTAGAGAGTAAAAAAAAAATGCACATTTCTTGCAGAAATAAACAGTATGTGAGAATTCAGAAAGCATTTGGGGAATCAGTTTTCAAAATTTGGGCAAGTACCATTAAGCTGTGTTGAACAAACTCTTTTACAAGAGCTTGTTCCCTCAGTGCAGGTGTCACCATAAAATTGATTGGACAGATCTTTCTGAAAACCAGCATGACCCAATGTAGGTTATTTGGCTTGATCATTATAGTTGGAGGGGTTTTTTTGAGTGCTTTCAATAATTTTGTTCCCCCGCAGAGCTGTCTTTCTTCTCTAGAACAGTGCTACAAAGTAGTGTTTTGCCAGTTCTCAGAATTATTTTGGTGGATCAATGTTACATAGTTACCTTATGAATTCTGGACAGCATTTAGAGAGATTCTATACATGCACCCGTTATAGAACAAGTCTTTACAAAAATTACATCTATAAGATTCACTGACTAATTTTATTTGAAATTCTCATTTTGCCTGATCTTGTGCAGAACAGCAGATAGTCTTTTCTTTCTATCAGCCCCGTTTATCAATTCATGTTACTTCTTCCTCAAATAAAGTTATGTAAACTTAAAAGTAAATAACTCCAGCTCTCCCATGAGGAAGTATTAAGACTCATATTTTCATTGCTGGTGTTCCCTTCTCCTTGGATCTAACAGCCACTTGTTCTAGGCTTTGTGTAGGCAGAAGGCTTTTTTTTTTCTCAGGGAGTGCCGACTGCTTCTGTGGTTTGTTTTGAGTCTTGGGGAATTGATGATGCAAGTTGAGATGAGGTTTGTTAAATTTATGCTTTAACCTGTAACGTGTAGATCTGTCTGTTCCAGAAGTTGGTGTAAATTTTGTCCATCTTGAGCATCTTAGAGCAGATAGACCATAAAAAAAACATTGAACTGTGGTTAAATTTTTAAGTGTTCAAGTTACGTAAGCAGTACGTGTATTTCTGCTTTGGCTTATAGCCCCTAGAGCCTGCATGCTCTGTTGGTGAGGGAATGGAGAGGCATGGAGGGTGGGACAGGAGTGGAATTGGGGGATGGTTTACTGCAGGCTTTTTCAGCTCTGAATAAAATAATGTGAACCCACCAAGTGCTGCAAGATCACTTAGTTAACTCCATATTTACATGGTTGGCTTGTAAATCTTGATGGCTTTATAGTCTCAAATTATTTCTAAGAGCATCTTAGCTGTTAACCCACCTAGTGTTCACAGTAATAAGAAGTTAATATTCACAATTAAAATTTTAGTAGGCTTAAACCCTACAAATAAACCAAAAAACTGAAACACGGTTTATCTTATTCAAAGGAAGACAGTGTTGTTTTGGTGCAAATTAAGAAAAATAGAGAAATACTTGCTGTTTACTGGACGGTTAATCTTATGAAGTCCTTCCAGTTTTCACAGGTTTTTCTGTTTTATTTAAGGAGCAGCCTGAATGCCCTAACAACTTTTAAGAGGTGACAGCACTAGTTCCAGGGTAGTCTCCTAGTAGTTGTAGGTGGGTTTTTGTTTGGTTGTGGTTTTTTGCAATACACTGTGCATATTATCTTGTAGCTTTTGTCTAACCTAATCTTGTTAGCATTCCTGAGTTCTGTAGATGCTCAGGTTTCAGTTGCAATTTTTCTTTGTCAACTGGGTCTTAAGTTCTGGGCAATCAGTCTTCCTGTTGGTCTAGAGTTCTGAGCAAGTGCCTCTGCATGGCACTGGAGAGAGTACTGCCATTTATGGATCTTGTCTTTATTTGAAATTTGCTTGATTTTTGTGCAAGGTATAAAGTTAATGTCACGGGCGTTCTGTTAAGATTTTGATACTGGCTAATTGAACCTGAGCTTTTTCAAGTGGCTTCCTTGACCTCTCTGTTTCTTCACTCTTGTGGTATATAATAATGCAGTATTAAACAGGAATTACTGTTTTTCTCTGGTAGCATTGGGTAAAAGAACTTTGAGAATTGCTGTAAAACTGATGAAAAATTTTTTATATTCTACATGAATAGTTATAATAAGAAGTAGTATGCAACATAAAAATAGACTTTCTTCTCTACAAGTTCTTAAAGTTTTTCCTTTAATCTGTTCTGGGCAGATATATACAGCATAAGTGACCCCATTTTTCACAATTTCAAACAGGTACTGTAAAGCCTTTGGCTTTGATCTGTAGGGCAGGTAGTCTTAGTGCAGTTGCTTTTAAATTTTCATCACCATGACTGATGTGCAGTGTCAGATAGTCTCTCTGTATGTGGTGAAAACATTTTGTGATAGACTGGGACAGATTTTTCTTAAGATAGTTTGATTGAGTCCATTCATAAAACTCACAGTGCTTGTGTTACAGTCTAAAATAGGTTCTTGACCTTGTGCATATGATCAGTGGATCTTATCTTTGATTTCTAGTAGCTGTGCAAGTCGAAGAACAGCTCTAGAGAAGTAAGCTCATATTTTTCATTCTGAGTCAGGTTTTGTGTAAACATAGAGTAGGAAAGTACTGTAGTAGAAAACTACAGCATGGCCAAACGTGCTTTTAATCACAGGATTATTTTATTTTTCTGAAGGCCAGTTAAAGCTAGTAGAATTTTTAAATCACTATTGTGTCTTTTGTGAAGGTGCAAGTACTGGCATCTCAGCATAAGGAAATACTACTAGATGACTTAATAAAAGAACCCCCATTTCGACATTTTTCATAGTTTAGGGAAGGGAAAAATTGCGTTTAATACCTGAGTACAGCAAGGAGGACAAAACTGTAATAAACACTTATATTTGGATGGTGTTTGCAGTGGAGTGGCCTAAATTCTTTAATTAGCTGTGCATAAAATTAGTGTTTGAGGGCTGAAACTGCCTTTAATAAGGTTTAAATAACATATAATACTATGCAAAATACGTGTAGATAACTTGCTTTATTTGTTTAAGATTATGGATGAGGTTCATTTGTGGAAACGCCAATTTTTGTTTAATGCTAATGATAATAAACCTAAATGAAGACAGTAATTTAAATTATACATGTGAGTGACATAAAATTGGACAAACTTATACAGTAAAAAATTCATATCCTTAATTTCTTATTACTGTGTGTAGTGTGAGCATCAGCTACATTTTGTATCTGAAGAATCTTTATCGAAATAAATACTTATTACTTTCACACTATTTCTGTTTTTAAAGTGTTTGCAGCATCTGAGTGGACCTTTTTTTTTTTTTTGGCTTTTATATTATATACATGGATTTAAATTCCTGTGTAGCTCTGAATTTTTTTCTATTGCAATCATTTCAGTGCTAGTGTTAATCTTCCAGGCACTACTGGTCTGTTCATCCAGTCATGGTGTTTGCACTACGTAGTGCAAAATCCCCCAGAGAGAGGTTATTGTCAGAACACAGGTATTGATTATGTGTAAATCTGTAAGTGATTTATTAAGTGTATCTTCCTTCCCCTCCCTGAAGTAAGATGAAGGGGAAAAAATTATCCTCTTTTGGCCTCTGTCTACCATAAAATTTTATTTTCCTATTCCTGTGCAAGTTCTCAAATTGTTAAGCTTTTGTTATTATGAAGAAGGAGTTGTCATGAACCCCCTCAAAGCCTCTGAAGGCCCTTCAGCCCCACCATCCCCCTTTCTTCCTTCAGCCCCCTCAAGTCTTTCATTGTGTTCCTTGTTTTGAAATGACTACAGGAAATGTGTTTACAGTCTGTATAAGTTGGTGTGTATTTCACTGATTTCCTCTTTAAATAGTGTTGATTTTTGAACAATTGTAAAATACTGAGCTACTTTTAGGTTAATTGAAAAAAACCAGAAATAATTCTTGTGGGATTTGTGTTGAGTGTTGGGTAAGCAAGGAATGGGCCATTTGTGGTTCAGGGAAGCTTTCTGAATTCAGGTCATCAGAGCTGGAAAGTTAATGAACTAATGGATTTTTTCACTTGGAGAGATGATACCCCTGAGGAGACTCGGTGCCTTCCACAGAAGGTGGTATAGATGTACAGAGCAGCATTGCTCTTTCCTCTGGCAGTTCTTAACTGGGATTAAGACATGCAGCATCTCTAATTCTGTAAGGTTCTTATAATGTTAATATTGTACAAGTCATCAATACAAAAGCTTTGCCAAAAAAACCCCATTAATTTTTTTCTTTATTAAATCAAGGATGTTTAATGTTGCTTTGTAGTGCTTATTGAGTGATGGTCTTAAAACTAATAGACATATGGTCACGTACCGAATCAAAGTTTTAATCTATTTCTATCTGGCTAAAAGAAACGAAACACCCCCCTGCCCCCAAACCAAACAAAAACGCCAAACAAAAAACCCCAAAAACCTACAACCAAAAAACCCAACAACAATAAAAAAAGAAATCTTTTCATTGGTTTAGAGCTAGAAATTATATGGGTAACAGTGTGGGGTGTAATGGTGCTGTTTCTGCCAACAGTGACCCCTTGTCAGTTACAGGCATTTTCAAGACAACCTGCTACACCTTACCTGGAATGCTGCAATCCCACACTGTTGTAAAAGGAAATTAAGAGTCAGGGACCTAAAGCCTATTGAAATTTGACATCTCCAGCAATTTTCAATCTTTGCTAGGAAATCTTGTAAGGTTATAGGTAAGCAAGCAACTTCCCTTTCTGCTTTCAGTCTTTAATAAATTGTAAGCAGTTCCAGTGGAAGGGGACTGAACCCCTTTCCTCCTGCACCGTAAGAGCCGGCACATGCCCTGTTATCCCAAGTAAGCTGCTTTGAGGAAATTTGCTGTTGAACATACTTTGTGGCAGTTTGCTTGTAGTCACGTAGTCCTCAGATTTTGAAAAGCATGTCCTTGGCTGTTGCAAGCCTTTATTACTGTGGAATACTAAATTACTTGAATGAATATTTTAAGATTTGGCCCCCTTTGTAAAAGAGGAAAGGTATGCCCAGTAATTTATAAAATTTGATGTCACTGTTTCCACTGTCATTTCACCTTTGATAAGAGACTGTTTGGCAGCCACAGACAAACAGCTGAGTCTTGAAGTGCAGAGCTACCTGTCCCTCCCCAAGCCTTCTGGACCTCCAGGATCCTACAGACATATGAGAGGGGTGATTCACTCCCAGAAATTCATCATCTCCTTGTTCCATTTTCTGCTTTTCTAATTAGGTTCAAATATTTTCTTTTAATACCAACTTTGTTTAGCATAGAAACAAAGCTATTGTATTACTTTCAGGAACATATTTCCTGCTGTTACACTAGCTTTTTTTTTTTTTTTTCTTCTTTTTTTTTTTTTTTTTTTTTCCTTTTTTTTTTTTCCTTTTTTTTTTTCCCCTTCCTCCTCACTCCATTACTTTGAGGGAAGTTATTTCAGGATTACTACTTCTAAAGCGAGTCAAAACAACGCTGAACTTCTCGTTAGTCTCCAAAATACTGATATTAATTTTTATTCTTTTGGGCAGGAGAGAGGGAGTTGGTAGATTTTTGGTGTCAAATCCATTATATTCCTCTGATTCAAAGTGAGGGTTTTTTGAGTTAAGCAATCCTGACCTGAAACACACTTTTTTCCCCGCATGTTATTTGTACCGTAAGTAATCAATGCATCTACTGAAATAAACCAAAAACTTACTTCCATGTCTGAAAATGCCTCTGTTAATTAGCAAAGCTAACCATGAAAGATCAGACTTTGTGAACTGTAAACTTAGACCTAGACTTCAGCTCCAACAGGTTCCAAATAAGGGAAGTTTCAGCAGTATAGACAGTTCTTCTTTACTATTGTTTAGTTTGAAGTGTTCTCAGGAAATAAGTAGTTTCATTTTAAGTGTTTTATAATCCTTCTCCGTTTTCAGGTGCTATAGTAATGAACACTGTAGAAATGTCATTGAATGCTTTTAAAAGAACCTTGCTTAATAATACAGGCAATGTTGCTATTTTGGCGTATAAGCACTTCCATTCTATGGCACTGACAACTATCTTTTGAACTAGAACTTGCTATATTTAGCCTCTTACCAGTTCAGTTGTTCTAGAAGCTTGAACAAAACCAGTTAATTGTTGTCTTTTAAATGCAACTTTTTTAAAAACAAGTTTCATATTGTAATGTCAGGTGGGCAGAAGCTTGCATCATGGCAGGGAGAGATTTGCTTATTTACACCTGATGTCTTTTGATATTTGGAAAGGCATGGGGTAAAGAGGTAATTTAAAAATTTGGATTTCTGTATTCTAATTAAATACTACTCAACTATCCTCTTTGGGCAAAGTATGCAACTAGAATAAAATCTCTAGTGTAATTAGCAACAACATAGAAAGTTTGTTGAAAAGAAGTTAATTTTGGTGTGTTTTCTTTGCTTTTCCTCAGTATCCAACCCTGTTGGAGGACAACATGTGTCAGTCCTTGCTGGCTAAAGCATATGTGTATTTCAAGGGATGTGGGTCTTGTGGAAAATAAGTAGTAAGACAGATGAGTATATAAGAGACAGTCAAGCTTTGTATAAGTGATGTTAGATGTAGTATTTACTGGCTGAATATTCCATGTTGTTACTTAACCAGCTGATACAGTTTTTATACAGAACCTTAAAGACTGTCTGTGTGAGTGCATATATATGAATAAGTTGATGAAAAATGAGACTGAGGAGCTAGTACTCATTTTTCATTGACCACTCTGACAGGTAATATTCTGCTTTTGTCTGTATTAATGAGAGTTCTTTTTATCTGTATCAGTGGGAGTGACTGAAGATGCATTTTGTAAGTTTAGCATCATAAATTGCAAATTTAACCTCTAAGTTGTTTTTTGGGGAGTAGGACTTTGTAGTTGCTCATTAGTAGTCACAAACACTTAGTATGAGTTAGTGTTGGGGAAGTGTGTGAAGGTCTGTAAGAGGAAAGTTGTTTATGTTCACAGAATCACCAATTTATATTTATTTGTTTGCCTCTTCCTGGTGTCTCTGTTTTTACATTTTTTAAAGAAAAGAAACAAAAACTTTTAGATTATCTTTTGCCTTGTGTTTATCTGTAAATGATGGCTGCCGTTCATAGTTGTAGTTGAGATGAAGCAGGTGTTTGGGAGGAGTTGTTTTTCTCATTTTTTTCCCCTTCAACATATTACGTTCCATGTAATTTGTAAGACTGAAGTTGAGGAGGGACATTTGAGAAAAGCGAAAAACCTGGATTAAATAAAAGTTGAAATCTAGAGTAAGAGAGTTATGTTGACAGTTCAAGATGAGTTGAGGATCATTCTTCTGAATTGGTTCCTAAAAGAGGGAAGATAAATTAATACCTGATCCTTAAACTTGTTCGGTTGCCTAAACATGTCAAAACTGTTGCAGCAGTACGACATTTCCTCTTAAAGACTTGTTTTCAACTTTCTGAGTACTGTTAAATTGCTGTTGTGTAGTGAATCTCCTGTCAGGCCTACCTATAATGGACGCAAATGTTACCTTTTGAGAGGAGGAACAAATTTTTGTTTTTCTGGAATTTAGGTTTGCTTGAAAAGGAAGTTCTTGGAGCATATTACAGTTTGCTATAAAGCTTAAAACCGACCAGCCAATCCCATTCCTCTTCAAGCTCCCACCCAAAGCAGCACTTGTTTTGTGATAACACCAGCATGCTCTGAGACAATGCTTTGGAGGTAAACCAAGTCTGTCAGTCCTTGTGCAGGAGGTACAACTCCTTCTTTTAAGGAACAATCACTTTTTAGTCTGCTTAACTCATCTGCCCTGTGCTGGCCCAGTAACTTTCAAGTGCTGCAGAAACCATTCAAGCAAAGTGAAGAAGGAAAATGTTTTGCCTAGAATCCTGCAGCTCTTGGATGTTTCATTTGACAAAGAAGATTCCTTATTGATTAAATTGCATGTTCTGCTGAGTAAAGCCTGGGAAGGAGAGGTGGGTATTACAATTCCTGCATTTCTGTTACTGGTAGAGTACTGTTATGGAGTCCGGCCTGCAAAGGCTTGAGTCTTTTTGGTGCTGAGACTAGACTTAATTCTTCCCTTGGCCTTTATGGGATTACTCTCAACACTGGTTACTCAGCTCCTCTTCTGAGCCTGGAAGGGAACACGGTGCCAGGTGTATTCCTGCAGGAGGAATCTGGAGAAGTTTAGTGTAGGGTTTGCCTACCCAAACAAGAGTAATGCTTTGAATATCAAAGGATGAGTGAAGAAGAAAACACAGATATTAAAAATTGTGTCAATATTTAATCTTGTGAATGATAACTGTCAGGTGTCATAAGCAAGCTATAGGCATAGATTCCCCCACCACCCCACACACCCTCTGAGGGAGTATAATAGTGTAATAGGAATTTCCTGACACTCCTTAGGAGATGTAGATAATACTGTATTGTCATCTTTGATTGTTGCTGAAGGTCACCTAGGAGCAAAAGCCTGCTTAGTAGGACCAGTTTTGGTAGCCCATTTCTCTGACTTCCCTATGACACTTTCGACAAATATCCGAAGTGAAGTAATAGGCCAGATTCAGGAGAACAGCAGTGAGACAGTGTGCCCCTTAATTTCTTCATGCTCCTTCTCTTAGCTTCCAGTCATGGTTTTGGTGTGTAACAGCCAGCCTGTTCAGATAACACTGCTGAGGAACCTTTTTAGTCATTCAGAGATGAGTTGTTTTTATTTGTAAGAGTGTGAGATTGTGAGCCAGCATCTTCCAGATATGCTCGTTGTTACAAGTTGGTGAAAATTTCGGAACTCAGGAAAGTGTGAATATTGAGCTCTTCATTTGTCATTAATAGGAGTACATTTTATCTGTGCTGTGTTGAAGAATATGTAGTTCTGTATCTTAATATGCCATTTTTCAGAGATATTCTTGGAGCAAATGCTCGATAATATATCTCTGTCACTGTAAATTCTTGTCTTTTAAATTAACAATATTCAAAGGGTTTATAAAAATTCAAGTAGTGATTAGATTCTGAGGCAGGAAATGGGCTGCTCTTGCCCTTTTCTGGGTAACCTCAGCCAAATTTCATCCAGAATGAAGGATACAGGCTAAGGATGCTGAGTTATTGTGTAACAGACTATTTAATACCATCTTGCTGAATACCCTGTCTTGCAATGGAATTGAAGAGGTTGGTACAGTCTCCCTTGCCTCTTGGACTGTGGGTCAGGACCCCTGTGGTGGCAGCTTTAGATGACAGTAGTCAGACCCTGCTCATTTTGTCTGCTGAGGGATAGGAAATGGGGGAGTGAGAATAGACTGCAATTATTGGGTGCAAATGTTTACTCCCAGCACTGCTAACTAACTAATTGTTGGATCTACTCACTTCCTTCAAGGCAGAGAGCGTAAACACCTGCATTCTGTAACTTCTGTTGGTTCTTGTTCCAGTGCTCTGTGGTATTAGACCTGTAAATGATGTTATGGAAAGGAATGAGGCAGATGGTTGTGTTTGTTGAGAACCTTGAGAAACATTGTTCTGTAAAAGTAATCACTTTCAGATCAACATGTTTCACCTGGAATGTGTAGAATTGTGATAAACACTCTATGGCTACTCTGTTGAAAAATGGAGTAGTAATGTTTGTGACCTTTTTGAAAGTAAAAATATCCAGCAAGTGTGTTGACAGTCTAAAACGTCTGAGAATTAACAGTGACCTGTCTGATATCCTTGTGGGAACTTTATAGAACTAGGCTAGAAATTTCCTCTGCAAGAAGAATGAGAAGCTGTGTGTGGTCACTAGTCTTGAGAGTACAAGTTCTTGTGTCTCCTGTTTCTGCTTTGTGGGTACTCCTACTGAGATTCTGTGGGACATATATTTACCTCTTCCTCACCTTGTTCTTAACCACCTCTTGCTAAGAAGACTAAATAGTGACTTCCAGTAAAAGTAAGTTGGTGTAAACCTTGGATTCAGCAGGCTGGTAGAGTTTACTCCTCTAACTTCTTGCAGTTCACAGCAATTCAAGCATGGTTATATAAGAGGAGCAAGCTATGTAATGTTAAGTGCAAAACGATCAACTAACAAGAGTATGAAATCAAGTTGTGTCCAAAGGGAACTGTTGTAAAAGCTAAAGTGTATCAAATGGAAATTAGACCCCAAAACATTTATTTCTATGCAAAGTAATACAAATTTATAGCAGTAGATCTGCTGGATGTTCGTGAATCTGGGAGTTCTAGTGTTGTTCTTTGACTGTATTTGGTATAAATTAGGGAACAAATGCCTAGTTCCACTGGGGACCACAAATATTTTGTTGCTCACCTTGTTATCCTGCAATGCATTTCCTTTGGAAGACAGGTACTGGCAGTTTTATAAGGTCACATTTAGTCAGGGAGCCCTGGTTTTCCGGCTTCCTCAGCATACAGCTGTAATGTGCATTACAACATCCCATGTCATTGAGGTTGGAAGGCACTTTGGGACACAGTCTTGTTCAGCCCCCACTGCTCAAGGGTCACTTAGAGCTGGTTGCTCAGGACTGTATCCAAATGACTTTTTAGTATCTCTGAGAATGGAGACTCCACAGCCTCTCTGTGCCAGTGCTTGGTCACCCTTGCAATAAAAAAAGTTTTCCTGATGTTCAGGGGGAATCTCCTGTGTTTCAGTTTGTGCCTATGGTATCTGGTCCTGTCACAGGGCACCACTGCAAAGAGGCTGGTTCGCTCTTTAGTACACCCTCCTTTTAGGTTTTGTGTGCACTGATTTGACCTCTGCAGGGTATCTCTAGGCTGACTTCCTCGACCTTTCCTCATATAAGAAGTGCTCCAGAGGGTTGTTTTTGGCTCTTCACTGGACTCCCTCCAGTATGTTCATGCCTCTCTTGTCCTAGGCAGCCCAGAAGTGGACACTCTACTCCACGTGTCTCTCCAGTGCTGCATAGAGCCCTTGACCTGCTGGCAGCACTCATCCAGATGCAGCCCACGATACCATAAATAATCTTTGTCTCAGGGGACCACTGGTTATTCTTCAGTTTGATGTCTGTCAAGAGCTCCTTGTTCTTTTTTGCCAAATCTGCTTTACAGCCAGTTGGCCCCAGCAGGTATTAACCCATGAGTTTGTTCCTCCTCCCCAGGGACAGGATATCACACTTCTCTTTGAACTACATGACTAGAAGGAGTGCGATAATATTTTGTATGAAGTTATATGTTAATCAAAAAACTGCTAGAATTGAACTGTTCACCTGTTGTGATTGAATGCCGGTAGGTTACTGGGAAGAAGTGCCTGTAGTGTCAACTTCTGGGAGGGAGACACTGAGAAGTCTATTCAGGACTGTTACCAGCTTTACCTGCTTTTCAGGTGATAATGGCAGTAGATTGCTGACAGTAATTGTTTATTTGGTCTTGGTGATTTTCCATAGGATAGACAAACATTGTTAAAGGAAGGGGCTTGAGTGTGTCTGCAGCACTGTGGAATAAAGGACCTTTTGAGTCCTCTGCAGGCTTTTTGTGTGTGTGTGTGTGTGAAATGATTGCGCTTTCATGTACACTGACATTTTAGTCTAATTTCCTCAAGATGTACTTGTGCCTACACTCTGAGTTCAGATGTTTGTGTTCAAGTTGCATCTTTGATTCATTAGCATTTGGGCAGTGGTTTGTGGAAGTTTTCCAGCTAGCGGCTTCTTATAAACAGCTCTTTCTCCTGCCAATAACAGACTTGGTCTCTCCCATTCCCCAAGAAAGGTAATGTTCAGATAAGCGGGAGTGCATTAACACATTTCCTCTATTTGGACACTGGCTTCTTACTATCTTGGTGAATCTGGGTGGAGACACTAGTGAAATTATTGGGATTTTGCTTCTAAAAGCCTTTCCAAACCTACATGTGTTTTTTTAAAACACCAGCAGAAGCAGCAGTCTGGGTTCAACTTAAATCTGAAAGCATACAAGACACAAGCAAGGCAACTGTGTTAAAACTGTGGAGTTCATTTTAAAAATATAGCCATTAAAAGAAATCTGGGAATGAACATGGAAAAACATCTGGGCTCTGATACTGTATTCATATTTGTGTAAGTCTATCACTCATAGACTTTGGTAGGGATCTAGAGTTGCATAAATCTTCACTGTTGAGTCAGACTAGGGGATTAGGATCACAGTTCTCTAGCAGTGTTTTCAGAGATGCTTTTGTACAGAATTTTGAAAAATGCCAGAATGTTCTAGTAGCATCAAAAACTTACTGGTTAGTTGCTGGGGTTTTAAATCTGCATAAAGGCCTGACTTAAGGGGGATGAAAAGAGGTGAACCTGTGAGTTAAATAATCCAAGCATAGATTTAGTCATTGCAATTCTTACCTATCTTGGAGAATACAGTAAGACCTCTTCTTTTCAAATGCTACACAACTTTTCATCAGTGGAGAGGAAATAATACATTTTTGCTCAGACTTTACTGCAGTGACTTACTGCCAAATAGAATGGAATTATTTAAAGTATTAGGAGTCTTTGCTTTGTTAGAAAACACTGCTGCAAAAAACCATCTGTGCTAGAGCTTTTTTGGAAGACAGTGCTCTTCTAAGTTGATATCCTAGAACTTGAGCAAACCAGTTCCCGTAAAACCTCACAGATGTTAATCTAAGTCATTAGCAGAATAGGAAACTGCATTGAAAAGCAGAGTCATTCATACTTAATCCTAAAAGGTAATAAGATAAGTTTATAATACAGGTATTTCTGTATATTTATCCCATGGAGGTGTGTACTCCTTAAAACTACCTTTTATGGACCTTTAATGCACTTTTCAGAGCAGCTTGTGGTGTGTCAGTTGTTAAGTGGCAGAAAGCTTTATGTTCATGTTTGTGTTCAGTGAGTTTGGAGCAAATAACATTACAGCCATTGCTTCATTTTTATAGCATTTGGATTAAAAGCAGAAGAATTAACCAGTTCACATTTAGCTTTTTCCTGAACCGTTCTGAGTTATCAGATGTGCTGCTTTATCCATAACGTACGGAGATGACCAGCCCAGAAGCAGCAGTGCTGTAATACCTCTGCAAACGAGTGCCCTGTAATTTGCCAGGGTTATACACATCACACCTTTTTAAAAATACAGCATGCAATTAAATTGCAGTTGAGATAAAAAGGTCGTGCTGGCTTAGAGATTTTTGATTAGCAAGGGGAGAAAAGGGCACTGGGAAGTGTTGGTTTGAGTCTATGCTTTGTTTGAAAACAAAACCTCATTTTTTTGAAAGGAAAGCTGAAAAGCTTTTACTTGGATTGCTGTCTGCAAATCTAAATAGTTGCCTTCATTATCACTACTTGTAAAATTGCTGGCTCAGGAAGGCTTTAGAAAATAATTTCCCTGAAGAGGCACCAATGTAGCAAATGCAAATTAAAAACAAAATTACTGACCTTTCAATATTATACATAGCAGAATAAGCAAAAAGTGCGGAGGGACACGTGACATTCCATCTGCCACTCCTCTGTTACTTTGAGGCTTTGCTTTTGGGACATGGGGAGCTAAGAATATTTGCAATATATAAAGCCATATCTCAAGTTTTTGGTACGTAGAGTTTAGTAGTCTAGTGGATCTGACATCAGAGGAGTGGAAAAAGTAGCGATAGGATTGTTTTCATCATAAAAATCTTTTTATTTAACCAAAGCTCCAAAGGACAAGCAGGATAGAAGCTTGTGTGTTGTGTCCTGTTTTGATTTTGTTCAGCAGCCTATTCCGGCCCAAGGCAGGGAATGGCTTCTCTTTATTATGAGCTGTACTTTTATTTATAATACCTAGAAAGTTGATATGATATTTTGAAAATACATGTAAAAATATACCTTTAATGAAAAAAGTTCTGCTAATAATTCTGTTTGATTACAAATACAGCGAAATCTAGTTTTTCATATTTTTCCTCTATTCACATTATGGGTTTTGGGTGTAAGTGGAAGGAGAGATAAACTACAGCTGGTCATGATTTTCCTCTGTATTGTTATACCATAATTCTTTATTCTTTTACTACTTTAGCTCTTATTTTCAAGTCTATTTTGACATTATTGACTGGTATCTGGGATATTGGTAGATTGGTGTCTGGGGTATTTTCTTTTTCCACAATAATTCTGGGAATAGCAGCTTTTTTCCCCTTCATCCTTTAGCTTTTTTCTTTAGATGTAAAATGCTAACTCAGTTCCTGTTTTTGTATAAACTAAACTAAACTTAACTTTAAACTTTGCTTTTTTAAAATTGGTTTAGTTCAGAAGGGGGGGGGAGGGGAAGGGTTTCAGTTCCATGATGAAACTTGGCTGAATCACAAACTTTAAGCAATACTCATGTCTTGTATTTTTTTGCTACACTTACTAGCAATCCCAGATACTGCTTTACTTATCTATCATACTTTGAAGCACATTATTATCTTTTATTGTACAGGTTGATTTGGGGTTTGGTGAAGCAGATCAGCATTGCAGTACAACTTAGGAAGTGCCAAGTAACATGTTGATATGGAATAAGAGTTAACCATCTGTCACTGTTCGCACTGTGGAGGAGTAGGGAAGAGTCTCATGTCCATTATTACCTGCCTTTCCACCTACAAAGTCTCTGGAGTTGTTCTGTGGATTTGCAGCTCTGAAAGGCAAAAGTATTAGACTTCTACAAATCATAATTTTCATAACTATTTCTTGAAATCTGTGCTAGTTTCATAAATACCGTTTTAATAAAAGTTTGAGAAACTTTGTGATAATGAAATCAACTAGATGTGGCAGAGCAATTACCTTTTATTATCTATATTCTTTTTTTTTTATTCTAAACAGTAACTTACTGTTTTATTTTTACAGATGACTATGGATGAGAAATATGTGAACAGCATTTGGGATCTTCTGAAAAATGCAATCCAAGAGATCCAGCGTAAGAACAATAGTGGTCTCAGTTTTGAGGAGCTGTATAGAAATGCATATACAATGGTGTTGCATAAACATGGTGAAAAACTCTACACTGGACTAAGAGAAGTGGTCACTGAGCATCTAATAAACAAGGTTTGTTATTTTATGGACACAATGGAAGTGTCTTATAGGAAAGAATTCTGAGCAGTTATTCAAATGACAAAAAATTTAACTTTATTATGTTGCCTTGTGTTGCAATTGTGTAGTTTCTCTCAAAAATGATAGCATAGAGCTAACATCCAGCTCAAACGGCTTCATGTTCCAGGTACTGTTTGTTGGATCTTACTGATGGAGGGCAAACCCTAGAAAGTATTTGAAAGTGTGTAACAGGAAACAAGTTTTGTTCAAGAATAACTGTTGAGAGGTGGGAATGTTTTTTAAAGGTTTGTGGCCTTTTTTCGTGGCATTTTGTGACTTTATTAGGCCAAATTTTGGTTTATTTTTGAGTCAATTTTTTCATCTGTGGAACAAAATAAATACCAATGTAAGAACCTGTTTGTTATGGGCTAATGAACTAATTCACAGGTTAATGAGAGAGTTGTGCTAGGATTATGCTATTTAAAGAGGCAGTAGGCACTGTTCAAAAACATCAGCTCAGCAACAACAAAAGTCCTGAGTAGTCTGCATTCTGTCATTTCAGCCTTTGCAAAACTGTAATTCAGTCAAAATGACATGCAGAAACTTCTTGTTTCTGAAGATGTATCAGCTAAGAAGAGGACTCTCTAGGTCTCATGTTAAATCATGGAATCACCTCTTAAGACTTGAGAGAAAAGTTTAGAATTGATTCATAACTATGTAATTGAAAGAAGTTAAAACTCACTTTTTAGGAATCCAGATAATGTTTAGTGGTAATAGGATTCCAAGCCTGGAGAGATGCCTGCCTTACTCCTTATCTCCCTATCTCTGAAGAGAGACATGGGTCCACTCTGATCCCATAGGCTGGCTGTGGGTCCAGATGGAGTATCAGATTTTTGTCCTGTTTTTACAGCGTCTGGAAAGGAAAGTCGTACGCTGTCACGTGTCTTGGGTGATTATTTATGACTGAATCACAGAGAATGGATGGGAGGTTTGTGTCTAAATAGTGTGGAATTCTTGGGCAGTTTTTGTGCACGCCAGTTGGAGTTACTGCTGTGGATGAGAAATGTGTTACTTTGTTTCTAAAATCTTAGTTTTAAAAGGTGTGATCTGGAGAAGTATAGTCTAAAACTGCTTTAAATGTGGGGGTTTTTTACTATTTGCACGAGAGGACACATCCTGTATGAAGTGGCTAGATAATTTATGGCTGTTTTCTATAATTGTAGCACATCTGTGACTCTCAAGCTCTTCTGTTTTCATAATCTGTGCATTCAAAATCTGTACTATTCATATAAAATGTGGCAAATGGCTGAGACTTTTTGTGCCTTGTATATGCCTATGTTTACTTAATAATCATGATGGTACTAAACTATTAATCCTAAGCTTTAGTCTATGCTGGTTTAATTTGAGGGAAGCTGCTTTGTTCCTAAGTATTCTGCAACTTCTTATCTTAGTTCCTATTTTGCATATTAAAAATCATCCATTTGCAAAAGAAATTACTCTGAAGTGCTGATTGTGGCAAACTAACAAAAGAGCAGAAGAGACTGACTGTATTTTCAGTGCACTGGCTGAGAGGACTGCAGAGATAGCAGTGTAGAGAAGGGCCTTTCTGACACTGAATACTGTTGTATCTGATGCTTAAAAAAAAGTCTTTTCCAGGTACCTAATATTCTGATCTATAATGTGATTAACCAAATTATGTCCATGTGTATAGGTAGCACAAAAATATATAATCAACATTTTTTTACATAAAAAGGCTAACTACTGAGCTTTAGTAGTTAACTGCTGCAAAGTTAAAAAGTCTAAATTATTCTGATGGTGCTGTCCTATAAATTAAATAATCCAAGAAAGACTAAAAAATTGAAAATGTGACTTCTTCCAAAAATTTTTGAACGGTAACGAAAATGTCTGTAAGATCAAAGCCACTCGTTGTCCCTTTTGGATGTTTACTTAGGAACTTTATATTGAGGTAGTTATAGATGGAAGTATAGAAAAAATAGTGTGTTGTTTATTAAGAATAAGATCAGTTCTACAATAACATCTTATGTTTGTGCCATTAGTACTTGGTGTAAGATAGCTAAAAAGAAGTTTCTTTAACCTCACACTTTGTCACAGAAATTTTAGAAAAATCTTTTATGTTCACTGTCTCTTTCCAAGAGCAGTTCTCTGTTAAATATTTAAGTAGCTAATTAACAATCAATGCTCTCATCACAAGTCTTTGTAAACTTCTATTCAGGGAATAGGTGGTGGATTGTGGAATTCAGAAGAGGGGGATTTTTCCAACTGAAATGTTGCTCATTAAATTTCATAACGGTTATAAAAATGAAAATGTGCAAAAATGAATATATTTGACCAAAAAACTACACTCAGTTCAGAAAGTGCTACTGAGGAGCCAAACCCAAATTTGAAATTGCTAGAATGCTTGCAACATAATTGTCATTTGCTGTCTACATCTGCTGATTATCTTTTTACAAAAAAGCTACATTCCTGTGGTATTCCTGTCATGCTGGTTAATTAAGAATGGATAAAGAGACTGGGTAGAGGCAATGTGCGTGTTCAAATGTTTTTGCAAATGGTAGTTTTGGTGAGGCATGACTAAGAGCTGTATTTATGCTTTATGATTATTTAACCATTAGATGAAAGTTGTGCTCATTCAGCATTTTAATTAATAAGAAACCAAACATTTATAAGAAAAGTATTTAACCTCTCAACAAGAAAACATAATACAGTGTACTGTCCTTACAGCCTGTTTAATTGTAACTAAAATGATAGTTGCAAATGGGATCAGTACAAGATAGCATGTATGCAAAGGAGTTGCTATCAAGGGTGCTTGGTATTGAACTTGCAGACCCTGATAGCTTCTGGTTGCTGGTTGCCAGGTTGTGGCTGATAAAGGCAGGTGCTCTGCATCACTGAGAGGAGTCAGCTGCCTTGAACTACCCTGGTTTTGCTACAGGATAAGGACATGCTAAAACTTGTCTTTACCTGTGTATTGTCGTCATTATTTAAGTACGGTACACGTAGACCTATTTAAAAATACTGTTGAATTTTAAAAGTACTGAAAGCTTTCATCTTAATTCAAGGATTTAATTCCTGTGCATCAGGTACTTCACTGATTTCTCCCTTTCTTGCCCATTGGCAATCTTGTAACGTGATGTGGATGGTCTTCTTCACACTTCTCAGGCCTAGTCTGTTAAGTTTTTTTAAAAACACAGAGCTTAGTTTACAGTTCTCTAAACCATTTGATGGTAAACAGCATCACTTGTGTTACAATAAAAAAGAAATCTTGATGTTAAAAGTTCACAGGGTAATGTTCTTAAAGCTCCTTTTGTATGCAAGTCAATGGGACCTGATGAGATGCATCCCAAAGTCCTGAGGGAACTGGCCGATGTAGTGCCAAGCCGCTCTCCATGAGAAGTCATGGCAGTCAGGTGAAGTCCCAGGTGACTGGACAAAGGGAAGCATTGTACCCATCTCTGTAAAGGGTAGAAAGGAACTACCAACCTCAGCCTCACCTCTGTGTCTGGGGCAATCATGGCACAGATCCTCCTAGGAGCTGTGCTAAGGTACATGGATGACAGGGGGGTGATACGGGACAGCCAGCACAGCTTCACCAAGGGCAGGTCTTGCCTAGCCAATGCCGTGGCTNATGCATCCCAAAGTCCTGAGGGAACTGGCCGATGTAGTGCCAAGCCGCTCTCCATGAGAAGTCATGGCAGTCAGGTGAAGTCCCAGGTGACTGGACAAAGGGAAGCATTGTACCCATCTCTGTAAAGGGTAGAAAGGAACTACCAACCTCAGCCTCACCTCTGTGTCTGGGGCAATCATGGCACAGATCCTCCTAGGAGCTGTGCTAAGGTACATGGATGACAGGGGGGTGATACGGGACAGCCAGCACAGCTTCACCAAGGGCAGGTCTTGCCTAGCCAATGCCGTGGCTTTCTGTAATGGAGTGACTACATCAGTGGACAAGGGAAGAGTTACAGATGTAATTTCTCTGGACTTCTGTAAAGCTTTTGACATGATCCTCCACAACATCCTCTCTAAACTGGAAAGAGATGGATTTGATGAGTGGACTGTTAGATGGATAAGGAATTGGTTGGACAGTTGCATCCAGAGGTTTCAGTTGCTAGCTCAGTGTGCCAGTGGACATCAGTGACAAGTGGTGTTCCTCAAGGTCCATACTGGGACCAGTGTTAATATCTTCATTAATGACATTGGGACCAGTGTTAATATCTTCATTAATGACACAGACAAAGGAATCAAGTGCACCCTTGAGAAGGCTTTGGGGTCACCTAATTGTGGCCTTCAGTACCTGAATAGAGAAACCTTTTATAAGGACATGTAGTGACAGGACAAGAGGTAATGGCTTCAAACTGAAAGAGAGTAGTTTTAGATTAGATATTAGGAAGAAATTCTTTACTGTGAGGATGGTGAAACACTGATACAGGTTGCCCAGAGAAGCTGTGGATGCTCCATCCATGGAAGTGTTCAGGGCCAGGTTGGATAGAGATCTGAGCAACTTGATCTAGTGAAAGGTGACCCTGCCCATGACGCAGGGGGTGTGGAACTAGATGGTCCTTCAGGTCCCTTCCAGCCCAAGCCATTCTATGAGTCTGTGATTTTTGTGCACACTTCATAGTCTAGTGAAATCTAAACCCATGACATGCAATGTACCACATATATTCAGTAAACTCTGTGTGTGTGACAAAGGAGTTGATCATTTGCTGGCCAAGCCAAATACAGTCTTGTTGGTTTTTCTGTGCCTGTTTTTCTGAGTGTACCTCAGATTCAGAGATGTAAAGGACTGTCCTAAACTTAAATGAACTGAATCATGCTGGTTTGGGTTGATGCTAGAGCATTTCAGAAAAGGAGGAGATATTTGGGATGTCCTCACGTCCTGCAATATTTCTTGCTCTTGCCAAACATTTCTGGTGCTGCCGTGACAGAATGCCTTGTGATGTGGTGTTCTTTGCTGATGCAGCTGGTGGACTTTGGTAGTCACAGTACCTGGTATTTCAGAATAGTAATACAGGCAGGCACTGAAGAAATCCTTTGGTAAGGAGGGCACAGAGCTGGCCTTTATGGTACTGTTTGTGCAGAAGGAATTGTGTGCTGTCTGCAGAAGGTGTGGGCTGAAGGAAACATCTCTATTCTGGGACTCAAAGTTTTGTCTGGGATCCTTTACAAGCTTTAAATTTTGCTGTTGTGGTGTCACAGAGAGAAGGTGAGAGATAAGAGAGGCATCTCCTACAGGGAGTTTAAAATTATTTCCATAACATCAATGAAATAAGGAGGAATTACATGAGAAGTCATGTAGGAGGCAAATTACCCATTGAGCATTAGGGTGTACTGTAAGCCTGACTGAATGTCATACAATGCATGAAGTGTTAGCTGCCTTTATATTTTCTTAATAATGTTTTCAGATGATCTTGTGCAAGTCTGCTATTATGTGGAGGGGAAAAGGATGTGAGGGAATTACCAGAAAGTAAATGCCTGTTCAGAATCATCAATATTCTTCAGTGGTTTTTTTCTTTCAGCAGTAGAATAGAGCTGCAGAGATGAACAGACATTTCTGGTCAAGTCATAGTTAATCTGTTGCCTTACTTGGGACCCTTAAGATTTTAGAATACTAACTTTTAGACTACTTGGGTTTTTTGTAGAAGGTAAAGAAACTCCATAAATAAGAGTTCTGAGAGCTTGAAGCCTTAGTTCAGAAAGTGCTATTCTTCACTGGTACTCCCCACAGAAGGTTCTGGCTGTCCTTACAGTAGTGGAAATTACATAATTGAACTATTTGTGCTGCTGCATCAGGCCAGGCACTGTAAGAGAGAAAATACTAGGCCATAAGTCTGCTTTGTGTACACTTAATAAAGAGTTATTTAAAGGTATTGAAAGCTTATGCCAACTATTAAGAGATTGGGGGGAGGGTTCTATGTTTCCTGAAGAGCTGTATCCAGTTTAAAATGCAGTTGAGCCTGAAGTTACACAACAGATTTCATCCTTGCAACTATAAGAAGACCTTACATAGATTATGAAGCTGTTAATTTATTTTCAAGCAAGTCTTTATATGGACACTCCTATTTAAGCTGGCTTTCCTTGCCAATTTACTGTATAACTGCAAATATTGTCACAGAAATCACTCTAAGCTCTGCTAATTCAAAGTAACATTCTGCTGATAAAAATCTTTGAGATTGAAATTTTACTAAGGCATTGGAAGAGTAGCAGCTGTTTCTCTGAAGGGCTTTCTTCTCATGTAGAAGAGTGTGGATATTCAGATTTTTTTACTTCAGATCATTTATTCTACCAAAGTGGTTTGACTCTGCATCATTGCATGGATAAGATGTAATGTGCAGTACAGTAGTTTTCCTGTAATGTTGTTGTATTCGTGGCCCGTACAAGGAATGTGTGAAACACTTATTAACTAGACAGCTGTTGTAAGCAATAATTTGGTTGGCTTTTGTAGCAACTGAAAGAACAGCTTCCCAAACTTCTCTGCAGCTTAAAACAAACCTAGAAGAATATCATTGAGAAGAGAGACTTAAAGTAGTTTTGTTGTACAGCACCCATTCCTGAATTTAAAACACATTTCCAGAAAACCACATGGACACTCTATATGAAGCAGAGCTGGCACTCTTGGGTGTCTAGGTTGGAAGCAAGTTATCACTGCTACCTGGTAGCAAGAACCCCCTTTGCTACCAGTTGGTGTATGATTTGGCACTGGCTGTCCCAGTAGCATTGCTGTGATGGATGTGTGTCATTTTAAAGGCATGCTGCCTCTGTTTTGTTTTTAAAAAAAAAAGTGTGGTAAAATTGATGAATTCCTACCCTGCTTATCTGCGCTTATAAACTAATTATGCTTTGGTAAATTTTACCTGTGTGGATGATCTACCCAATAATGGTTTCAATATTTTTCCATACTGGCCAAAGAAGTGAAACCAACCATGTCATGTTTGTTTCTCTTGTTCTGGGAGATTCTGCATGCTCTTCATAAGTATGTCTGCTGAAGTTTTTAATGCATATTTGTGTTTTGGCTAAAAACTAGGTAGATTGGATGTCAACAGAGCACATATTTGAGAGACCAAAGAGTGAATGATGATCATGATCAGAAAGAATGAGGCAGCTAACCAGTGCTTTTAACTGCATATGGTTTTCTGAAAGCAAGGAGGAGAGGCTTTGCTCAGGTCTGCAGAGTAGATGTTTGAGGATTTCCAAAAGCTTTGAACAACCTACATATACCTGTATTGCCTAGATTCAGTAACAAGGTGAATATTGTTGGGATGAGCTTCTTGAGAAGAGACCATTGTGTTTGTACCATGTGCCATGCTCTGTCTCTTGTTTGCTCATCTAAGTTTGTGGAGGATATATAGTAGTGTGGCAGACAGAATTCTTTGTTATGCTGGTTTGGCGTAATAACTTAATGAAACATAATTAACAGAATGAGGTCTCTCAGGTGGTTGCATGTGATGTTGGTGCAGCTTCTGGCTGCTTCTTGTGTACAATTTTACTTTCCTCTTTGAATTGTTTGTACTGAAATTTACACTCAGCCAAGTATAAGTATAGATAACTGTGAGAATATCTTCTGTTGGCTTCCAGCAAGGGCACAATATATTCTGCATTTTATGTCAAAAATCAATTCCCACATTTCGTTAACTCTGGAATAATGTTTTTACATTCCCATGAGTTTTTCCTTTACATGAGTTTAAAGCTTGAGCGCTGTAGTATATGCCTACTGCACACAATGAAAATCTGGAACTGAATGTTCTTTTTTACTGGTAGGGGTAGTAGTGGCAAAGAGATGTAAAGTCTGAAGTTGAGACAGATGAATCAATTAGGGAGTGCATTTGTATAAATAAAGGTGACTTCCTTTTTTTCTTGTTATTGGTGAGTGGACTGTCAGTGTACGAATCTGCTCTTTACCAAGCAATTGTTTCTTTTCAGAACAGTTGTTTGCTGTAACTTTATGTTGTCTCAGTTTGTCTCTCTAAATGTCATCATGGCCAATTTTCCACCTGTACTTGTTCCTGTTTGTAACATTGACTGCTACTACCCAGTATTCTGAAATTACTTGTGACAGTAAAGTTAACATTAATTGAAATACTATCACAGGAAATAAAACCTCTGAGGAGCTGTAAAAAATACTTTTAACATTTGAGATTTCAGGAATTTCTTTGAACTTTAATATCCATGTCTATTTTGTTGCTCTTGTTTTCAGCCTGATTTTTCTTACTTGTGTGAAGTCATATTTTTCCACAGAAGAGTGGAAGTACAAGGTAGGGATGGCCAGGACCCCTGAAAAGCAAGAATTTTTTGTCAATATTCAAGTTCATAGAGGAGCTGAAGCTAAGTTTAAGATTAAATGCTGCAGGATAACCTGACTTGAGTTTATGGCAATGTATTATTTTTTTGCTTCAGGTGCGAGAAGATGTGTTAAACTCCTTGAATAACAACTTTCTACAAACACTAAACCAAGCGTGGAATGATCATCAAACGGCAATGGTGATGATTAGAGACATTCTGATGTATATGGTGGGTATTCTGCTATTTCACACATTTAGCTCTGCAGTAAATTGTCTTTTGACACATCGAAACAAATAAACTGGAGGGGTAAAAAGCAAGGCGTGCTTACCAGTCATTTTCCTAAGATTGTTCTCTGTCCCTTGTTTGGAATTTCTTGTGTGCATACAAGAGTATTTCAGGTGTTTGACAAATTGTAATTGGATTCTTCTTTTAGGTTATCTCATTATCACTTGAAAAATTAATCTGAAAAATGGTTGAACTTTGCAATTCTTAAAAACTAAGCTAGTTAGACCCATTCTGGCAGGTTGTAGATGGGACTTGCATGTTGCAGTTCATGTAGTGGTCTTTTCTTACTGTGGAAAGCGTGATGGTGTACAGTCTGCTCAAACGTCCAATGTAGTTGTTCTTTAAGCTTAAGGATTTAAAGAGGATAACTTTGCTTAGGTACAGTGTGTGTCCTTGAATGTTAAATTCTAACTGAATCCTTTGCTGTTCATATAGAGCTTGGGTACAAGATTGTACATAGGTCAGAATGTGATCTTTGGGTGCAAGCTTGCAATTTCTTACCTATAGCAAACAGAAAAGGCTTTTCCTTGAAGAGAGAGGGCATAACATTTTTGTCTCTGAATTGTGTGTTGTACTTCAGGTAGTTGGTATGTATTTAAATTCCCATAGTGGTGGGCATGCTGTAGGATGCAGGAGAATGTTTTTGCTTAGCTTATAGCCAAAGGCTTTGACTTGACAAAGAAGAAAAAAATGTGTTGAGATGCTGTGGGTTTTTTTATGTAAAATTATTATTTGCCAAAATACCATATAAAGATAATATGTTATGCACTATTAGACCTTGAAGGACAGAGAATGATGGCGTTTTTGCGTCAAAAATGGTAATTAACTGGAATTGTGCTCTATCTGCTAAACAGCTGGAGTTAAGATCTTATCTTGTAGCTGTTAAAGATCTCACCCTGTAACATTGACCATGTTTGTATTAGCTGTCAAGTCCACTTTGGTTAATAAGCTGCTGAAAGTTAAAGAATTAGGAGTAATAACTTGGTTATTACTGGAGTAATAACTTAATAACTTGGTTATTTTTTTAATGGATTTACTGACCTTCATGTCATTGGGGGGGTTGGTTTGTGTTATTTCAGTTGGGAAAAGATCGGAAAATAGAGAGCTGGATAAAATTCTTACTAGTGACACTTAATGATTTGTGTATCTTATCTCACTGAAAGGAAAATTATTTTTAATATGTACTGTCTTTGCTATGAAAAATCCTGGAATCACTAGTCTGTTTGTGAAGGACAAATACAAATCAACTGCTGCAAGCTGTAACTAGGCAAATTCAAGAGTAGTTAGTGATGAGATTAATCTACCAAAGCTAATGGTGAGTTTTCAGACATATTAGAAGAGGGAATCCAGAGCTTTCTATGAGAGTAGCTGTTGTGTTTTATCCAAATATTGCATATTGTTTCAGTACAAGGTAATGGTTAATGCAATGTTATCTCCTACTCTTAAAATCAATAAATTTTTTGATCCTTCGAATAGTGGCAGAGAAAATTGGCCAGTTAACTCTTCCTATTTCAGTGTGTTCACCAATATATTAAGGAGCAAAAGGTTCCCTCTGTGAGGAAGGGCTACATACTGCAGTTACCAGTTCTGGGGGAAACTAGAGCTCTTTCCTAAGTATTTTTTGCACTCAGGAGAGCAATGCCTTGACTTTAGTTTGAAGCTTGTGAGTGCTGTTCAAACATCCAGCCAGACTTCTCTTTTCCACCAAAATTTCAGGGTATGGAAAATAAATTTGCAGCCTTCCTACAGGTGCAAATTGAACTTCATGGGTTATCTTTTAGATTCAGAACAAAATAATAACCAAATAAACTTGATCACCTCTGGACTATATAGCCTTCCATGTGCTGTTTGGCAGTTCCTGATGATTTAAAGTGCTTGTTCAGTTGAGCCCTCTGCTTGACTAATTACTTGCCTTCCATAGATTCTTTTTTCCTTGTACCAAAGTAAGACCCAAAGAAACAGAAAAAACACATCTACAATAAAATATAGTATAATAGTAAAAATATAACAAAATTTTTTTTCAAAATACTTACATAAACTTTAGGAGCACTGATATCTGTTTGTTAAACCTCTAATGTAACATGAGGGTTATAATTATAAATTTAATTTTTATTAGGTGAAGCTATCTAATGCAAGGAGCTGATGCAATGGGTAGACTCCCTCCTTTTCTTTAACTTGGAGGGACATAAGACAAATTGTCAAAAGAAAATATGTGCTTTGATTACAAATTGAAGTATAAGATATGGTTTAAAATAGAACTACTTGCAAAGATTTCAGTTTCATCTTTGTCACTGGGATGTTGTCTTGAGTCAAACATGACTCTCTTAATTCAAAAGAGACTTGAGAGCAGGAAACGTCCAGTCTTGAGGAGGTGTTCATTCAAAGAATTTGGAAGTTTGGAAGTTAGTTTTGTGGCTGCTAGTGCCACAAAATTAAGAAGCGATGGAACACCCATAAAAGATGAAACCTGACTGCTCTTCAAAGAAACAATTTTTGAGAACTTCACAAAATAAGGAATGATTTGTTCTTCTCTTATGATGCTGTGTCTGAATGACATGTAGGATTTTAGTAGTATGTTTGTCAGAAGTTTTATAGATGTTTTTTATTCAAACACAGCACTGTAACTGACATGCAAAATGTTTTACCTAAAAGAACCAAACACTGTATAACCTCAGTCACCAGGCATTGCTACTGATATGCTTGTATTCTACAAGGAGAAGTATATGCAATTATCATACATTTGTAAATAAAGTATAATCCAATCCTTCTCTTACTTTGTAGGCCATCTCAGTTACTCATCAGTTTCAGGAAATGTACTTGTTGCCCAACAGGCCACAGCGTGAGAAAGTAGAACATTTAACATCCTCATGAATTCTGGTCTTAAACTAAACTATATCTGTTTTGATGACCCCTTTGTTTTCCATCTTTGTTTCACCCATTGACTCTCATATGATTTAAGTAAAAATAAACAGCTCTCCACCCCACTTTAATAATCTTTCTCCTATTTAATTTTGCTACTTTTAAAATAAAAATCAATTCAAATAGATCTTTTTCAGAAAGGCATGTGTTTTCTACAGTGGGGTTTCTGCATTATGATACTTAATGGCTAGGATCATTGCTGTTTGAGGTTTATGGGAGGATTTCACTGTACATGCAGAACCTCTTCACAGAACACTCAATTACCTGTCTCTTCTGTTGTGATTACTCTCTGGTGAAAGTCAGTTGGTTTCAGGTCTGTTGCAGGTGTTTTGCAACCTTTTGCACAATAAGGATTTGTCTTGACTTTTTTGAGACATTCTGGTTTCCATGACTGAATTTTAAATTTACATAGTTCCTCTGTGTTTTGTAGGATATAGCACTAGCTCTCTTCCTTTTGCTCCGCATGTTTAGGCCACAGAAATCAGTGCCAGAGTAGATGTAATAATCTCCATAACTTCATGGCACTGTCTGCAGCGAGCAGTGAGGCACTGAAGCAGTGAAGTCATGTTCTAAATGGCATCTTTGCTAAGTCAAGGCATGTACTAAGACATGTTGAAGTAGTGAAGTGATGCACTAAAATTGGGCATATCTGAAATCAGCCTCATGGCAACAGCCTAGGTCAACATGTCTACCACAGGTTTATTTAATTGCTGTGTGTAACTGCTAAGTGGAGGTGCAGTTTTTCAGTCTTAAGCAACGCTGAGTGTGAGAATTCTTAGAATGTGTAATGGGAACTGGATTAAACTGGATTCTATGATGTCCCTTCTTTATTACCTGTACTTGCTAAATTTAACACAATTTCAAGTGTGCAAGTGCAGCAGTCGCACCCCTGGCTGTGTTACAGGCATATGGGTAGTGCCAGTTACACACTGTCAGAAGTGAACATTTGCTCCTGCAAGTACAGCTGTGTGCTCTTCAAAGGGCAGAGCAGTCCCTTCTCATCTGTGCCATGCTCAAAGATGGTGTCTTTTTTTTTTTAAGGCCAGCACTGACAGATTGGGTGTGTGAGTTTTGACCTCAGGGCATGTGACACTCATTGTCCATGCCTTACATGCAAGGTAACAGGGAGAAGTGTTGTTTTTATTTCCAAAACTAGGATCAAAGACACTTAGTATATATACACGTACACAAGGGTGTCTGAAGGCTGCATCATCTGTGCAGAGATGGGCAAAATGTGGCTAGTGATATTTTACAGTAGGTAATTTTAGTTCAGATCAGAATTACTCTTTGGTGTAAGCAGGATTGTAGTTTATGAATAATTGCTGTCTGAAACTCCACCTTGTCTTCTGAAAGTTCCTCTTACCTTTAAGCACCTGCTGCTTCTGCGTGTGGGTTGTGATTGCTGTTCGGTGGTGCGTAGCCTTGTCAGTCAGACCTGTTCCCAACTGGGGCTTTCTCTCTGTGATTCCTTTTTTTAGATTGGGAGAGCCTCCAGTAAACAGTAAATGTGATCTGTAACCAAGGGTGAGCAAATCAGCAGTGGCAGAAATGTTAATGTTGCTGCTCTGATTTGGGTATTGTAGAGCGGTCTGGCTTACTACAGAGGCGTGCTCATACACTGAGAGGAGCTTCTAGTGCAGTTACTATTTTGTGATGGCACTGTTTAGCACTGCCACAACAGAAACTATGCAGATGAGTCATGGCCATGGCTTTAATCCTTTTAGATACCCTGCTGCCTGTGCTTCAGAGGCCTGAATGTTTTTTTGAACTAATAAGTACATTTTTTTTTCTCCTCAAGTTACATAGTATTTTAGATATTACTTTTTAATTCACTCTTTCATCTCTGAAAATGTATTTTAAGCTTGACGTACTTAAGAATCCCATTTACTTCTGTTCTCGATGCAAGTGTTTAGATAAGGAAGTGAAATAAACAACCCTGTTGCTAAATAACAAAAAATGAAGTTGCATACTCAAAAGACCTAGACAACCATGTATCACTAAATAGACTTCATGAGACCAATTAGTAAATGTTTTGCTTTGAGGCAGAATTATACTTGCTTCAGGAGCCACAGAGTAAGCATATCTGATCTGTTCCCATCTTGTTTTTTCATTTAAATGAAGTGCTGCCTGTCTGAAGGGAGAGGGTGGGAAATCATTTATTAATAGCAGAACCCAGTGTTTTCCTTTCCTCTGGTCACCAAGTGGAAATCTGGCATATAATTAGTATATGAATAACTTTGCCATGTAAATTCAGCTGCTAGATTGTGTGCTGTCTTTTCCTTCTGATTTTTTTGTAATTGTGAAATTTATCTAAACTTGCAGTTTTGCAATTTTTTTTCCATAGTCTGAAGCATAACATTTGTTCTTTTAATGGCTTAATTTTCTAGGTGTTTGAGTAGCTTTACTCTTCAATTCTGAGCGTGATAATGCACTTAAGATAGTTGACAGAACCAGTGGAGAAGCTGGTCTTTATGCTCAATTTCGAATATTGGCCTTCATCCTTTATAGAATTTGATTTTTTTTATTATTATTTTCTTATAGCTGTGTACATTCTTAGAAAACCTTATCCCAAGCAGATTTATGAGTGAGTACAGAACTCTAACTTTTTCTAATACCATTGTCCTGATGCTTAAATTGTAGCAAAGCAGTATTTTTAGTAATTACCCAAGCTGTGGTTTTAGAGGAATGGATTATGCCCTGACAGAAATGAAGAAAAATAATAATCTCAGAAAAAGCTCACAGTTTTTCTGTTCTTAATGTTGTTTTAAAGGGCTTTACCTAACACAGCACTAGTGGCTATTAAGCAAATACACGCATTTTCTGTCTGCTAGTAATTTTATTAATAGTCTTCCTTTTCTAGCCAGTTGATATGTTGGGAGAGAGGAGTAAGAAAGGAGAGACGTTTTTGGGGCATTTCTGTGGGTAGCAGTAAGTAATCAGAGGGTCTGCTCAGTAGTGTCTTGGTCAACTCTGTATGATGGATTTGGGGCTTGGAATGCTGATCTGAGGATCAGCGTCAGTTTGTAGATGTAGGTATATAAAAGAGTGGATAGTTGAGGTGCTTTATCCTTCCTATAGACTGAGATTATGTAGGCAGATAGAATTTAAACTTAAAAAATGTTCTTTTTTCCTTGTTCTTTTTTGGGTGTTTATGTATGCGTGCAATTATAATGAAATACTACATTTGCTCAAGTTGAATGAAAGTGAAGTTTTTTTTTCAGAGGGTGAAGGAGAAGGAGTGTCAACAGAAGTCCTTCTGTACAATTTTGAAGTACCAAGCCTTAAAGATTTTGATTACAGTTCTTCTCATTTTTGCTTTACTTTTTCTGCTGTTCATCTAGTGATGCTATTTCAGGAAATGTCACTGAATGTTTCATTTTGTTTGCCTAAAAGGAATGCTAGGAATATGCATGGGGAAGTGGGGAGGAATTTTAGGAAAATGAATTAGGATCAGAAGGGGGTGAATGGAAGGTGTTTGAGTAGGTAAGTAAAGCCACTGTCAGATTACGCTATGAATTTTTTCAGTAGTTGGAGGTTCCTCTGCACCCAGACTAAAAAGTGGCTTTAGTCACAAGTGCTGTGCTTATAGTCTTGAGCAGCAGACTTGCAGTGTAAATGGAGTTTTGGAAAATGGGACTGATTTTTGAATTTTGAGGGTATTCATAATTTTTTTCCATGAAGAAAGGCTCTGTACAGAAGTAATCGATCTCTTTTATTTCTGAATAGCACAGATGCACTGAATGTACAACTTTATTGCCGTGTATGCCTTCGTTGTAGGACCGTGTGTATGTGCAGCAAAACAACGTGGAGAATGTCTACAATTTGGGCTTGATTATTTTTCGAGATCAAGTTGTCCGCTACGGCTGTATTAGAGATCACCTGCGGCAAACTCTGCTGGATATGATTGCAAGAGAAAGGAAAGGAGAAGTTGTGGACAGGTAAGATGTTTGAAGTGACTGTCTTCAGTAATAAATAATGAGTGACTCAAGAACATACACAAGCAATTCGTTACTTAAGGCTGCAAAACTAAAATTTCTCCATAAGCTGAAATAACATATTTCTTGTACGTTAAGTTTTAGCACAGTGGTAAATTGGGAAGCTTGTTAATATATTTTAATATATATCTTGTGATTTTTGTTTAAACTTTTGTTAAGTGTCTCCATTACAATGTTGTGCAAGAGCATTTGGTTATAAAGCAAATTTTTGACAATTCTCTGCCTCCTGTATTTTCTCTGTATTGAGAGGTGGTTTAATTTTTTTGTGCCTATCTATTTATTTAGCTTCTTTTTTTTAATCCTTTTCCTCATGTTTTGATCCATTTGTTTCTCGGTAGCTGAGTTGCATCTCTAAGCTTTTAACTCTGTTTCATGACTTCCCTGGCCAGTTTAGATGTGGAGTTTTGTGCCACACACTGCAGATACTACAGCTGAAGGAACTGCAGATTTGCAGGTTTTCTTGTGCTTCTCCAGTTTCAGAACAGCTGTTGGGTGTGGGGATATGTAAAAGCCTTGCTGCTTTGGCTCAGTTCTGTGACTGAGATTGCCCAACATGCAATTTATGAAGAGAAAAATAAATATTCCCTGGCTACAGCTGTGTATTGTCCCCTACTGCCAGAAAGTGGAATTTTTTTTCTGGATACAGTTCTTTTGTTTTCATTAATTTGCTGATACATTTTTTTTGGTGGGGTTTACTTTGTGTTTGGTTGTCTTTTTTGGGGGGTGTTGTTGTTTTGGAGATATTTCTGGTTGGTTTTGTTGTTTGGTTTTTTTTAAACCAACCAACAAAAATACTCAAACTTTTGCACAGCAAGTTCCATGTATGCAATTCTTTTGAATTGCTCAATTCTGACCTACATGTGCAGTTTTCTTTGAAGTAATAGTTTGGTTTATTTTCTTGTATATTGAAATATATTCTTCACAGTCTTGCAAGCCAGTGGATCTTGAGACCTGCTTCTCTATCATTGCATTTAAAGTATTTAATAAACATTGTCAGCTCTTTATTTTTGAACAAAACCAAATGGTCTTGCTCATATAATGTTCTTGAAAGCCTGTCATGTATGGAACAGATTTAGAATGGACTTTCTATTACTGTGTTTTATTTAAGTTAATATTATGTAATGAGTTGTTACTCTGCTGTGTACTCTGTCTTACAAGCATGTAGATTTCTCAAGTTGTTAACTTACTTTTTGGCAGAGGCGCAATAAGAAATGCTTGCCAGATGTTAATGATTCTAGGTCTTGAAGGAAGGTCAGTCTATGAAGAAGACTTTGAGGCTCCATTTTTGGAGATGTCTGCAGAATTTTTTCAGGTACAGCAGTATTCTAATACTGTATATGAAATGTTGTTGTAACTCCCTGGAATTGTGAGATTTGGTGGTACTTGAAATACTTGTTGCTTATTTGATGAATATGTCCTTATCCATTAAATGAAATAAGAAAAAAGAATTGCCATCTTTGTGGGGGAAAGTACCACAGATTTTACAGGATTAGTATAATTTGAATGTAGTTTTGAGCTGTGGGTGCCAATAACATGTAAGGTAAACATCATGCTAATCTTGTGCCTGCTGCTTTAGGCTATTTCATGTAACTGAGTCTACCCCTACATTGCCCCCAGTCTTTTTGAAAGACTAGAGGCATGAAAGGTTCAAACTGTTTCAGGCTGGGAAACCTGTCCAACTACCTTTGAGGAAGCTTTGTTTCCTTCAGAGTATCTACATTTGTGAGCTATTTTTTGTAATAAAATGAACTGAGTCAAGGAATTAAGCATAACCAAGTGGCTCTCCAATTGCTTATCAGCCCCTAAACAACATTTTAAATATTCCTTGAGAGTTTTTTGAGATACTTTGATGAGGAAACTTGCTTATAAATGCTGATCTGACATAACTAGTGTGTTTTATTTTTCCCCTTTAAAAAAGTCTAAAGTATTAATTTGTGTTAATTACAGATGGAAAGTCAAAAATTTTTAGCTGAAAACAGTGCTTCTGTATATATAAAGAAAGTAGAAGCTAGAATTAATGAAGAAATAGAACGGGTGATGCATTGTCTGGATAAATCAACAGAAGAACCTATTGTGAAAGTTGTTGAGAGGGAGCTTATTTCCAAGCATATGAAAACTATAGTGGAAATGGAGAACTCCGGGCTGGTTCATATGCTGAAAAATGGAAAGACAGAAGGTAAGACTGGGTCACATGGGAGACAAATGTTTGACAATGCTTATTGTTTTTAAACATGGCGTAAGTCAAACTTAACATTTGTGTTCCTGTGTAATTGTGGCAACACTTCAATGGCTGTGTTCTGCAAACATCTGAGAATGTTATTTCAGTGACTTTTAGAGGGCTCTTAAAACGGAGCCTATACACTTAACTTGTTTCTGTTCGGTACCAGATACACATACTTTTTTGGTAAACCAAGTATCTTGTAAGAAAAGTATGAATCTATTGCTTGTTACCACTTTTCCATGGGCCATTTTATTACTTTAATTCCTCTAGTATATATCTGTCAAAGCACATCAGTTTTTTTTGGCTCACAGGCAGTCATTTAAAAAGTACTTATGTAAAAGACAAAGAGAAGCACTGGAGGGCCAATTCTTGAGGAGAGAGCTTTGTTGTAGAAAGAAGTTGGTTGTTTTTAGAGGATAAGAAGTGTCTTATCGAACTGGTTAAAAAAGAAGGGCTTGGCTTGATTTGGTTTTCCCTAATAGAGGTTAATGTGGGACAGAGTACTGAATGAAAGTTACTACAGAAAGAAATAGAACATAAGTTTCTAAAGCAGAATAATGAAGAGAGGGATTGTAGTATCTATATTTAGAAATTGGTGCTCACGCTAAAGCCATGAAAATGAAGAACAGACTTGCTACTTATATTAATGGCCTTTGTTCATTTAAGCAGCTTCACGATTACTAGGTGATAGAGCAACAAAGTGAGCACATTTCCTTGCTGTAAGAAAAGAGAGTTATTGTATTAAAAAGGAAAGTGATGATACTATACTTAACATTTTTTTCTTTAATATCCAGTTTAGATAGTCTTCACGCTCAGGGGGCAAGGATGTTGAAGGGTATTCATAAGATATAGGAATTCATTTAACTTTCATAGGCCTTGGTTTGATTTAGTTAAATACTAGAGTGGAAATACTTGCTGCATTATGAAGATAAGATTTTGCATAAATGTACAAGGATGGATTGCTCTTTTGGAAAGCCATGTTTAGCCTAAGGCCCTTCTCATTATTTTAGGTGAAACTTTTATTGTATCTTTTGCTCTGAGATGAATGAGTTACAGACGCATAAAACACAGAGGTGTCCTGCATAATCTCTCATTCTTGATTCCAGACCTTGCTTGCATGTACAAGTTGTTCAGCCGTGTGCCAAATGGTCTGAAGACAATGTGCGAGTGCATGAGCTCATACCTGAGAGAGCAAGGCAAAGCACTAGTTTCTGAAGAGGGAGAAGGAAAGAATCCAGTTGACTATATTCAGGTAGTTAAATATTTTAACTTTCTTTTCTTTCATCTTTCCCATGTTCCCCACAGTAGCAGTTCACTACAAACACAATTTATAAGGTAAACCTTAATATCCATTCAAAAGGGATTGTTATTAATAAGCTAAGTTTATAATATTTTTTAAAATGTACATTCTCTGAATTTTCATACATGTTTAGAACTCTTGCTGAAGTTACTTTGAAAAGGTACATGCTCAGTTTTTGTGCTTTTTGTAGCTGCTTATATTAAACAATGTATTCAGGCTAATTACCTAACTGCTGGGGTCTTCTTGGATTACCCTAAATGATATGTCTCCAGAGTGAGTTGTATGTCTCCTGGAAAATAGCTTTATAGTGTCCGTTTTGATTATTTTTGTGTAACATTAGTTACCAGTGTGGCAATATTTCATGGCAAGCTTAGCTATGATTGAGAAGTGACTGTTTATCAGTCATAACAAATTATTTGCCTCATTCTCACTCTCCCTGAGAAACAGAACACTTCTGCACATTAAAAGACGTGAGTGTTCTTTCTTGTTTTCCACCTCTCACTAGGTGATGCATACCATTAATTTATCAAGATCTTAAAATATGCTTCAGTATTTGTCATCTTTTCACTTCCATTGTCTCGGAGATTATGGTTTTAAATTTGCACATAAAATCTTAAGAGTTCATTGAGCTTTAAGGATGTGTTTCTATAGCTGGAAGACATTTATATTTATATTTAATTAGAAAGTCTGTATACATTAAACATTACGTTTCAGGTTTTTTTAATTGTCTGAAGTCCTTTATGGGAAACATTGAATGTTGTATGTCTGCTAATTTCTGCTGTTTTGTTTGAAAACAACTGTGCTAGAACTGGTTACTATTTGAAGAAGCCATTTGAGTATAAAAACATTTTTGATTGGATTAATAATCTTTTGGCAATGCTGAAGCAAACTTCTTACCAGGCTTGAACAAGAATCACCTCTTCCAGAACTCTTAAAAAGCAGAGAGAATGCCCTCTGAAATTTATTTGGATAAATGACTAAAGACTCTTATGTTTGTGGTGGTATGATTTTAAAAAAGAAAGGGGGAGTCAAGTGGTATAGAAAATAAGTATCTGGATTACTTTGAAGTAATTTTTGCTCCTGATGGGCCTAAAGAGGGATCATAAAAAATCTAACAGAGAAAGATTTATAAATTTCATTATAAAGATGGTATCAAGGTTTCCTGCTACAAAGGCAAACAGCATAATGAAGCTGAGAAGGACTTGCAGCTGTGTGCCATGTACTTTGGCAGAGCTCAGCCCTTATGTACCCCAGCCATCTCAGGAAGATATCCTAGGGAAGGGATTGATACTCGATTGCCAATAAACCCACACACAGGTTTATCCACCTCTTCCACTGACATGATAGAAGAAGACGGGTATCTGTGAATTGTGAAACCACCTTACTCTTCTCATCTCAGCCAAGTTCATATGACTCTTTCAAGGACAGTAGCAGTAAAAAGACAGACATGGAAGCTGCATTATACCATCAAGGAAAAAAATTCATCCTAACTCAGCACTGCTTCTGCAACATGGCATCATAAACACTGAGCATAATGGGCGAGATGATTGCAAAAGCATTGCCAGGGGATTAGATTTAAAACTTCATATAATAGTTTGAAGGGATGTTGAAATGCTGTTGTAATTTAAGGTACTAACAGTTTCTCCTGTTTAACACCAGGTTGTTCAGATGGTGTACTCCTGGAGAGGAGACATAAGCTAACCTTGGTAAACAGAGAGATAGTGGGATTTACTTTGAATTTAAAATTTCTAATACGCATTAATTAGCCTGTCTAAAGACCATTCCTTTAAGTGAGATGGTGAGTTGCTAAGAAATGTTACTACTTCTTTGAGTAATTCTTGAATGGCTTCTTTAAGTAACCACATACGAGTAATTTCTTAAGAAACTGAGGGCTTTAGTTTAACCTGGACAGTTTGTGTGGTTAACTGTTATCCATTACAAATCCAAATCTCAAGTGAAGTTTTCTCCCCCTGCCAAATGCTGTCTTAGTTATGTCTAAATCCTGTGTATATTATATATACTTAGCAAAGTGCTCAGATGCTTTGAAGATGCTTCCCCTTTCTACACTGTGTTGTTTTAACTCTGGATGAAGATGGTGCAAATATTAAAAATTATGTTAAGTGTCTGATGATTTAGCTCAGAGAGAGTTGTTTGGTTCATGCCTATGTACTTCACACTGTGATAACTGGAGAGCTATTGCTTATGTCTACCTTTCATATGCTCACATGACTCTTAAAGGTCAGCAAGAAACCTGTGAATAAATAATGCAGAACATGTCCCTGGATTAAAATAGAGGAGGGAAAAAAGCCCTGACAAGTTTAGGCCTGTTGTGGCAGTGTGTTTTCTCCTCAAACTTGTTCAGTAGCTCTAGGGATGCACTTGATGGGTGCTTAGCCTCAACTTTCCCATATCCTGTATTTACAGTAGTGACTTTGTCTATGCTATTTGAAAGAGACAAGTGCAGCAAATAATTCCTCCTTTGTGTTGTGAATTTAAAAATATGGTAAATCAACCTGTTTAACCAGGGTATTTAAAAAACTTCCTTAATCTGAGAGGCGTATTGTAAAAATTACACTAGTATTTGACATCAATATTTTAGCAAGTTTATATAAAAATTGCTTCTACAAGAGATTTATGGGAGCAATAGAAGTTTAAAAATGGAAATGAAATTTCAGATACTTTCTAACAATGCCAGACTTAGAGCATTGCAGAATCTCTTGACTGTAGATCTGGTTTTCTCTATCTATTATTGTTTTCCAGCTTATACTTCATATCAGTGAAAGTGGTTTTTTGGTTTTTTTGTCTTTAAGGGTTTACTGGACTTGAAGAGTAGGTTTGATCGCTTTCTTCAAGAATCTTTCAATAACGATCGGCTCTTCAAACAGACTATTGCGGGTGACTTTGAGTACTTCCTCAACCTCAACTCGAGGTCTCCAGAGTACCTCTCATTATTTATTGACGATAAGCTGAAAAAGGGAGTCAAGGGAGTAAGTATAAATGAACTTAAAATACCATGCCCTTTGCTGTGTAAACTTGGATAAAATTAAACTAAGCTGCATTTCTATGAAGTTTTTATATTAAGAGAAATGGCAATACTACCTAAAAAAAAAAAAAAGGATATGTAGCACACCTGAGCTCATACTGCTTTAGATCTAAACTTACAGAAAAATCAGTCACAAGGAGATCTGTGAGATCTGTGTGGCTTGTCACCTACCTCTGAAGCAGCATATGTGAATTACTTCTGGCAGATGCTCCCTCACAAAACAGTTAGGTTGTAGTAGATTCTGCAGCTCCCTTCCTTCAAAACCTTAAATATCATTTCCTTAAATATATTGATAGTTCAACAGCTTTTCTCAAAATGTAGTAATTTCTTTTGAAAATTCTCACTTGGTATGGGGAAATGATTTGTCTTTGCTTCTTTTTATTATTTTTACATATAGAGGACTATTACCATATCTGTCTCTTCCATTTTAATTACAACTGTGTCCTTCAGTCTTAGCTCCTTCCATGAAATTTTTCGAGGTACAGAACCCAGATCTAGACAGAATAGTTCAGCTGAGGTCTGGGTGCCCCTGAGTAAAACTGAGTATCAGTGCATGCAATTTATGCCTTGGGAATCAAATAGTAAATTCTATTTATTTATAAAATAAGTAATAATTTTATTTGTCTGGTAGCAGATGGGCTTTACAAAACAAGTTTTAACAGTTGAAAGTTTTCATTCCAAGCTAATTGCTAGTACATTTTTCCTTATCTTACCCAAGAACTTTTACTATGTTTATCATGGCATTCTACCCATTTATTGTTTCCGTTCTCCCTTGATACTGCCTTTTATTTTAAGTCTGTTTCTTACTCCACTTTGAGTTTGTGCACTGTTGTTTTGGCTGTTGATCACATGTTGGACCAATTTTGTTGGCTTCTGTATAGGCTCCTGTTGGACCATCTGCTGCTGTGAATTACTTAAAGTGTTTAGGTTGTGTAAGACACTTGTGCTGGAAGATTAAAACCAGCAAATTATTTGTTTTACAGCTAACAGAGCAAGAAGTAGAAACTATATTGGATAAGGCAATGGTTTTATTCAGGTTTATGCAAGAGAAGGATGTTTTTGAACGCTATTACAAGCAGCACTTGGCAAGAAGACTTCTCACAAACAAGAGTGTTTCAGATGACTCTGAGAAAAATATGATATCCAAATTAAAGGTAAGACAGTCCCTGCATACTTTTTAGGGATGTTTTTCTCTTTGTTTATATTTATTTTTGTGGTTTTATTTTTATTCATTTGTATTTTCTCTATTTTATTATGGTTTCTTCTGTTTTTACATTAGACATTTATAGATAACGTTAATCTTGATTGCTGTTAGATAAGAGTTGAATTTTAAGGCCGAACAAAAAATACAAAAGGCTTATCTGAATAATTTTGTGGAAATAAGGAAGATATTTCTCCAAATTGTCCATATTAATTCCTTCCCAATTACCTCTTCACCACTTTTATCCTGGTGATTTAGAATGCACAGGGCATACATTTGCAAGATGAGTCAGTGGATCTGAACTGCCCTCTTTTCTTACAGAATTGCAGAGTGATCANAAATAGGCTCATACCTCCTGCATGTGCAACTAAAATCTATGTGCTTGTGCACCTGTGTCTGTGTGCATGTCCCTGATTCTCAAAAGGCCTGGTAATCTCACTGGATGACCTGCAGCCAGCCTTTACAATGAAACACTCCTAAAGCAACAGGAGTTTTCTTGTGATATAAATAAAGTTAATGTGCCTTTACAGTATAATGCTTAAAAGCAAGAGAAAGTGTATGTCTTGATTTGATAAACTTTTACAGTTGTTTTTTTTTAATATAAGGTAGTAAGTGAAAATGAAATAAAAACTACAGTAATGGAGAAAAGAGGAGAGCAAGTTTTGATCTGGGTAGGGTTAGATGCTTATACAAGGTATGAAACTTTTCTAAAAGGTCCAAATGTAATGCAAGTGGAAAACCCAGTAACCAAATGTAGAGAAATAGAATTTTTGAGATTTATAAACTAACTTTTAGTCTTGCAGTTTGCATGTCAGAAGCTTTGTTTTTGCTGTGCTGGTATTAAGAAGTTATTTTGTGTATTTTCAGACTGAATGTGGGTGTCAGTTCACATCTAAACTGGAAGGAATGTTCAGGGACATGAGCATCTCAAATACAACGATGGATGAGTTCAGACAACATCTTCAGGCAACAGGGGTAAGAGTGTGGGGTGTCTGTGTGTTGGTCCTTTTGATTCAGTACAAACCCTGGACTTCTGTCCATGCCTGTGGCTTTTCATTTGTTACTATACACGTGCGCAGAGAAGGATTTTTGTCAGCTTGCGCAAATTGTTTCTTACACTGTGTTTTGTATCTTATAAACTGTGTTAGCATTTCCTGAGATGCTCAGGCTGGTTCGAAGCTTGATCCACAGCTCGAGTAGTGCCAGTTTCATTCCATAGAATCCTCTTTCAACTCCTGTTGTAGCTGTGTTCTGAAGGCGCGGGGGCGCGGCTCAGGGCTCTGCCCAGCGGCGGCCGCCAGGGGGCGCACGGCAGCCGCCTCCATCCAGCTGTGCCCGCCCAGCTGTGTCCCGCCTCTGCCCAGCGGTGCCCACCCTCCAGGAGCCAGCTGCCCGCTCCCATGTGTGTTTCCCAAATGCCGTGTCACAGCAAAGCCTTCCCATTCTCATTCTTTAAAGCTAATCTTTGTTGTGACCTGTATTTTTTTTCTAAAGCAAGAAAAATACTGCTTGCTGTAGGTGTGGGCAAAGCACACCATTTCATGTTTAGCTTTTCTGACACAGTGAATGCCTTTACTAAAAACAAGACTGCCATTTTATTCAGATTGTAAATATGTACTTAGTTGTTCATTCAGAAAAAATTGCACTTTGTTGTAAAAGTGAATCTCTGGAATATTGCAATGGAGAGATTAGTTCTTTTTGAGATATCAGTTTGCTTACTCTAAAACACTCCTTTTTATATACTGATATCCAGTAGAGCTTCATAATACATATAAACAGCCAAGTAGTTCCCTGTTTGCAGGTAAATAAGTCTGTATATCAAGCATGTTTGAATGAGTTTCAGAAGTGAATGCCAAGAGTGTGTTCATGGCTGTACTCTGTCCAATGTCCCCAGTTGTGCAAGGTGATAGGAAATCTTTGCCTTCTTGAAGCACTCCATGGAAATCTTCCTCATCAGCATACTGTGAATCATCATGAGTGAGGGAACAGCATGTTCTCAAAATGGCTTCAGAAAAGGTTGTAGAGGATATGGATAGATAAAAAAGTGTTTGTGGACAGGCAGTCTTACTACTGGATTTTTTGTGTTCTTTAGAGGCTAGTCGTGTTTTCCTTCTAGAGTGCTTGAAATACAAATTTCAACAAAAATTTGCTAGAGCATTCCCATTTTTTAGGTAGCATGCCAGACTTGGACATGAGGCGGGGGTTTTGTTAGAGATTTGTGTACTTTGCATGACAGTGTTAGATTAAGTGAGTTAATAAATTATATCTGTTTTTGTTTTAGCTACATACAGCCAATGAGATGAATTTAAAATATTAGCAGATGTCCTGCTAGGCCTTGCTTGAAATTTCATCTTTTTCTTGGCAAGAGACCAGGATTTCATGTCATGGTTGCCTTTTGGTCAGCCTAATCGTGGCCTTTTAATGAAATGTCCAGAGTAGTCATTTATGAAGAAGCATGCATATTTCTTTTAATGTCAATAATATTTGAGAGGAAATGCAAACAGGAAGATTTTGGGGAGATGATGTTACTGTTAACTTGCTGGTGATATTGTGTTTTATATGCAATAGTCTGTCTGTTCGTTTTCAAACAATTTGTGTACCTTGAATGTGTAGGGTGCCTCCTTGAGGAGTCAGGCAGCTGCTCCTCTCTAAATAATCCTACCCGCAGAGTTTCCTGCTGGATCCTATTTCCTGAGATACAGGCAATGCCAAGGTCTGTATAGATGATTGGTTTGCTATCAGTAAGTGGAAAGCTCAGCATTGTGAAAGGTCCAGGCTAAATAGACTTTGAGTAGTTTCTACAACTGCGATCCTGCATTTGTTGGAGTCCTGTAAAGATTAGATCAGTTCGGGCCACTTTTCACTAGTTAGTACCATTCTTATGCTGAAAAGACATCTTGTAAAACAAAGGGCTTCCTAAACTTTTTCAGTGCTCTGTGTAATGTATGATGTGAGGCATTCTAAATTAGTGCTGTGTTCTGCTCTGGCTAAAACTAAAAAATTTGGGGAAACAGTTGCATCTCAGCTAAGATGTTTTAGTTCCAGCTAAATATATTTGCTGTATCCTGTCTGCACTGATGGCCTTTCCCTGCAGTTACGCTGGAGGAAAACTGTTGAAGCTCCTTTTTTTCTTTTTTTAGGCAATTCACAGATTAACTAATTTTCTGTGTTTGAACTTCTCTTGTGATCCTTATTGGTGATAATACTAGAAGCATGGCACTAATGTTGGCTGCAGAAAAATCTTAATCTGGATCTTTACGTACTTCTACAAATTGTTCCTTTTAAACCTCAATGAAGCTCAGTCCAAGGGGTTTCTGTAGGAGTAGCCTGTCACGGGTTTGTCTGGGTTTCCGGGGCACAAGTTGATCGATGCACACAGGTGTTAAACATGCACAATCCAAAAACTCTTCTGTAGTGCATGGAAATGCTACTCTGCTGTTGAATAGTTTCTGAGTTCAGGGTTTGACCTTCTAAAATTTAATGTACTCTGTTTCTGTGTAGTAAGTTTATATAAGTTGGAAATTGTATGCTTTGTCCTTCATGTGTATTCTTTGAAGGTATTGGTTATACCTGCTAGAGTTGGAAGTAGTCAGTTTAAAGGTTACAAATGCTTAACTTAGTTGGTAGCTGGGTCTTTATCACCTGCTAATACCTCTGCTTTATAGATTATCACTTCAGCTGTGGAATGTTTGCTCACCAGTGCTGAATACTTACAGTAAGGGCTGTCTTTAGGGGAAAAGGATAGGTGGTGTGTGTAAAAGTGAATAACTGTTTACATTGCAGTCCAGAGGTGAGTTTCCTGTGATTTAACATCAGATATTCAGTACTTGCTCTCTACTTCCACAGAGTAAATTTAGAAAGTTATTTGGAAAGTGACACATTTCGTGCAACCTGGCTTTATTGCATGTCATTAAAAAACCTATTTGAAAAGATTTGTTACACGTATCATGAATTCTGTTTATGATCAAAGACGTTTTGTTGTCACCTAAGAATTTATTTTGTTAAATTCTGTGTATTCTTAACTTCCAGAGGGGAATAATGTGGAGGATTTTTGCTGTGCCATCTAGTCTGATAGTGATGAATTAATTTATTTGTCTAGCTTTGTAAAAGTAGCATTTCTAGATATATGTCTATATATTCTTTTGTAGTCTATGAAAATTCTTTACTGGTAAAGAAAAAATGAGGAAACGTGATCCTGTTTTAAAACAGTGTCTGTTTTCTTCCCATTGTCCTTAGGTCTCATTAGGTGGTGTTGATCTTACAGTGCGCGTCCTCACAACAGGTTACTGGCCTACCCAGTCAGCCACACCAAAGTGCAACATCCCTCCAGCTCCCAGGCATGCTTTTGAAATATTTAGAAGGTATGTGTTAAAATATTTTTAGGTAGAGGTTTTGAAAAGTAACTTTCTAAACTTAAACTACAGTTATGTTGTACTGTTAAAGACTTTTTGGCATACTGTTCTTCTGCAGTGCATGTGAAAATTGGAGAATACAACAGTCACATTATGATGCTTGAGTTTTTAGGAGATTTTAAGTAGAATTCTAACAAGAATTAATGTTTTTGAAAAAAACCCAATTCTTAAGTGTCCTTAGAGGCTGTGAAAAGTCTATGTATTTTTTTTAAGCTTTCAATGCAAAATGTGAACTGTTTTCTATTCAATTCATTTATATTACAGATTTTATTTAGCCAAACATAGTGGGCGACAGCTGACACTCCAGCATCATATGGGTTCTGCCGATCTCAATGCCACTTTCTATGGGCCTGTTAAAAAGGTAAGGAATCAAAATTATGTAAATATCATATCTTTTTTTACAAGTAAGCAAATGCACATTTCTAGTAACTGCAGAATGTTGTGAAATAAAAGCTTACCCACTGGCAATATAAGAAAAAGATGCCCTCTGTTGCCATACAGACTGATTCTTCCTTTGTAGCAATTTTGGTTTGATTTCCCCTCCTCCCCCCTCTGAATTTAATTTGAATGCATCACTCAGCATCATCTTTTACCTTATAGAACAGTAGAAAATTTGATCTTGAAGGGACCTTAATTGTTTGAGTGTTTGGGGGTTTTTTGACTGTCAATCAGTCAAAAGTTAAAAGAAACTTGTTTTTCTTTAGAGTTATTTTTGTTAAGCCAAGTTTAGCCTGCATTTCATATTCAGAGTGCTCGCAATGTAGGCAACATTTTTTCTAAAACAAGAATCTGGGCAGAGTTTATGGAAGTACAATACTTAGTTTGTATACAAGACAATCTTCCAGTGATTGATAGTTCAGTTCTGAAATGCTAAGCTAGAGGCAGTAGTGGCATGATGCTTGGCAGTGTAGAAGGCAGTGCAAAACAAAACCAAAATTCTTATAACAAAGTATTAATAATGCATATTTGTGAGGATGTTAAAATTGTGGTACTGTAGAATAAATATTTTGATAATTTTAAAGGTAAGAGTGAGAAAACTTGGAAGGTGGGCAAGTAGGATCAGGGACCAGCAGGGTGATGGAGTCTCTGTCCTTAGTGATGCTCAGTACATGACTGAGGGTTCTGTGTGGCCTGACTTGGAGTGATGGCTGGACTATGGGACCTACAGAGGTGCCTCCAACCTCGATCCCCCTGATGTTCTAAGACAGCTACTGGAAGAACATTCTGTTTATGCCCCCAGGCATATGCTGCTCTATTCCTTGTGCAGACTGATCTTCTAGAGAAATTTTTCATCTCATAACTTGCCAAGGTAAAATATTTTTCAGTGGAGAATAATAGTAGTTTTGGAATTTTAAAATAGGAAGATGGCTCAGAAGTTGGCGTGGGAGGTGCCCAAGTAACTGGCTCAAATACACGGAAGCACATATTGCAAGTCTCCACTTTCCAGATGACGATATTAATGCTCTTTAACAACAGAGAAAAATACACATTTGAGGTAAGTGTTGTGGTTTTCTTACCTGATTTTAAATTACTGTTTTAGGCACTTTCTTGTCCTCTTGAATACACTACTGAAGATCGGGGCCTCTCATCCTATTCTGTGGATCAGGCTAATAGACACACAAAGCAGCTCATTAGCAGAGCACCTATTTGAGAACAGAAGTTTTCAGAAATGTTGAGGGTTGTGAGTGTGGTTATTCCTAGGCCATCAAGCTGCGGAAAAGCTGAAGTTGGAATGCAGCAGGTGGCTCCATTTCATCATTTTATCTTTGAGAAACTGGATTTAGCGGCCAAAGGGTGGGGAAGGGTTTGTATCCTGTCTTCTTGAATACTGAAGTGCTAAAAGTGGCAGGGTGGAGTGGGCTGCAGGATGAATCAAAGAACTTGCAGCCCTTCTCTGAGCTGGTCAGCCGGAAAGGACAATGAAGGAGGTCTGGATGGATTCTTAACATGGGCACTAGAGGGGCTTTGCTGGGAAAGGTTGAAGTGTCAGCTAACAGATGATGGCGAAGGCGGCTTTAGGAGCGGAGCAGGATCCTGTGCTACAAGATTTGAGCATTGTATTGGTAATGTCAATTAATAGTTTCACTTTAGATGTTATCTTCCCTTTGAGAGAGCACTGGCAGCCTTGAAAAGCAGTATGGGTGAAGTTTGAAACATTGGATTTCCAGATTTTTCTCATGTAATTTTGACTGTGCAATGCATAGTAATCATTTGCCTTTTGTTCAGATTCTGTTTTCAGCTTATTTGGCGTACTTCTAGCTTCTTAATGAAGAAAGTTTCTTTGAAATGGTCTCAGCTGGGATTAAGGAAGGCAGAATTTGATAAGAGGCTCTTAATAAACTACTCATAATTTTAAAAAAACATTATTTTAAAGCAGAAAGTCCTGTGTGTTATGAAATCTATTGCAGGAGCATTACAGTTTTGAGTACTTTATTTGCAGGATATTTGAGGGAGCAAAACCAAGGAGGGGAACTTAACAGCTCTTCTTTTTTTCCTTGAAGCTGCTTTTGAAATTGGAGGCTGCTTTATTCCACGAAATTGTAGGCTTTATGAGTAGTAAAAGCCTCATCCATATATGCATAAATAATACTTGGTATGAGCAGTGAAAAATACAGTTTTTAATACATGTTCTAAATTATAGTTTGTTTTACTAAGATCAGATGATCGAGAAATATGTCTACCTGCTTTTAAGTTGTGTATATTTTGTTTATTGCTGGTTTGGGAGTTGTTAAGGTGTTACTTTGTGTCCCACTGTAACTAAAACATTAAGGAAGCATGTTTGTTTTGTTTGGTTTCTTTGGTGAAGTGTGTGGGAGTTGTCTTTAACTCCAGCCAGGAAAGCTTATGAGAACTAAAAGGAGAATGAATTCATTGATTATTGAGTACCATGATTACCTGCTGAGTGCTGGGCCACCGTTGTTTCTCTGTTGTGTCAAATCAGTGCTTTCATTTCACTGTAGTTTGTGCTTTCATTGCAGTCTGACTCGTGGTGTGTGCTTGTGTAAGCTTAAAACTGTCTGATATACAAGTGTTTCTGCAGATTCACAGCTGAACATATTAATATGAAGTTGCCTTCACAGTTGAACACACTTTGATGGTTTATTTTGCATTCACTGTGATGAGTAATTGCAGACTTGATAAGATCCTCACAGTAATCCTAATAGCCATTAAGGCATGTGATTGAGGGGAAAATGGGATAATGATGATGCAGAAATTAGGCATAAAATGCTATGGAAACTTAAAAGTTTATTGCCTAGAAAAAATCCTTCACAGAAATTATATTAATTTATTTTATTCCTACACAGCAATATTTTATTTGTATATGCAAAATAGCTGGTGGTCCTGTGGGTCTAGGTTAATGTAGCTGAAATGGAAAAGGAAGGATCTTCATCCAAGTTTTAAAAGAATGTTAATTTTTTCAAAGAATTGAATTTTTTCTAATCAAATCTCATGTAATAATATATTTTTCTGCTAGTTTAAGTTACAACTCAGTATTTTAAAAGGTGAAATGCACATTTATTGTAGTGACATGAAAAATAAGGTGGGTTCATTAGGTTCACCAAAAAAGAATGAATGTGGCTGTAGTAGAAGTTAAGTTTTTGAATAATTCCACAAAAAATGAGAGATTAGAACTTGAAACTGGATTACCTGTGTCCCCTTTTTCTGATGTCTGCTTTGGAAAATATACAAGTTGAAGTCTGTAAATATATCTGAAAATACTTTTTATTACTTCAACAAAATTGCATAATGTTTTTCCTTCTGATTTCCTTCTGCACATGTTCCTTCTAATAACCTTTCTTCTTGTGCAGAATTGGACAGAGACAGCTCCATACCTAGAGTGAAGTCTTTTGTAGCCTCCAGATAGAGCTGACTTGGTAATATTTTTAGCAGATTGTGTAATCAGTACTACTCGTGTGCACAAATCTAATGTGGTCTTTAAAATAAGGCCTTTTTGGAGTTGGGGAAGAAGCATACATTTTTCACTGTTACATCACATATCTATTTAAAAATACGTTTAGAAAAACGTTATGCTACAGGCTGAAGGAAAGGGAGAGCACAGGAACATCTGTTACCCCATTTGCATTCATAGCTACATTTTTTTTATCCAGCTTCAACTTTTTGGCTCCTTTTGAGGCAGCATATTGTAGTGCAATTCTTCATGGCTCTTACTTTAATGCTGGCTTATAAATTCCTAAACTCAAATGGTTTGCATACATTAGTGGCTGAGCTGAAATGCTGTAGAGTGAAGTACAACAGAAATACACAGTGATCAGTGTTAGCGTCAAAACCCCTCAAGGTCCCTTTTGCCTCTTTGTTTCACTTTTGCCAAAAGCAGAGTATAAATCTTCCCTTGTAGAAGTGATTTTAGTGTGGAAAGGATTCGTTTTTATGGTTGATCAAAACTCAAAGTTTAGGAACCTGCATGTCACAGGCATTAGATCATTAATAAGCTGGGTTTGGTTTGTGGCCTTAAGGCTTTATGTTTATCTAAGTCCTAGAATTGGATCATTAAATTTTATGCTGATCCATCCATTTTTTGTTGTGACCATGTAAAGGATTATAGCTTTTGGGTTTTTTTTTTTAATACTACTTTTGTGCTGAACCAGAAAAAAAAAAATGTGTGAAGGTGACAACTGTGTTTTAAATAAAGCAACAAGGAAGAAATAGTAACTTTCTGTAAGCAGCTTGGTAAGAGGCATTTTGATACTAGCGAACAGTTAAAATACGTGGATATACATCACTTACTTCAAATGGTATAAATATTATAAATATTTCTGAATGCATTATACTAAGCATACTCTTAACTTTATTATTTCCCAATCATTCATAAGCAGGAGATACCAAAAATTCTGAAATCTTTTAATTTTGGGCTTACTAATTTTATTTTGTTTACCTCATTCCAGTTAATTTGAGCTCGTGTCAAAAACAGTCTCACATAAAGTCAACACTGTACATGTAGTGTTGGGTCTAGTTGAAAAGTAATGCATGTTGTGTCTGAGCCTTGGCATCACAGAGAGCTGGCAGTGGGATGTTGTGTATGAGGTGCACTGTAATTTATGAGAGTCCGAGTCAAGGCCAGTACATCCAAACTATTTTTATTGCATGTTGTCCATGGTGTATGACAACAGAAAATGGCTTGCGTTTTGTTTTGGGGTTTTTTTTCTGGGTTGATTTAAAAAAGAACTTCAGTACAGTCGAGGAATAACATTGTTTGATAGAACTTAGTTTGATTTTTCTGGTCACTGCTTAAAGAACTGTTAATAACTTCTTTATACTACTTCATGGATCTTAACATTTTGATCACTTGGAGCTGTTACTGCTGCTTTTAACCTAAGGTCATCACTTGGACTTGTGTGCCATGAGAACAGAGAGTTTATGGGGACAGTCTAAGAGCTTGATACTGCTCTTGGATCCAAAGTTGGGGAAGCTGAGAAAGGGACAGCTCTTGTGGACAGGTATCTGTCTGGGAGGTTTATTTCTCCTCTTCAATAGTTTAATCTTTAGCTGCTAGGAGTCCCTCAAGAGTCTGAATAGAAATGTGAAGTCAGAGGTGTCTGCAGTTTCCTCAGGCTACAAAAATTAAAGAGAGAGAAGTGAAAATAAATTTGTACTGAATGGGAGCTCAGTAAGCACTCTAGGGCTGGGGAAGCAGGGGAATTGGCTTTCTCCCAGAGCATGTCACAGCATCATTCTGCATCCAGTATAATTTATTTACTGACTCGTGATCACCAGTGACTTACCTAACATACAGCTCTCAGCTAACTCCTCAGAGCACTGACAGAGTGCACCAAGTTATGTACATGTTTTTACAGTCTTCCTCAAAGTTCACGTGGTTGTTTCACTATGATGGGCTTTTTTGTATAAGTCTTGGCCAAGGGTATCTCAGCTGTAAATAAATTGTTTGAAGTTAAAAGAAATGAGGTATAATGAATCCAGAGTATTTCCGTGTTATGGTGAAACTAGACATTGCTTCCATTTGTAAAGATTTTATTTTCAACAGTTTGGCTGAATGCAAAAGCATTTATGCAGCTCTTGGTCAGGAATTCTCAGGAACATCATAGATGTCTTCCATCACTAGTTAGGTTTGGTTTCACCTTGTTCAGCAAACCTTGGAAATAGTTAACAAATCCATTCAGCCTTCTCAAAAATCACAGGGAAATGAATCAGCTGGTTATTCATTCTTCTTCTTTCAGCTCATGGCAGCTCTTCATTTGACAGAATTCATTTTGCACAGTACACACTGAGACTTCACTGCTGAATGAGTTCTAACCTTTCAAGCCCCACAGCTGTCACAGTATTATTTCCCACGCTTGAAGTTGGACATCTAAGCAATCCCTGTTGTTGTTTGCAAAACATTGTATTTCTGTCACAGCCACAAGCTAACTAAGGTGTTTTTCTTTAGGAAATTCAACAAGAAACTGACATCCCTGAAAGAGAACTGGTTAGAGCCCTACAGTCCCTTGCATGTGGCAAACCAACACAACGTGTTCTCACAAAAGAGCCTAAATCAAAAGAAATAGAGAATGGTCATATATTTACAGTGAATGATCAGTTCACATCTAAGCTACACAGAGTCAAGATTCAGACAGGTAAGTGAGCTTTATATTCTACTCTCTTGCAGTCCCAAAACTGCCTTAAAATTTCAAAATACCTTTTGCAGGACTGGTGTCCATAGAAGTAAAAGGAAGAGAGAAATACAGGGGTGTTTTTTAATTTATGATTTTTTGCATCAAAATGAAACTTTGAATACCAAGAAAAGTATGGAAGTCAGTTTAGCCTTTTACTTTACAAAATTTGTGATTATCTCCTAAAGGAAATACTGAAAGAAAAATAAAATTCAAATCAAATAATAAAAAAAATATGCTACTGATGGAGAAATAGGAAAATTGTCTCATAAATTGCTTGAACTGATGTGAAAGTGAGTGATGTTTTTAGCCCATGATACAACAGCTATTTTCAAGTGCCAGGTAGCTATAATGGTTTTGGACAAGGATTTGGGTTTAACAAATGAGAGAAGCTGATTGGTATGATACCACATCACTATCTTATGGAAGTGCTGGTTTGTCTTGATACCTTTAATCTAGGAAGATCCTGGAAATAATTTCCAAGTTGCAACATTGCTTTGGGTTCACTTCATAAAGCATTATTGAACATTAGTTCCTCATTTTGGTACATGTGTGAATATTTCCTGACTTTGCAGATCTCAGAACATAAAATACACAGCAGTGTTATTGGCACAGGTTTAAGTGCAACGCTGGTAATTCACATGCTGTTTGTTGCACGTAATAGCACTTGTTGGGCTTCTGTGCAACATATAAAACCCAGTAGTACTGACCTCCCTGATGCTGCACATATCCCTGTGTGTGAGCGTGCCCTGACTGCCTTCACACATATGCAGAGTGATGCACTGGCAACACAGTTATCATCTCTGCTGGCTTTTCCTGGTGAGCAGGGGTGCAGCAGCCAAATTAAAGTAAATTGTGTGACAACTCTTTGAGCTTTAGTGGAATTCTGCTTTTCTATGTCCACTCCAGAAATGTGTGTGAATGGGGAAATGTGATCTGGGGTTCAAGACGGTTTTAGAGCAAACTAAGTACTTGTAGGTTTATCTTTCTGACGTTAGACAGAAAACTTATGTGTATCTCTTTAAAACTGTTAAATTCTTAGGGCTTTTGAGTGAAGAAGGGCAGGGGGAAAATGGTGTAGCAGTGCAGGAGGAGGGCTTGGTTGTAATGATGCTTGAGTGAAAGGGAAAGAAAAGCTAGACCTGAGGGCAGAAATAAACAGAAATAGAAGAGAACATAATACAAGTAATACAGTTGATTGGAGAGGATGAAGTTGGACTAGTCCTTCTGACTGATGAACTTTTAAAGTGTTTAACTAGTTTGTGAAGTAAATTTTCAATCCTTTTTCTACTTCATTTGAGTATTTGCTTATTAAATGCAAGCATGGGGGTATGGGGGTTGGTGGTGCCTGTGCCTGTAAGCACATTTGAGTGCTGTTGAAATTTTAACACAGTAGTAATTAAATAACAGATTGTTATCTTGTCAGCTGCTCTCAAAATATGCCAGAAAGTGTTAATATGTTCTTGTGGCTGATTTTCATTTAAAAAAAAAAAAAAAATCAACTTTGAGAATGTCAAAACTCAGGAAAATAGAACTTGATGTCTAGATGAAATAAATAGTGAAGCTAACATACAATGAAATAAATCTTAATTTTGCTAACATAATTTACCTTCTCTTTCTTCCTTTAAGTTGCTGCCAAACAAGGAGAATCTGATCCAGAAAGGAAAGAAACGAGGCAGAAAGTAGATGATGACAGAAAACATGAGATAGAAGCTGCTATAGTTCGGATAATGAAATCTAGAAAGAAGATGCAACACAATGTGCTAGTAGCAGAGGTATGATTGTACATAGTTTGGATATGGGCTCAGGAGTTCTTTTTGCTTTTCCTATTAACTCAATAAAGTTACACAGCTCTTACTAACATCATTCTGAAAGGCTTTTGAGAGATGCTGCATTTAACTTATGCTCTTTTCTCTCCCTGTCTATCCGAAGACATCTAAATCCTTACCCTTCGCTTTAGGTTGTACTCACGGGTGTATCTAATTTTACTTCCTCCTTCTAGTGCTACTATGATTTTAAATCCCTTGAAAAGCAGTTGACAACAAAAACCACTGTGCTTAACATGATTATTTTCTGCTTTGATCTTGTTATTGCCTGTTGGGTCCCGATTTGAGAGACTGGAGCTCTTACCAGAGAGAAATAATCTTTCTGCTTGTAACTGCTAAGTTCAGATGGCCTCAGGACAGTACTAATTTTTACTGACTTCAGGATTCTCAGGTTGTGACCATGTCTTTGTAGAGCTTTGAATCCTACCCAAACATGAGCAAGCAACTTGGGGGACTGTCAGAAGTCTGCAGGCTGCCTCTTATGCTTCATAGTTGTACTCATCTCTGTCTTGATATATTTTTATTATTATTGTGGTCTGTTAGGATATTTAAAATCTTACTTGGCCTGTTATCTTACCTTACTGGGTTTTATTTTGTGTTTTAGGTAACTCAGCAGCTGAAGGCCCGATTCTTACCAAGTCCAGTTGTTATTAAAAAACGTATTGAAGGACTTATTGAGAGAGAATATTTGGCACGAACACCTGAGGATCGCAAAGTATACACTTACGTAGCATAAAATGCGTTCAGAAAATTTGATTTATTCTTGGACTATTCGCATGAACTGGGAAGTTCTTTTAAATCATTAATATTAAGACGACCATCTCTTCTATTAAATTACAATACATGTTCTAGACCAGTCAGATCAAGCCTTTTACTCCTTTTGAGAGTTTTCAACATGAATTGATTGAGCTTCAGGCTTTTCAACGTTATCCCTGTAGAGATCATCCTTACAATTCTTCGGGAAAATGTGAATGTGCCGCGTTTGTTTTCAATACTGTATGAAAACAGAGAAATAAAAACAAATTTAGAAAATACAGCTCATTTAAAAAAATAAAATTGTTGGAATTTCATTTCCCCAGATCTTCAGTGTTGATGTAAATGTGTTTCTGTAGTGTTGCTTAGCACTTCGCGCATTGTATAAGTTGGGTTTTAAAGAAACCACAAGTGGTAAGGCAAAATTCCCACTTATATTGCTCTGCTTCAAATGTTTCTTTAACTAGACATGTTTAATTTAAATACTTGGTAATTTTTTGAAGACCCGAGAAGACAACTTGAGCATGTTTCACTCTTCCAGCTGCACTCACTGTTCCAACAACATGAATCAGGAACTTCTGGGGGCTCAGAAAAGACCGTAATAATTTTGGCTTTCCCTTCTGTAATTTGAGTTCTTCTAAATTAAACTCTATATTGATTAGGTTTGTTCTGGTTTCTTTATAGGAAAAAGGACAAGATTTAGTGTGTATAAACTGTATAATAATTTTTGCTGTTGTACTCACTGCTGATGGTGGATTGTACAGGGCGATGTTTTTATTTCACTAAATGTAGACAAAATAAATTTAAAATAAATGGATTTAGTGTACACAAACAACTAATTGAAGTGTGTTAGAGTACAGGGTTGACAATCTTTTGGAACTAAATACTGTCCCCTGGGGAAATGTACTGGGATTATATTTTGTTAATAAACATCATAGATGGATCTGTAGCCCCAGGGCTTCCCATCATAAGTGCATATTTCAGGAGATTAAAGTGAAGCCAGCGTGCACTATTTGTTTTTAAAAACACAATTTAAACATGCAATAAAAAATTGTTACTGTAATGAAATTTTTAGTTCTCACCCTGGAACTTTTTTCTTCTTGACAGTATGCTGCAAAAATAGATTAAAAATAGCAGTTTAGTGCTATCATTTTTCTTATAGTTAGAAGTTTTCAAGTGTGCATTGTACTGCAGTTTTTATTAAACCATATTTCTGACATTCCAATGCACATATTACGTGGTTTTCTAGCTGTAGCTATTTTTCTGATTTAATTCAAAACAGTATTTTTTGTCTTGGTTCACATTACTTTCCTGCATAGATCTTGAAAAATATCCTTGGAGTGGGCTTTCCAATATGTAGAGCTGAGATTGAAACAAAAAGAAGAACCTGGTTGTAGAGCATTGTGGTTCTGCCAGAGCACTTGATGAGCTCTGTTAAACAAGTGCGTGGTGCTGGAGCAATGTACTGATGTGACTGGAAAGTGTTTTTCATGTGTCACAATTTCACCTCTCTCCAGCCTGTTGAGATACAAATCCCAGGTATTGTTCAGGAGTAGGGTGTTTCTTCTAAAGACGGGGACTGCAATTAGGGTGATACTTTAGCTTGACTATTGGGAAGTTGTTTTTTTTTTTTTATGAAGCTTTACTTAAGTTTACTGTATACCCCCAATGCACACACTAGTTTTTGAGCCATCAGAGGGGGGAGGTCACTGAGGGACTTTCGTGCTCTTGTCCATCAAGAATTTAGCCCAAAAAGAAATCAGCTGGGCCATCAGCCCTCCTGAAATATTTGCTGGCTGTTACTAGAACACTAGTGTCTGTACATGGTGTATGCAAATGTTCAATAGAGATGTGGTCATTGTTTAGCCATAGAACAGTCCTAAATACAGGTTGGAGCTGATCTGGGTTTTTGATTTTTGTTTAAAGTCATCAGAAACATCATCATCAAAATGGAACTCACTCTTCCATGTACCAGTATGAAGGTTTTCTTTTATGCATTGTCTTATTCTTCAATAGCTTGAACGTTGTGATAGTGCGTGTTAATGTTTTCCCAGATGCTTTTCAGGTAGAAACTGGTTCAAGTCCTTTACCTTGTGAAGGTTATAGAGACATGAGAGTTGTGGCTTGGGACAGGAGGACTTTGTCCTTCACATTGCCTTTGTACTTTTGCTGTGCATCAGCTGAAGCTTCCTACCTCTGGTGGCTTTTGGGATGCTGAGCCTGAATGTTACATGAATGACTGCACAATTATGTGTTTAAAGGTGGTTTTTTACAAGCTATGTGGGCAAGAGTGTTAGCCATCACCACCTGGATACTCTTCGGCAATCTTCAGTAACGAAGAGTATAGTTTCCATTTTAATAGACTATTAAAGACAATATTCAGGAGGAAGGGACTTATGCTGAAATCACTTTTTAGTAATGTGCCCTTTACCACTGAACAATGACATTGTCATATTCAGGACTTAAAAGATGGAGAATATGAAAACTCCAGTCAGAAAGAGCAAGACATTAGTAAGGCTCTGCTTAAGGTAAGTTTGTTCATGTGTTTGTATGTTAGTGGGATTTTATTTACAAGCCATAGTAGAATTCTGCTATGCCATTTTTCCAAAAGTAACAAAAACTGGAACTACCTGTGACCTCTGGATGTCCAAAACTTGCCAGAACTTTTATAGCTCAGGTGAACTCCTTATTTCTGCTTTGTTCTTCATGGTGGCTAGAGGTGACCTCTGATCCTTAACAGCCCCTTCCCAGAGCCCCTGTGGTTTGGAGGGAGGGTTTATCAGCCTAGAACTGGACTCACAGTAGTGTGTACAGCTGGCAACAGGCATCATCTTGTTTGTGTTTCTGTTAACATTTGTTTTGATTTCTGGGATAGTAAATGAAGTGACCATTGTGCTCAATCTGAAGCGTGAGTTAATTGGTTCCTGTGTCTTCCGGAACGTGTCATAAAAAGTTTATAAAATGCAGAACTTTATATCCATCTAACTGAAAGCTGGATAAAAGGACAGGAGACTAATTCACCTAACTCTGTCCTTCAGTGTGTAGGAAAGCATTCATAGACTGTGCCCACAAACTGTGTTGCGTATTCTGAATCTTTCAGCTGGCTTTATCTGTGTTTTAACTCTGGCATTGCAGAAGTGAATGTAAAGGTAGTAACATAATGATGCTGTTCTAGATGCAAAACTTTAACCAATAGCTGTGACAAACAGGCAGTGAACAGTGACACCCACATCATGTTCTGTGGGTGCAGGGGAGTCTCCCCACGTGCACTGTGGTTCATGTTTGGTGTAACTGGACATGACGACCTCTAGCACAGAACTGTGCTCAAAAGCACAGAACAGTGTATGGCAGCATAATATTTTTCCCTCTTTCCACACTAATGCAGTGAGGTTCAGGCAGGTACTTCTGGTTCTTCAGTCTTCTCAAACACAGTGACCTGTTTTTTTCCACAGCTTTTGCCTGCAAAGAAAACCTTGCCCACATAGTGTGACTGTAACTAACACAGCTATATATCTGCCTGGGTCTCCAGGCAGCCTGACAGTCTGCCTGCTTTCAGCAGCTGTTTGTCCTCAAGCAAGAAGCATATTGCTGTTTAGGAGAGATGGGCTTGTTTCAGTTCCTTGAGTTCTGGAACTGCTGACCTGGATTAGCTGTGGACAAGACAAGGAAGTTGTCTGGAGAGGTGATAGTCTGGGAGCCACATGCTCCTGTTTGCCTGAGGAGAAGCTGTCAGGGAGGGAAGGGGGATCCACCAATAGATGCAACTTCCAGCCCCTGTTTATGAATAGCCTTTTAGCAGTCCTGTTCATGGAAGGGAAAAAATCACAATGGGAAGTCCTGAAGTCCTCAAAGTAAAGCCACATTCGAGCCTGGTGGTGCCTTACTAGGGCTTTTGATTTCATGCAGCTTTCCCTGTGTCAAGTTTGCTAGAACATGCCCCAGATCCCAGTGACACTTGAGTTTCTTAGACCTTGAGAGTCACTTCTGCTAATACTTGTTCGATGTTTGGATCTTGCTTCTTTTGAAATTCTGTTAAAGATGTGGCTAATAATCTCCTGCAGCTTGTCTGTCACAGCATTTGGTATCAACTTAATTATGCAAATCTGCAATTCCAACATAATGTGCGATCCAGGCCAAGACTGGTTTTTTTAATTAGAATTTGGGGTGTTTTATTCTGTATCTCAGGAAGGCTGTGTTCAGGAAAGGGAGTAATTAGAAGCCTTCACACTGTGGGTCAGACTTGTTCCTTCAGCTGGAGCTTGGCCTTGCTGGCGAGTTCACCATCTCCTGGGGTCTTGCTCTTATTAGCACTCGGCAGGGTGCAGTTTCACTCGGCGGCTGCTGCTGGCCTTCCAAGAATTTTGCTTTGAGTTGTCTTCAACAATGCTAAATGTAAGCTGATTAAACAAACACTTCACTGGGCCCTGCAAGTCTGTTTTGTTTAGATCTGCCTGTTTTCCTTTTTTCTGGAAGGTTTTTAATTGAGGTGTAATTTATATAAAAATTGCCAGGTTAAACCTTTCAGAAATGAGTCCCTGAAGCAAGGCACTTAAATGCACATGTAGACAAGCTGGTTCCCCCTTTGTCCCACACTGAACTGGACCTCATCAATGTGTGTAAGGGTCTGAAGGGAGGGAGGGTGCAAAGGGGATGGACCAGGCTCTGCTTGGTGATGCCAAGCACTGGGACAAGAGGCAACAGGCAGAAACCGATGCACAGAAAGTTTCATCTGGACATGCAGAACTTCTTTACTGTGCACTGGAACAGGTTGCCCAGAGAGGGTGTGGAGTCTCCTTCACTGGAGATATTCAAAAACCATATGGATGTGTGCTCTGGGATGGCCCTGCTTGAGCAGGGAAGTTGGAAGTTGGACCAGATGACCCACTGCGGTCCCCTTTAAACTGAACCATTCTGTGATCTCACTTTGTTATTGAATGCTCAGTTCTGATATAACTTCTGACTGGCTTATTATGGATCTTTCTTNACAAACTGAAAACTGAGGAAGAACAGATCTATCTGCAAGTGTCCTCTATCTGGCTGAGAATACGTAGCCCAGATTTGGTGGCAGCTGAATCCAAAAACCAGCTAAGGCCATGCAGGGCCTTTTAATAACATATTTGTTACTAATAGGAAGTTTATGTGTCTCAGTGCTCTTTGTCTTGCACTTGCCCCAGTCTGTGTTGCTTGAGGATAACTTCTTTACTTTTGTTACTATAGTCACTAGGTGTGCATGGAAAACATGGTTTAATCCTAGATGTCTCCTTGACAGGGTGTCTTGTAGTGCCACGAGGATGCCCATTCCCCTGGCCACTGTGGCTCAGAGTCAGGAGGAACCTCTCTCATTTTAGTTTACATATTATCTCATGTGAGTCTGGAAACTCTGCCTTGTCTGTGCATCTCCCAGCGTAGTGTTTCTCCCCGTAGGAGTCTCAGGTCGCGGTGTCCGGTCACTGGGAGGAGTTGGCGCTCCCGGCCGAGGGTCAGCGCTCCTGCAGCTCACCAAGGTAAGACGGGCTGCAGCCTGCAGCCAGCTCCCCCAGCCCTCCTCTCTTTGTAATTGTATTTTCTTCCCTTTTCTTTTGTGTGGGTGTACGTGCTTGGATCCTGACTCGCAGTGTGTGGTGGAGCTCTCTCTGTATTTTCTGTGTCTGCTGACAGACCCGTGCTGGATTCCTACTGTTTATTAGCTGGTTCAAAGGAAAAGACAAGAATCCTTTGGGAGAGAAGTCTACTGAAATAAATGCAGCAGGTTAGATGGAGTTTTGCTCTTTTGGTCATTGGCTCTTTACTTTCATCGAAAATGATGATGAACTGGAATCACAAGGTTTGGAGCCAGAGACAAACTCTTTGAAAAGATTTATTGTAGTCCAGTAAGGCCTTAATCCTGATTTTTGTCTCAGTACTGTCTAGGCTGTACATAATTGTCATCTAGCAGGTTAATTTAGGAGTTTTGTCCTTGTTACAGGCAGAGCTTGAGATTGGTGTAAAACAAAAAAAAAAGCCTTCTTTTAAAAGAAGTAAGGAAGCCAAGTCATGGCATGTATTTAATGAGGCCTTTTCCCGAGGTGTTTAGGTAATTCATACCCAGCCTGTCTCAAGTTAATTATGTTCTAATAATCCTAATAAAGTACCTTCCTTACATGTTACTATGAACTTATTAAATCCTGTGATGCATCATCAGTCTTGGCGGTGTGAGCTAGAGCAAAGGGCTCTGAGCAGCACAGAGGACCAGGCACATCTTAAGAATTCATTATGAAAACGAATTTTTAATTATTTTGCTGTGCCTTTCCACTGTAGTATTTTAGATATACAACATTCTCTGAGCCTTCACACAATCAAGTATCTGTTAGTTGTTTACATTTTGACTTTATTTTGTGCAGGGCTTACCAGTGCATGTGTTAGTGGTACATATAAATACTCATACTCTCACACCCAGCTGGACTGCCCCAGCAGCTTGCAGTGTGTTCTGCTGTTACCAGTTACTGCCACGTGGGAATGGGGCTCCAATATATATATTTTTTTAGTACAATATGAGAATTATCCCCCCTTTCTCCTCTCAGGAAAGTTATTTTTCACATAAGATCATACTGCTATTTTTCTAATCTCTTGAAGAAATCTTTCCTGGCGTGTTCAGTAGGTCACTATGAATAATGTGCTTTTCCGTTTGGCAGCCAAACTGGAATGCTGGGGGAAGGGGAAGCAGAGAGGAAGTCAAGGACTCATTCCGTTCAGGGATCAGAGTGAAATCAGCACTTTTGCTGGTTCTTGTTAAGAAAAGTAAAGCCAGCACTTTGTTCTCATGGCAGTCAATCCTTTTCCACCCGAGACCTCCTTAGTGCCTCTGAGAAAAGCAGTGGACAAAAGGTATAAATTCACCAGGCTGCAGCAGTGAGGGCCATGGCACCCTGGCTGTATACCAAGGTTTAGGGGCTGGGGAGGGCAATAGGCTGGAGATAAAGTGAGGGCATAAGAATACCTTTGTCTGAGGCTGAGGAGAGCAGATTTGAGCCCTTCTCCATGGCCATTTACATGTCAAAGCAAGTGGAAGAAAGGCAGAGTGCTCCTCTGCCAGATGGTGCTTAGGGTGGGTGGTGGGGCTGCCCTCCTCTGAGGGAGAGGGTCAGGCAAAGGCTGAGGTTCAGTTCATCTCATGCTCCTCGTGGTAGGAGTGATGGTTCCTCCTGACCTGGAGCCACTGGAGGGCTGAGAACCAGGCCTAAAACTGTTCTCCAGGCAGCTCTACCAGATAAGAGTTCGGAGGTGAGATGGTTTCCCTGTCCCACTCCAGCACGCACAGAGGAAACAGATGGTGGCAGCGTTCAGGATTTAACCCTTTTTGTGAATAGGCTCAGGTTTCTGGCTGTTGTAAAATGCGATGATTCTTGAAATAGCTGGCAGCTACAGGAGTCATGCTGTTCACCTTCACAGTCTGTGGGAGGCACCTGTCCATCTGGAAAACAATTTGGCTTCCCCTGGGTACAGTGGGAGCTGGAGGGAGACGCGGTACCTGCACGATTCCCTAACCCCGACTTCTCACGACTACTTTGCCAGAGTTCGGGTTCCCAGCACTTCACCACCCTCACTGCGCTGGTGCCGCTGCTCGCCCGGGGTCTTACCGAGCGGACCCGAGCGGGGACGGCACTGAGCGCTGCGCAAGCCGGCAGTGATGCATGGGACTGCACAAGGACAGCAGGGCTTGCCCCCTCTCGCTCCCCTTTCACTGCCATGAGAGGGAGGACTGTCGGGATCCTCAGCTCCGCGGGAGAAGAGGAGTGGAGGGCAGGTATCGGCACGGCGGTGTAGCCACAGCACAGGGCGCATCACCTCACCTGGGGAGGGGGCGGCTGGGCAGGTTGGGGAAACCTACCCATGGGAGGCTGTGGCTGCTTCCAGCTGCAAACCGAGCCCCGGTGAACTTTCAGTGTTTTCTTATACAGGCAAAATTCCCCTTCACATGCAGGAAGGCAGATGACTGCCTGCCCCTGCCCTCTAGCAAAGAGCTGATGAATCATTTCCTTTTTCATATTTTAGTGAAATTGTGTTGTTCAGACCTCATCTAGAATGTTTTGAGCACTTGCACTCTTCACTCTCTTCCTGCTATTGTCTGAAAGCTAGGGAGTTTTGTGTGTCCCTCCCAACAGTAGTTGTTACTTGCTCCAAGTATTGCAGGTGGGTGCAAATTAATTTTTGTCCTCATTTTTTAGACAGTCTTTTTTATTTTTATTTTTATTGTACATGTGTGTTAGTGCAGTTTTTAAAGCAGGAATATCAGTTTCTACCAGTGAGAAGGATCTCCATAAAGGCAACCAAAACACTGCTGCTTGTACCTTCACACCTTGGAGATTTTGTTCAGTTGAATATAAAGTTAGGGTCGTATTAAAAAAAAAAAAAATAGTTCAGAGTTTTGCATAACAGACTTATTAATGCTGGGATTTCTGCATAGTGAACCACTGCTTTGTGTGCATGGCTGTTTGAGAGGAAAGTTGGCATGTCAGCAGAGAGAGATGTGCTGCTCTTAATTAGGGTGGAGCTGGATACATCATCAGAGGCCCCAGTTTTGATTTAAATAGTGGTTGCAGTGGGAGCAGCTGTGTATAGGAAATGGGAGCTGGCTTCACTTGTATGTGCTGCTCCTGGGTTGGCAAACAAGGAGATGAAGGGACAGTGGGATTTATTGTCCAGACACTAGAAAAGGCATATTTTCATCATTCCTATTGTAGCTTACACAGTAAGCTAAATTAAGTATAAATAAGTAAACCCAAAGAGCATGAAAAAAACCCCTTGGACTTTCCTTAAGACTGCTGATTACATAGGCATCTCAGCAGGAAACAGGAGAAAAAAGAATAAAAAAGGAGGAAAAAGAAGCAAACATTGCACTAAAAGGGGAAAACCTGGTCCCCAGCTTCTATAGGCTATCTACAATAACCAGGACCTGGTTTCCAATTAGGTGGCGACCTGCCTGTGTTGTGAAGGGTGTAACTAGGGATCAAGGTTTTTCTCCAAAGCTCCTCTTTCCTGAGGCTGATTCATATCTGCCCTTATTGTTATCTGTTGTGTTCACATGGTTGGGGTTTTTCTTTTGTTAGTCTGTTTTCCTTTCCTTCCTTGTTTTTAAAGAATAGCTTATCTGTATGCCCAGAAGGGTGTGACTCGCAGAGATCACAAGCTTTTTACAATGAGCCAAAGCCAAACTGCTGACTAGCAGAGAATATGCTGAGGGGTTTCAGACATGAGTGCCACATCACCTTTGCAAAAGGCGCTGACTGTACTGGGATGCACACCGGTGGGACTCGGCTGGATCCAGAGCGTCCACTTCCACTGCCGACAACAGGTGGAACCACTTTGTCTTGGAAAAGTGCTGCTCCTGTAATTCAGTGCTGTTCATCTCTGCTGCCCTGCACTGTGAGGGACAGTGGGACACGGAGCCATTTCTGGACACTTCGGCTGCACATACCCAGTGATCAGAGCCCCAGTCCTGGGAGTCAGAAATGAGCCTTCAGCTGAGCTCTGCTGTGATGTGAGTGAGCCGAGACTGCTCACTGAAAGCCTTGTCACTCTTCACCTGCCACCTCGTGCACATTCACTGTGCTTGCCTGCCTATTTCATCAGGTTATTGCAAAGCCTGTAGAAGTCTGAATTCACTCTCTTCAAGTCTTACAGTGTACTCTTGTTACAATAGTAGAAGGAGAGGGAAGGCACCAATTTGTCTGGTTTTATTTTATTTGTCAGGAGCCTTTGCAATGGATGACAGAGCAGAGTCTCTGATGACTGTGCATCTTCTTGCCCATTTGGGACACTCAATTGTTCTGCAGCAAACTCTGGATCGGCTTTTGGAGTGGATCTGCCTGGATATTCGCCTTTTCCTGGTGTCTGAGAGAATTACTCCTTTGAAATACTATGAGAGATACCGCAAGAGAAGCTATGGCTTTCCTGGGATGTCTGTTCTCCTTTTTCTACATGAGGACTTGGGAGAAGAACGAATTTTCCAGGTCCATGAGCAATTCCAGTGTCCACCCTGGCGGTACCAGTGTGCCCAGATTGTTAATGGGCAAAGCCACCCCTATGCCTCAGCTCACCAGGACTTCTATGCCCTGGATGACCAGCTGCCTGTGTGGGGCATCAGGCGGGTGCACTGTGGCCCTGAAATCCTGCGTGTCACCCTCTACTGCAGTTTTGATAACTACGAGGATGCAGTGAGGCTCTACGAGATGATCCTACAGAAAGAAGCAACTGTGCAGAAGAGTAACTTCTCTGTCTTTGTGCTGCACGCAACCCAACACGTGGCCGTGCAGCTCTGCCTGAAGCAGCTGCCCATCGGGGTGGCTGCTGAGCCCAGGGAGTCGTCAGCTTTGCAGTTCAAGGTGCGAGAAATCGGGCAGCTGGTGCCCCTCCTGCCTAACCAGTGTATTCCTATCAGCAGCACCAGGTGGCAAACACAGGACTATGAAGGAAACAAAATTCTGCTTCAGGTATGTGTCTGTGGTGCTCTGGCAGGAGGGTTAGTTTGGTTTTTGGTATTTTTTTCAAGGAATGCAAGACTCGTTCAAAATGGAAATTATGATTTTGCTGGTTTGCGTTTTCTTTTGAACTTGTGAATGCAGCAATGTTGTCTGTCTGTGCTGTGATGCTGTTGATAAATACAAGCACTGAGCCTTGAAATGTTTTTATACTGTTAAATTAACATCATTACTGCTTGCCTGAAATGGAGAGTATTAGTTTTTTAGAGCAGGCTGGTTTAACAACTTCCCTTCCCTGCCTCAAACAACTGATTGTAGCAGCTTAGGCTTTTTTTCTGATAAGTCATTGCAGTATAAATATTTTTGAAAGCAGATTTTTGGCATCCAAAACCAGAAATTTTTTAAGTGTAGTGTTGATACAACATTGCCTGAGATAGATATTGTGAGCTCATGAGTGAATTGAAGTTGGGTAAAAGTGCTGAAGAGATGTATCATAGGCAATCTCTCCCTTTTCTGTTCAAGTGTGTGGCCCAGGGTTTATATGAATACAAATAAATTAAAGAAGACAAAATGTGTGCTGAGATGGTATGCAGTGAGAATTATACATGTGAGCAGGAGGGCAGTTTAGCTCAGAGTGCTTCCTTTCAGTCATAACAACCCCTCCCACCTCTGGGTATTTTTTCTTGCAATTTGGATTTTAAATTCATTTCTTATACTGTGCTTTTTCTTTTTCCTTCCAGGACTCATCTATTACAGATAAAGTCAATTTCTATGTTCAGCTTATTTTTATGCTACTCTGAACAGTAATCCTCAGGGCAGTCCTTGCTGCCTCATTCAGTATCACTTTATAAACTGGTTTGTCCCCCTCTTGGACTGGGCAAGGCCCTGGGAATCTTTATGTAGCTTCGAAGTTGGTCCTGCCTGGAGCAGGGGACTGGGCCAGGTGACCTCCAGAGGTCCCTTCCTAAATTACTGTGGTTCCTCCTGCTATAGATAGCAGGTCTTTAAGCTGACAAATGTACATGAATTCACTAGCAGGAAATTTGGAAGCTTTTTTTGGGATGTGGCCATACTGCACTGTGCTCCTTGCCAAGGAAGGGGTAATCCACTTGAACTTTGGGGATATTATCTTGTGTCCATGCTCCACCTAGCAGGCTGACAGCCTTATTCTGTAACCTCTAAGTACCTGCAGTTTAACTCCCCTGCCCCAACTTTTTGTCACATTGCAAAACAAATGCAAGGGTCTGCCCATGAACTCCACATGGAGTTGTCAGTCCCCCCCTGAAGCCAGCTGTGCTAACCGGCAGTGACTCTCCTTTTCAAGTGTTTATCTAGGTTCCCCCTGAAAGCACATGAATTTTTTGTATTCACAAGGTACTTTGGCAAGGACTTGCCCAGCTCTGTGGCCACCTTCCTTTAGTTGCAGTTGGCTCCAGCTGGCTTCGTTTGATGGCCTCTTCTTTCATTATACATGATCTGTCAGTTTCTCCAGGTCACTCATGGTGTTTTAAGTATTTTATCCTCTCCCTCCCAAACTGATTTTTGTCCAAGACTTAAAATTCCCAGCATACATGACTGTTTCTCTACTGTGCTTGCAATTACCCCTGTTCTCCGTTTCTGATCTTTTCCAGCTCCATTATGGTCTGTTGTGTGCTGCAGGTGGTCCTGCTCTGGGAGCAGAGCTGCTCCATGCACAACAATGTTCTCCACTCTGGTAGGAATAGTTCTGAAGATTTCATTTGCTTTCTAGACTGCTGTCAGGCACTGAACTGATGCTAACACAGTGCTGTCTGTCACAGAGATGAGACCCCAGTTACAGTCAGCTTATGACCCAGAATTTTGTATGTGAAGCTGGGGTTGGTTTTCTCCATGTGCATCACATTATCTGCTTTGTTTCATCTGCCACTGCTCAGGCTTGCAAGACTCCTGTGCTGTTCTAGTGGGGTTCTGACTGACTCACGCTGCAGGTGATCTCAGCACAGCGAGGATTGCTGAGAACATCATCATTTGGTCAAAGCTACAACTATATGTTAACAGGGTTCTCTCTACATTTTCTTCAACAGGTCCAAAACAGCTCCAAGCCCCTTGAAACAAACCTTGGGCTTTCCCAGCAGCAGAATAGTGCAGGCAGTGGAAAAATCCTGCAGGACTTTGCCCCAGCCCCTCTCCCTGTAAAGCAGGGAAATCCTTGGCGGAGAAGCCAGGAGGTCAGAGCTATGAAGGGTAAAACAAAATCTGACCGAAGTGAAATCCTTGCTCCTGAACAAGCCGATGGTGACCTCCACAGGCACTTCTGCTCTTCTCACAGTGTTCCAGCAGCCCGGTCGGGGTGGGAAGCCACGTCCCTCTGCAGGCAGGTGAGCAGCATGATGCGGGCTCCTGCCCAGGAGAGCCGCCTCCGCCGGCGGGCCACAGAGACCAATGTCGACACTGGGCTCGCCGTGGCAACCCCCGGGAGTGCCCGCTGCCCACTGACCCACTTCTCCAGGGACCTGCGGAGCAGCCTCCTGCACCTGCAAACCCCCACGGATGGGGCCAGCAGTGCCCTGCCCTCCCAGGACAGGGCCCAGCTGCTGTTTGCTGCAGCCAAAAGGAGCACAGGAGCAGCTCAGAGAGCTTTGGGCTCCCACCCGCAAACACCACGAGCTGGTCCTGCAAACAGAAAGGAGGATGAGGAGGAGGAATTCTTTATATGACTGAAAACAAACATGCCCGATGGACTCATCCTTCCCAAATGACAGCAGAGCACGTATGGGTGTGCTGTGCCTGCTTGTGCTGTGACTGCTGCTGCTCCCTGTACCTCTGCAGCTGTGACATCTCAGTGATGGGTTCACCGGGCTAGGCACTAACTTTCCATGGAGAGGTGTTAATGAGGCTGCAGGCAAAGCAGGAAAAATAGCACCATATTTACAGAAAGTTTTTTGTTGGTTTTTTTTAATGCAGAATAGATTAGGGGATTATTGTGCAATGAATAGGAATAAGCCATCTGACTCATAGAGCTGTTCCAAGATGCTAAAAACTAGCCAGTGACATCTTCAGATGGGGTTTGAAGGTGCAGTTTCCCTAAGCTGTCCAAGCAGCTGGGTGCCCCCAGCCATGGGGACTTGCCTTGCCTTGCCAGTACATACTGGTAGTGACATGGTCACAGTGGTTATGCTGATTTTCCACTGTGTTCCTTCTTGCTTCCCCTGCTGTTGGTATTTAAAATCTGTCAGCGTTGTCAATTTTATGCAAGATGTGAAACATAAGAATGTTCTTTTAAACATTTTTTCAAGAAAAAAATTTGTAGTGAGACCTTTTCCCCAAATTAGCACAATACACACAGAAAGCAAACACTTGCAGAGAAGTGCCAGTAAGACCTGCTGTTGCCTGTTCATATGACACTTAACAAAATAAACCCAGCAACAGGCCAGGCTTTTAGACCAGTGTGCAGTTATCAGCAGGTGATCCCAACTAGGTTTTAATTAACAGAAGACAAGAGAAGTTAAGAATCATGGAGGGAACTGCTGAATGCTGGAGACTAAAAAAGACAGAAGAAATGAAGTAATGTTTCAGCAACAGATGCTGAAATAACTCCCATCTTGATCAGTAGCTTTCTTTTCTCAAGTAGGATTAAGTAAATCTCAAAGGGAAAGAGATGGGAAGGATATTATGGAGAAGTGAAATTATTCAAAGAAAAGCCTCATCTGATTGTACTTACCTTTCAAAGAGTACAAGAAAAATAAGTATTTTCTCCTTAAATGTATCTGAATTCTGTTTTACACAAAAATGTGAATTTGTTTGGAGAGTGCCTTCTCATCACTGCTTCTTAGCCCAGAACTCAATTTGACAGGCAATGGCTTCCTGTAACCTGAGGAGAAGCAGAGGCTGATGGGCACCCCTCCTGCAATGGGGGTTCCACACAATTGTATGGGTATTTATATGTACATGTGCCAGCTGAGGACAGCCCAGTCTGCGCTGCTCGGCTTCCTTACCTGCCTCTTTGCTGGTGGGCTGTGCAACCCTGTGGGGCTGGAGAGTGATGCCATTGCTCAGTGTTAGCTCAGGGTTTAGGAGAAGTTTGAAGGCATGGCTGAGTTGATCTGAAAAGCTGCCAGGGATATAGGGCAGTCCCTGCTTCAGGCCTTCCATGCCTGCCCAGCTGCTCCTGCCCTGCAAGTGATGCTCAAGTACCCTTTGATTCAGGGACCAAAACGTGCAGAACAGGACACTTGATTCACTGGACAGTTACAAACATCTCCTCCATGTTTTCATGAGCTCTGTAAAAATTTTGGATTTTTTTAATAAATCATACTGTGGTATTTTACATCTACAAGGGTGATTATTTAATCTTATCTAGCATGTTAGAAACATAGCCAGGGCTTTTCAGAGCTGGAGAACATGTCTGGTCAACCAGAGAAGCAGCCAAGGGGGGATCCTGCAGGTGGGCTGTTCTCTGGGTATACTGTGGTGTGTGTGAGGGAGGGCTGGGAGGCACACAGAGAGAGGAGGGAGATCAGAGCAGGGGAGTGTTCTCTAAACACGGGATTACAGCCCTGGTGGTGGGCATGGACAGGGTGGTCATGAACTCAGGAATAAAGCCAGAAATGGGATTCCTAAGACAAATGGCTTTCAAGAGGGTATTTCATGGTCTTCTCTCTACTCCATCATGCCAAAAGTACTTCAGGGTGACTATTGAGCATAATTTTCCTTTACCTAAGAGAAAGAGGGTGCTTAAAAGGTCAGAATCGAGCCTGGGGCAAATGCTCTATCATTGAAACCAAAAAAGAGGGCAATTATATGAGTTTGACCTGCCTGCAATAGAACACAGAAGAGAAGAGCTTCAAGCTAAAGGAAAACTGCTCTGAAAATACTACTTTTAACAGTGAGTTTATAAAATCCATGTATCTCAAATGCAGGATACACCTAGTACAAATGCTGTATTACACAGACAGGTATGTAAAGTGTCAAAGGACACAGTTTTTCCACGGATGACTTCAGCAGTGGAAGGCAAAGATCCACATTTTCCAGAGTGTTCATCTGTCTGCAGACTCTATTTTATTACTTCTTCCTTGCATACTGTGCCATTTCTTTCAGGTTTTTAGAAGAAGTGTGGGTTGGCAGTGGACTGCTGAAGCTCTGTATCTTAAACATCATGTGAAGAGCTTCCAGGTAAGCAGCCAGAGTGGGAGGATGCACGAGGTGTGTGGGGCTGGCAAGACTGGCAGAAAGCTCATCTGGGGCTTCCCATCCTGCATGCTGATCCCAGAAAAGAAGGGAAAATATTTCAGGGAAAATAGCCTTGGTGGGAAACTGAAGAGGGATTTTGAAAAGTTACACTTAGAGGTTACGATGGCATCACAACCCTGAATGAAGGGCAGTGTGGTGGGTTTTTGCCTTTTATACGTGTCATGCTTGATATAAATGATTTGGTCTGGTGGAAATTACTCTCACCTGGCTGAGGCCACTGGGGTAATGGTGCTGTGGATACTGAGCTGCTGATTGCTCTGATGGACACCTTGATGGACAGCAGCCAAGGTGGTCAACATTGGTTGTCATCCTCTAACTAAGATTTTAATTTTGAGGCATGCATATTTTTGAGGGCGGTATTGTGTCGGGCAGTGTCACACCCAGGAGTGGGAACATGACCCCAGGACTCCTGTGAGCCCTGCTGTTGGGTGACCCCATTGCCAGGAGGGAGCAGAGATGCTGCCATGGCTGTGCTCACAAGGTATGATGGTGAATAGTCCCAGGCCAAGGGAAAAGCTTTTCTCCTGGACTGGTTGCACAGTCTGGATGATGGAGGGAGGAAATTGGTTCTTGCAGGAGCTGTGGTGTGTGCAGAGAGGGAGCCATGGGCACTGTGAGTCAGAGGAAGCAGAAGGGTTTGATCTGGGGTCACCTTAACACAACCTGCACAGGTAAGTACTATTGCTTTTTTTGTTTTAGCTTCTGGCTACAGAAATTGTGTGGGAACACTCCCTGATGCGTGGATACAAAGGCAGGGGGTGCTCTCTTGCTCCCCACTCCTGGCAGGGTGCCGTGGCACAGGCAGGCACCCAGGAAAACACTGGAGTCAGCAGTGAGACCACAGGCTCAGCCTCTCAGTTAAGAAGAAGCTGGCAAGCTTGATTCTTTCAGGGAAGAAAATGCTGAATGCACTTTTCTTTTCTGAGTTCTGGGCCAAATTCATCTTTGATGAATGCTTTTGTAAATCCTAAGGTACTCCTGTGAGCACAGCCAAGCTTCCCAGATTTACACTGGTGGGTCTGGGGTGGGAGTTTTCCTTCTCAGCTCAGGCAGGGTATTTTCTTCTGTGTTGGTGCTGTGCTCTGTGCCCAGGACAAACAAAGCTTCACAGCCGCTTGATGGGAGAAAATACATTGCCTGTGTCAGAAATCCCACGTTTGTAATGGGGGCACAAACCACAAATTGTCATTAGTTGAAGACGAGCGTGGCAGCTCCAGCCCCTGCAGGGGCTGTGCCGTGGTGTGCTCCGGCACCCACCGCCCGGGCCGCGGGCAGGATGCCCTTGTGCCTGCTGGGTCCCACTGCTCACCCGCGCAGGGCTGCAGCAGTGATGGTCGCTTTCTTCTGCTGTCCCCTCGCCTTTTAGTCTTTGCAGAGTTTGCCAGACTGCCACTGTTACTATGTTTGCCCTTTTTCCGTTGTTTCCTTGTGGTAATCCCGCCCGAGCCGCTCTCCCGGTTCGCGGGGTGCGGGCGCTGCGGGGCCCGGCGCGCCCGTCCCTGTCGCACCAGCTCCGCCTGGTGCCCGCAAGCGGCATCTTTGGTCCTACGGCTCCACGGCCTCAACAGGGAGCGTCCGCAGCATCGGGTCTCCGAGCCCAGACGTAGTCCAACGTGGCTGAACTCCTTATGGAGCTTCTTGTAAGGCTCTTCAGTCCCAGTCCTCATCCTTGCAGTAATTGAGGCTTTTAATCCTCACTTTCATTAACATTAAATTAACCTGATACATAAGAAAGCAATAGAGATACTAATAAGAAAGAAAGCCAATTTATGTCTCATTCATTAATTTTCTCTGACAGCAAACTAGTTAATTAAGGAGATCTGTCACGTAAGTGACAGAGGGAAATAGAGTTCTTTAGCATGTTTTATTGTGGTGGAAGCTTCAGTCATTGATGCTCTGTGATGTCACATGTGGTTGTTACTGTGTGTCTGCTCTGTGTACAGAAAGGTTAAGATACGTTACTGACGTGCTTCTTACAAAGATGTTTTGCTTAAAAATGCTATGATTTTTCTCTTTTTGCCAAAGGATCACTCTTTGTTTGTTATGAATTAACCCTGTTCCCGTTTATGGAGGCAACAGTCCACTGTGTGATGGGGCAGGGTGGCGAGTAGGACTTTTGCATTGGTGGGGAAGAGCAGGAGGATATGCAGAAGGCTCCAGGTCGTGGCTGCACTCTCTGTGCCTTCCTTGCAAAGTGGATCATGAAGCTCAAAGGCCCTGAGGCTTTGCTTTTCTCTAATAATGAGGAATAGGGAACTTCTGCTGAAGCCACAGTGAAGCCAAGGAGAGGTCTGGTCTGTGAGAGGGAAGCAGAGGGCCTGGGGGCTCCCCATGGCACCCTCTATGTGTGGCACACATCCCTCTCTCCTCTCCCACCCCGACACATCGTGCCATGTGGGTTGGCAATCGGGAGGATTCTCTACAGCCCCTTTTTCCTGCAGTGCTGCAGACACTGCTCAAGGGAGGAAGGGCCACTGCCATCCTACAGCCTTCTCATCCCTCCTGACACCTCCTGCAGAGAGATCTGGCTTTGCAGCAGCTGTTTGAGCCTGCATGGCAGAGATATAAGGTCTTGCTGCTGGATTTTGCTGAGTAAATCTCCAAATATTAGTCATGTCAGTCTAACAGACCAGCTGGTGTGGGACATGTGGGAACATAGTGGGAGCACATGTGTGCCAGGGCTGAGGGCTCAGCTGGTACAGAACTACCCAACATGTGCATGTTCCTAGTGGAGTTCTGCTTTTGTCCCCTTCTCCAGTAAGCACTTTTATGCAAGCCTTGCAAGGACTTTTCTTTTGTCCTCAGGGAAGTGAAAACTCATTTTTCCTTCAGTCTTCTGGGCCCTGATGTGGTAAGTGTAGAAGGCACATCCCTGTCTCAGGATGCTGCTTGCTTAGGGACATCAGGGAACATGGGAGGGGGACTCAACAGCAGGAGCTTCCTGAAACTGGAGTAGGATGTACAGTGCCCCATTTGGGCCTCAGTAAGAAACCTGGAATATGATGTGCTACTTCAGCAAAGTGCCTGCTGGCTGTGGGTTCTCTCCCAGTGCAGGGCTATCTGACCCCTGCACTGGTTCGGTGTAGTGGAGGTGCTCTGCTGCTTTGTGACCTCTGTGCCAAACACACCATGCATAGAAATGTAATGTGAGAGAACAAAATGCCTTTTTCAAGACCTGTCTGCCACCTGCAATGTATTCCTCAGGGTGACAGCTCTGTCAGGCCCCTCTTCTGCCAAAGGCAGGTGTGCCTGCAGTCTGGGCTTCAGTAGCAAGATGGATCCACTCCATTCTCAGTGTTAGCTGTTCCAATCAGCTTTATTTTCAGGAAATCCTCCTCATTTTCAGTACCATATCCCAAGCTGAACATCCCGAATACTTAGTATCTCAATGAAAATAAGTATTAGAAATATTTCCCTGTGTGCAAAGCATAACAGCAGAAATACAGAATAAGAAAATACAACAGTAATTACAGTAAGAAATTTATGTTCTGTTCCCATGTACTGGTCTTCTTTAGGCACAGAGAATGCACCCAATCCACTTATCTTATTTTTTACAAGAGAAACAGGGATGACATCCAAGTTTGTGAGGATATCTAGAAGGAAAAATCAGTGTGTTGGGAAACAGTTGGTATGGGTGTGTTGTCCTGGGCACTACTAGGAGGCAGTCACATCTTCCACAGAATTTCTCAACCTCCCTTTTTAGCAGACTCCTCCCGACACCACAACTGCATTGCAGTTTGCTGTACTGTGCTTCTAATGTTTAATTCTCATCATTTAAGAGAGGTTTTGAGAGGTTTCCATCTCCCATGGAGCACTTGCATTAATATTCCAGCTCAGGATCTCAGTTCTGCTGCTGATTACAGGCAAGGACAGATCCGATTCCTATTAGGGTGAATTAATATTCTCTAAGAGTCCCAAACACTTTTTTCTCCCCTATCACCCTCCTTCCTTCAGGCACTGGCAGCCTGGCTATGCTGGGAGGTGATTAGGTTTGTAAATTTGTTCCTGCAGATACTTGGTGACACCATTAGTTTTCTCATCTCACTTGTGCAGCTGATATTGTGACAGCCTCACTTGTTTAATTGGGATCATCTCAAGTAGCATCTCAGCATCAGAAGAAGCTTCATAGGGCGCAGGCCTGGGTAGGCACAGAGGGGGCAGGAGCCACTGGGGCTGTTAGCTGTCACAGCTGGTAAAGACTGATCCTCTTTTTGCAAAACTAGAAGATAGGATGTGGGATTCCCTGACAGCTGACATGAGGTGGAAGATGTCCCTTGCTCTGAAGTAACTGCCTGCCCCCCATTGGCATAACTGGGTTTCAGCACCTTGGTGTGGAGAAAGAGGACTCTCTATGACTCTGCCATGGGCAAAGGGCAGTGCCATGCAACTGCTGTGCTGTTCCCAGGAGGAGGGAATGGGATTGACCTGTCTAGGGGAAACTCCTCCTGAAATCTCAATGTTCGTTTGAGCCACCAGTAAGAAAGAACTTTGGGGTAGGCAGCAGCCTCTGCAGTGTCCTTTTCGATCTACAGAAGAATTGCTCTAGGGCCTGAGGATTACTGGCTGGTGGGACATGTGACTGAAACCTAAAGTGGTGTTATATTTATACGAAACAAAACTATAAAACTGCAGCCTAATCTCCCCTTGGATCTCATAGTTTGTCTGTTCCCATTTGCTGCCATGCTCATGGACTTCATAGGAGTGACTGGATGGGGTGCCTTGGCCATAAATGCTTGTCCATGATCCATTCGCTGACATGGCTGAATCCCAACCTGCTGCTGGCCTCCCTGAGGGCTGTCCCTGGAAGCCCCTGCTCAGAGGTGCCCTGCTGCAACTGGAGCCTCCCTGTGCTGTCTGTCCCCTGAGTCCATCGTCTGCAGGGAAGTCAAGGCTGCTCTAGTGGGGAAAAAGGGGTGGTTTTGAAGGCTGGGAGTGGGGGAGGCTGCAGAGAACAGCCTCATAGTGCTGGGAGAGCTGCTGGAGACGGGTTCCAAGCACACTGAGTCTCATGAGTGCAGTATGTGCCGGCCAACTCATGGATCCTGCCAGTAGCGTGGGTCAGTCCTGAGTGCACAACTGCTGTCATTAAACATTGGCTTGTTCCCATGGGCTGGTCTTGCACCTCATCATGGAGGGAAGGCTTTCCTCCTCTTCCCTTTTTGTTGCTGGGAAGTGGAGCTGGGAGAGCATGTGTCAGGGTCGGAGCAGCCAGGACACAGTAGTGATTGTCACCTGCCCTGGGTTTTGGCCATGAGCCTGCCTGGCTGTTGGATGCCCCTCCTCAGCTGTGTCCCATGGCTGATCGAATCCTGCTGCCTGTTGTGCTCTGCATGCCAGGCTGTCCTTTCCAGCAGCACTCCCAGCCAGGAGCACAAACACCACAGGCCCCAGGAAGGGAACATGGCCATGCTCTGCCCTGCAAGCAGCTGCCCTCTCTTGCCTGGCAAAGCATCAATGACTGTGTGATTAATTCACTCACAGGTGCTGGAGAGAGACACCTGAGCCATCATGTTCACATGTTGCTTTTTGAGCCTGAATCTTCACAGTGGATGGTTGGAGTGGAAGTGTAGTTTGTGTTTTTGCTTTTGCTTTATCAGAATTGGCTTGAAATTCCCCAGGGATTCTCAATTAAAACAACAAACAAAACAAAACAAACAAAACAAAAACCAAACCCAAAACAAAAACAACAACAACAACAAAAAAGAGATTACATTAAAGGAAACTCCGAGGACAACACAAAAGATGTAATTTTGAGTGTGCAGTGAGTACAAAGGAAATGTTTTGGCCATTCCAGCAGCTGGAAGTTTTATTTCCAGTCTGGCAGTGGATCTAAGCAAGCAGATCATGTTCCTGTCCTGCCCTTGTTTGTTGGCCGTGTTAGATAGAAGCATCCTCACAGGATGACCACATGTGTTGGGAACAGCACCAAGGGCAGCTTCCTTTGAATGCAACACTGTGGAAATTGGTAATGATCACTGGGGTGGATGCAAGTAACTGGGATGAAGTAAATGAGTGCTAGGAAATCTCATGCTTAGATGAAATACAAAGTTTTCTACTTCCCAGGGGCTTCTTTACCCACTGGGCACAGTGATTGTTGTGTGGCTTATGTGGCTTCCTGCCAATCCAGCCAGTTCTTAAAACTGTTGCTGTACTCCTCAGAAGTGAGTTGAGTTGTTGAAAGGTGACTGATCAGATTTGTTCTGGCACCATCAGAAGTGTCTCAGTAAATCATTTGTAGAATGGCACTGGTTGGGCTCCGCTGTGGGTCCTACTGGGTTCCCACTGGCTTCAGTGGGGTGATTTCGTCACCAGCTCATAGATTCAGTTGCTTCACGTTGAGGAGTGCACTGGGCTCCCAGCCTGGCAGCCAGCTCCCCAAAATCTACAACCTAGGACAGATTATGAGGGTTTCCAGGCTGTTCATGTGAGCTGGAAGACTGGAGGAAAGGGGTAGGATGAGAACAGAGGTTCCCTGACAATTTCACTGTGATTTTTCATCTTGTTTTAATTCAGAGCCACTGGACTTTGTGGAGGGAACAGCTGACTGCAGAAATACCTTATGCTGATGTTTACCAGATATTCTTTTTAGATGGGAAAGTCATTCTGTGTTATGAGAAATTTCACAAATGTTAGCTTTATTTGCAAGCTAGAGTGAAACCAGATTTCAGGAGGTTTAGACTTCTCACAAACTTGGAGGTTTGGCCACCCTGAGGTGCAGCTCTTTGACACCTGCTCAGGCTGTTCAGCCACCTTGTTCTGCAGCATGTGCCACAAGGTGTTAAGGCAGCTGAGAACAGACATGTACTGTAGGAAGCCAAGCATTTTCTGGTAGGGAAGAACAAACCTTTCACTTCTTATAGATGTTTTTGATTGAAAAATTGTCTCAGTGGAGACTTCTATTTTTCAGTTTCATTGTTTAACTCTCGTAATAACCACTGTTGTGTTTGCGAGTTCTAAGCGATGACAGGCCAAAAGCATCCCCAGCATCTAATTTCTTCCTTTGTCAGCGTGCTGGCTTTGCCTGTCTTCATCAGCACCAAGGGCTTTCTCTGCCTTGCTCTTCTTGCCATGTAACAGAGCTGTGGACAAGCCCTACCTTGTACTGTGCTGGTTATGGGTATGGATATGTGGTCCCTGTGCCCCCCCAACACCGGGAATCCCTCAGTCCATGTTTTGAGCCACCTCTTGTTCTGTAATTGCATTTGGTTTGCAATTTGCTGGCATCAGTAAGGTGGATGCTCATTGCAGGCATCCTGAACTGCTCTCATACTCCTTCTGTGCCCTGTGTTGTGTTTGGTTCCTGGGTTTAGTTTGCTAAAAGAGAATTGCTGCCAAGGCATAGGTGGGAGTAGGAGGCCTATGGGTGTCAGAGGTGTGGTAACTTGGCAGGCAGGCTCAGGCAGAGAGGTTGTCGGGAGCAGGGATGGTGGTGGGAGGACACGGCAGGGGCTGAAGTTGATCCCTCTCCACGCACCAGGGCAGGCTGGCCATGAGGAACCGCTCCTGCCCCTCCTTGTTGTCCACAGGTGCTGCTGGCACAGCCTGCCTCTGTTGAATCTGTCTGGGGGAGTGCAGCACACAGAAACCCAGCCAGAGTGACCCAAGAGGCAGCACACATGGTAGCTGGGAGCAGAGAGCTCCTGGGATTCAGGTTTCTGAGCAGGACCTGCCAAGCCAGGGCTGATGTCAGGCGGGCAGCCCCCCACAATACCAGACAGCACTGTCACGGCTGCTTGCACAAGCTGGACTACTTCAGCTCACAGAGGATGTGGAAAACTGTGTCCCAAGAAAACCTTGAGCATTTAGCCTAAAAAATAAAAGGAAGGAGAGGAAGGAAGGAAGGAGGACCCATAAAACACTTTCCTCCATCTTGCAGATCCACAGCCCTCGCCCCACCTATCTGGCTGCTGGGTTTTATTTTCAGCTGTTTGATTCACGGGAGCGTGTCTTGGAGCCTTTGGAAGTGTGTGGATGACTTCCATCCCTCCAGGGACTCTTGCCATCCGTGGTGAGCCAGCCAGGTAGTGCTTCCATGGCTGTGCTCCCCAGGGAGGATGGGGGCTGCCTGCACCTCTGGGCTGCCACAGCCCTGCCTGGCAAGGTGCCCCTGAGATTTGCTGCAGCTAGATCACACACAGCTCAGCAAAAACAGAGCAGGAAGGGATTTTCCCCAGACTTAATCTGAGTTTTTCTTGATTCCAGTGTAGCTGTGAGGTTTGATGGACTTCTGTTTTCCATGTTCTTCTGTGCTTTTATGGTGGGAGCAGTGACAAGCCTCAGAACAGGCTTCTCACAAAAACCTGGGTTTGAGTTGTTTGGGAGGGAAGCTGTATTGACAGTGGAAATACTTGGGAAGTGTTGAAAGGCCAAGGCTGAATGGAGACCTTCTCCCTCCACACCCATTATGGAGATCTGAGAGGCAGATGAAGACAGCAGCAGAGGCTGCCCACATGCAGCTAGCCCACAGTGCAGGGAGTGAGTGGCCTCCTGGAGACTTGTCTGATTTCTCCGTTGTTTTTCTGCGTAGGATTTGTCTGCAAGAGAATCTATCATGCTTTTGAGTCAATACACAGTGAGTGCTTGAAGGGTGATTATTTGAGAGCATTTGTTCTATATGTTTCTTTTTTGTGTTCTGTCTTGCTTGGCCTACGCCCAGCAATGCACACTGGCAGCCTCAGCCCATCCATCCATTATCAGTAATGCTCCAGCATGTGGTTTTACTTTACAGAGGACTGAACAGTGTTGCTGATGGTAATGGGAAAGGAGATGTTATGGGCATGCAACAGCCCCTTTTAACGCCAACATCTTGGACAGTTTTTAAAAGCCAATGCAGTCACCCATTGTATGTTCTAAAAGCTATTTGCCTGTAATCTTAAATTGTAATAATAATAATAACAATAACCTCGCAGATGCAGAGGTTGTGTGGGAGAAACACTGAAAATTTACCACAAAGCTTTACCAAGCTTGATGTGATTTTTTTTTTTTTTTTCTTTTTCAAGATTGAAAGTAATTTCTCACAGCACTTGGTAGCAGTTCCAGCTGCATCATGTCAGCAGAGCAGAGGATCAGGCTCTGGAGGCAGCACAGCTCTGTGCAATATCCTTTTGCAAAGCATATAGGAGGCAGCACAGTAATTTCTCCAGAAATGTGGGAAACGAAGCCCTGGGTGTGGTTGTCCTTTAGTCCAGCAAGGTGTCAGAAGAGTGGTCCTGTCCACTCCCAATCCAGGTGCACAATCCATGTCTGCAGATCGCAGAGCTCAGCCTTGAGCTCAGCCTTTCCTCACAAGGCTCTGGTTCATCCAGCGTGGAGCCCGCACATCTGTTCGTCTTGCCGGGCAGGATGCAACGCACCAGCTCCGAAGAGGCAGGTTAAAAATCGGTGACCTCTGCGGGGCCGTGGAGGTCTCGTCTGCATAAATGCAATTTAATGCCTGGGAGCCGAGCAGACGCGTGGGTGTGAGGGCAGAGCGTGGGAGCCGGCGGGGTGCGGAGCAGACCCCGGGCTCAGCATCCCCTGGGACCTTGTGCCGCCACACTAAATTAATGAGATTGTCACAGGCGCAGCCGCCCGGTCACGGTCGAGGAGCTGCTCTCGTCCCCAGCCCCTCTCCCGGGGCTTGCAGCCTCTCCAGAAAATCACCCTGTGGAGTGTCATTTCTCATGCTTATTCTCAGCCTAATGGTGTGTAGTTGGTTTGGGTTTTGGAAGCTGGATGAAAGTCAATTCATTTGAGTTTAAAAATTCAGTCAATCAGATGTGGTTGGCTGAGTTGTTTTTTCTTTCACCTCATGCTTCACAGACATTTTGGTTGTCGGCATTGTGAGCACAAGGGCTGAAGAGCTAAACCTCTCCAATGGGTAGGAAAATACTATTATTCCCGTTTTATTAAGAGGGAAATGAAAATAATGGGATTTTGTGCAGCTTGCCTAACATCACAGTGAGAGTCCCTTTAATAAAAAACAGATCTCTCATCTCTTAATCTTACAGATTAACTGCAACAACATCCTTCTTCCTTAATCCTCCTTTCATACACTTCAAAACTTTTCACTAACAGTTTGTTTTTGTTGGGCATGGCCTTGATAAGTGATTTCTTTGAACAATAGCCAATTCACTGGCTATTGTTCAGCGGTAATGAGCTGGCTTAACATAAATTCAACAGCATGCCAAGACTTCACACCTGAACAGGCATCCAGAGGTTGGAACTCTGTCTGATATTTGAAAAAATACCCAAACATTATTGTTTAGAAAGATGAGAACAATTAGGAAGAGGATGAATACAGATGTATGGCATACATACAAACTGCTGTGATCTCAGGTATTCTGTTTTCTGTGTTTTCTTATGCTGTACCATCACTCCCCGTTTCAGTTTTTATAATTCCTCTCTGTCAGAGATGTGTTGAGACAATGATGCTGCCTTTAATCGGGGTTATTGGAGGCTGATAATGGCTCTGTGCAGGCTGGTCAGTGATGAGTGAAAGGGAAGGAAATACCATCTGGAGAAGGAGAAGGGGCTATTGGGTGACAGTGAAGAAGTTGTTCTTGCTTGGAGCAAGGATGAGCTGTTCAGGGCACCTTTCTTCCATCTAAAGGAGGAGTTGGGAGGCCAGCTAAACTACAGTTAAGGCACTTCTTGGTGAATCTGGGCATTCACAGGCAACAGGGTATCTCAGAGGGAAGTGAATAGTGGGATCAGAAATTATTCATGAACGTTTTTATTTCCATGTTCCTTATGTGTTTATATGTGTTAATTTAATTATTACTGTCCTTTTTTTCCCCCCTTGTCTTTGGAGGTGTTTATTACTACAGGCTGCTGGAAGATCCTGCAGAGAGGATGGTAGTACTTTGTTAGGACCACTGACTGTGCTTGGAAATTGAGCTCTAAGCAGCACTCAGTTTCTGCACTTACCCTAGTCAAGAAGTGCCTGTTCCAGCTGTGTACTGTGCAGTGACTTGGATTCTAGGGAGGCAGATCCTATGGTATCTTTGCTGTGCTCATCTCTTGTGGGTTTAGGTCAGTCAGCCTAGTATTGTTAATGTTGCCTTTTGGAAGCCACACAACTGCAGTAGCTTTGCCTCATCCTTCAGGTGCTCTGGTGCTGAAAAAGCCCTACATCCACCCATGGGTGTGCAGGAGGGGGAGTGCTTATTCCCAAGCTCCTACCTATTGGGGGCAGAAAAGAGATGCTGGTTCAGCACAGCTGGGTATTGCAGATATTGAGGCTGCCCCCGCTCCCATGTTGCCCTGCAGAGTTGTGTGTGCTGGTTCTGCAAAGCATGACTGTAACTGATTTTGTTTGTTGCTCACAGTAACTTTCTCCTGGGGTCATAGATTAGGTAGTTTTGGTTTGCTCTTTTCCCAGTGTGGTTTTAATTAGTATTTGACCTCCTCATTGCTGGTTCTCTTCTGCACTTGCTGCATTGTAGTCGTTCTGCTCTGGGCTGTTTTCTGAGAAAAACTAGGACATACTCAGTGCCTTTAGTAGATGTTATGCCTGGAAGGTGGCCCAGTGCTGTAAGAAATGCTCCTGAGTGAGTAATGGAAGCCAAGAACTAAAAAGTTGTCATAGTGTTCCAGTTAAAACATGGCAGTACCTCATGCCATTTCAAAGTGGCTTAGCCTGTGTCATCACAGTACGAAAAGAAAGGTGGGTCTGGAGTACTGCTGTTCTCAGGACATCATTGGTTGGGCAAATAATCACTCACATCAAGAGTTTTCACTAATAGCCTAAAGTCACCCCTTCTTTCTTGCCTATGCCCTTTGCTAGTCTAGCTGCCTGGCAGGCCATCCCTTCCCTGTAAGGCTTGGGTGCAAAGGACATGAGTGCAGACTCTGTATTTATGAAGAGACAAGGCTTTGCCAGGCTTTTTCTAATGGGTGTACCTTTAGCTGTAATATTCTGCGCTGCTTCTTGTGTCTGTGGTTGTTTGAATCTCTTCCATGTGTGTTTCCCAGAGTGATAAGATCTTAGTTGCACAGTCTCAGCAACAACAACTGAATTTGGCCCATCACCTTTCAGGAACCTCTGCTGTCAGCAGCAGCCAGTGGTTCCTACTGTTCCTCGTGGAGGAGCTCCCCAGGAGAGCTGCCTGCAGTGGAGTGCTCTGCAGGGACTGCACTCAAGCAGGGAAGCTGGAACAGCCCCTCTGTGCAGTCAGACAGGTGAGTGATGGAATTGTTAAATGAGGTATTGTTGCAACCTTTAAACCCTCCTCTGGGTTATGCAGAAGGTCAAATGATTTGTAGAAGGTAAACAAATACTGCTTTGTTTATCCCACAGTCAGAGTTACCTCCAAATCAGAGTTATGGGATATACAGCAACTTAGGGCAAGGGCAAGGGCAAGGGCAATGGCAAGAGGACCTTGGGTGGAGATATTTGGTTTAATTGGGATTTGCTATAGGTGACATTTTTGCCTAAATCAGCTGAGCTTCAGTGTTGTTTTATCAGTGTGACCTCTCTTGGCAAGAACGGGGTCTTCTGCTGTATTTGTGAAGTTCTTCATTTAATGGGGCTGTGACTTGTTGGTGATGTTGCCCTGTGATGGCTGAATACTGAAATTTTAGTGTCTAGTGCTGAACAGGTATAAACTTGGTATTTTGTCATTCCTACTGAATTATTCTTAGAATGTTGTTGAATAAAATACTAAATTGTCAGCATGACTTAGTTTTTGCTGTATTTATGCATTGAATCTAATCTACAGACAGTGGTGAGCCTTGCACTGTGCTGTGAAAATGCTCCTATTCTCTGTCTTATGCTCTTTTAAACAAAGCAACCTACAAAGTATTTACCTAGAGGCATAAAACTCCCCTATAAATTGATGCACATCCCAACTTTATATAACATTTTTATATTAATTTGCTTATTATCTGTCTGAAGAAAGGATCTTGGGAACCCACAAACAAGGTCAGAATCATTTTTATCCAATTTACTATATAGTTTTGCTTGACTATGCAGATGTTTTCTGTGTGTTCAGCAAAAGAGGGGCCAAACCCTGTACATGGGCCTACTATTTCTGGCAAAACCCATGATGTTTTTAGTCCTTTTTATTCTGAAAGCTTATTTTGATTTATTAACCTGAGTGTTTGAACACAGAGAAACAATCTGGAGCTGCGACCTTCATTCAGGAAAAGTGCATGCTCAAGTATTTCTGTTCTGAATCCCTTCAAGCTCAGTGCAAAGTGTGTGAAGGACCCTGGAGTGCACAAAAAGGCTTTTAAGAGACACAGGTATGCCTGTGCCTCTCCTCTGTGAGGTTTGGGTGTGGTTGCTCTTCTGGTCTGTGTGGGGTAGTGAGACCTGCACCATGCAAGGTCTGATGGAGGGCTCTGCTGGTATCTACAGACCTTCCCACAGTTGAGGAATCCATGGTCAGTGTCACGTAGGGCTCTCTGCCCTGGAGAAATGCTGACATGGGCTGAGCTCACCTGGAGACCATGACAGGGCTGGTACACACCAGCCACTAGTGGGGTTGCTGTCTTATTGAGAACAGCTGGGTTTTGGGGGTGTCACCCCATGCAGCTACATTGAATAATCTCCTCTTTGTCTCAAAGGAAGAGAAATCTCTTCTTCCCGTGTGCTTTGGGAATGTGTGGTGACATAGCACCACTATATCTCCCATTCCCCATTTGTCCCATGGCAGTATTTGAGGGATCCCCAGTGTGGGGACTGCACAGACAGCACAGAGATGGACACTGTCCCCCCGAGCCTGCAGGGAAAGCGTGCATCTCTGGCAAGGGGCAGGATGAATAATGCCCCGAACATTTTCTATGGAGCCCCGCAACATGTGTGACGAGGCAGCAGTCATCTGGGTCGTGAGACCTCCCTTCCTGTTACTCACAGAGTTACTGACTAATTCACACATTTCTGGACAACATTTTTCCAGCTTGGCTGCCTCAAAGAAGGCACCTCTGACGAAAGCAGCTGGATTTCAGGGGATGTTAGGGAGTCCATGCTGCCAGAGTCAAATACGCAATTGCTGGCCTACATTTTCTTTATAATTGCAAACTCTCTCAGCATTGTCACTGTGACTGGAACTGGGTATTGGTTTTTGATGCCACAGAGCTGCAAACAGCCCAGACTGATCAGGATCAGCAATGGGAGGGTTCCCAGCCCGTGGTGGAGCTGTCTCTGTGCGGCAGATTGCAAGAATCAAGGACATGGTAGGTGTCTGGGGAGGTGTCTGCTGTATGCCATTAGTGCTTCTTCTGCAAGATGGGTGTTGGGAAAGGAAACTGATGGAAACAATAACAGACTCCAATAAACAGCCTTGTATAGAACAAGCTTGTACATTGTCTGTTTTGTAAGAAATGGCAGTTGTTCAGGGCCAGTATCATAAACGCCCACCTCGGAGTGCTGCTCTCCACGCTGACGATGACCAGATGTTTAGTCAAATCTGACTAACCTCTGTTTCACCAGTTCAGGCTTTTCCTGTGCTCTGGGCCAAGCTCAAAGATCATGCCTATGATGGAGGGCCTCCGTGGGACACGAGAGCTTTGAGATGTTTTCAAAGCCCCGAGGTTGTTTGTATAAATATTGGAAAGCTGTTTTCAAGCAGCTCTCAGTATGTTTTGAATGCTGTTCACTTCTGGGCTTTGAAAGTGTGTCAGATGCAGACACTGGTAAAAACCTATTGTTGTGAGTGACACTGGAGTGAAACCTGGAGGTGGGGGAGAGAATTAAAATAACTTAGCTCACAGTGCTTGTGTTACGTCTTGAATACATTTCTCTCTCTCTCTTCTCCAGAGAAATCTCAATGGGCACCAGTGTGTTTCAGACATTAGCCAATGATATTATGTGCTGACTTAAGAAAAATTAAATTTTGGCCCTTTGTGCTCTTCCCCTAGGCATGTGTTTTAACTATATTTTTACTTGATTTGTGATCTGCCATAGTTTTTAATTGTCAGTCTTGGCTGATCCTCCTGTGGCTTTGTAAGCTCAGGAAAGCCCTTTTCTTCACGAAAGCCGTCTCCAAGACAAGATCCGTGGGCCTGTGCGTGAAGTCCAGAAAGGCAGCAGAGAGTCTCGTGGACTGTCCTTCTCATTTCAAACCAAGAAGAGTGGAGCTGGCTGGCCAGAGGCACAGGGATGATCATCATCTTTGGCTCCCAGTGAAAATGAGTTACCACGCAGGTAAGTGTTTCCAAAAACTCTTTTTCACCCAGCAATCCTCTGGCTGGTGAAGTGATTCTGAAGGAGGATCCATATACAGACTTGGATTCTTCTCTGTTACAGTCTGGTCTATCAAACAGCCAGGACTGAGCGATCCTCAGCTGGATCAAGGCTGAAAAGGTCTGCAGGGATATTGCCTTCCATGCCTCGGTTGCCCTGTAGTCAGCAGGACAGAACAATTGGCTTGGTCCCAGAGCTTGTCAGGTAAATTTCTCTTTTAACCTGTAAATGGAGGGCATCTATCAGATTTATTCTGTTTTCATATATCCCATGGTGGCGACTGGACCTCTTTGAAGTGACAGTATGGCTTGGTGTCCCTTTGACAATTGTTCAATGTGTAGGTGCCTCCTGGATATGTGCACTGAAAACCCAGGATGTTTTAGTACAAAACTTCAATGCCTAAAATGTTCCTAAATCCCCTAATTCACATACTTAACTAGAAAACCCTCAGATATTTCCGCTTTATTCCATTTCTTCCCTGGCCACCCCATTCTCATCTTTTCCCCCCTATCATAAGAAGGCTCAGCAGAGTCAGGGAAGGCTTATCCGTAAGTGTGCCTGAATTATTCGTCACCCCTGTAGGGAGTCCTTAAACTCTTAGGTACTGCATATGCATACCAAACAGTACCATAAAACCCTTCCTTTTCTATTAAGCTCTGATAGAGACAATTTTGGGGGTAAGACATGTGTGCTTTCTTGAACTTCCATCTGTTTTCTAGAATTGCAACCTGCATAGCTACAGCACATATCCAACACGGGAAGCCACATACAGGAGCTTGAATTGTGATGAGCAGAGCCCTCGGCTGCTGCATGTGTTTCTCCTTGTAGATGAAGATCACAACAATGAAGCTGGCTAGTGCCTCCAGGTAAGCTAAGGAGAAGGTTTACCAGGTCAATAAATAGCTGTCTGTTAGACAAACTTGGTGTGGAGATCTTCATGATGGTGAAGACTGAATCACAAATTTGTGGACTACCTGGTGTTCTTGTCTAAGAAAACAATCTTTTGCCAATCTGAACAAACAGTGAATTTTTTGATCAGGATTTGTTCTAAGCCAATGATGACAGCATGTCTCATCCCAGTTTGTTATAAGAAATCCTACATTCACTTGAACTCTCTTAATAGTCTGCCTACTCATCTGCTAGGAACAGAAATGATAGTAAATACTTTGTACCCTTTCCCCCCTCCCTGCTATTTCATATCACAGTGCCTGCACTGATGGCTTGCACCGGTGTGTCCCAATTCCAAACCATAGAAGCAATGTGCTGCTGTTGACAGACATGCCAGCAGGATTTAAAAGACTAGCTGTTGCTCTCCTGGCAAGCTCTTTCAGGTTCCTTGGTCTCTCTGTACAGCTCCATCCCTGAAAGGCCAAGTGATGCCTCTTGGACACAAAGGGCTGTACCAGGCAGCAGGGACCCAAGAGGATCAGAACTGTGGCCTCTGCCACCTTCCCTGGCAGCACCCAACCTGTGCACTGAGCCGTGCAGGGCAAAGGAAAGCTGGCCTCAGAAGCATTGGGAGCCTCTTCTGTTCTCAGGCAGAGATTCCATGTGGACCAAAACACCCACATTGCGCAATATCAAAGCTTGAAAACAACCCAAGGAAAATTATTTCCTGTCTAGCTGATCTGTGGATGGATCGGTGTTCCTCTGGGATGGATAAAGGTGTCTTGTAAGTCCGGCCCAACCTTGCACTGCTCCTAGCAGAGGGAAATGGAGCCATCAGTATCTGTTTGGTTTCCTTTGATATCGTAATTTACCTGTGTCCCATAGAGGAGGAGCCCTTTGTGCATCTCCAGTGTTAGCCGTGATAGGATGACGCATTAGTGTTGCTCTTCTTTACTTCCAGGCAAAGTTTCTGGGTGCAGGCAGAAGGAAAGCAGGTTTGGGGAGTGCTCATCCTACCTCAGGCCCATGAGTTGGGATGCACACTGCTCCCTCACCCCTGTTACAGGGTGCTGTCACACACAGGTCTTCATTTCTGTGTGTGTCTATCCTAAGAAGAAGGTTCCCAGTCTTAGTACTGGCTATAAAAATTAGGAAATGTTGGTGTTTTATAGCTTGGCAGGCATGGAAGCTGGGGTTTGACTGCTGTGCCATGAGGGGACAGCATGTCCTCCCTTTCACTGTTTAAAATAGGTGGATTTGAACACTATAACAGATTAAGGCACTGTGGGTGTTTAAACTTGCAGGATGATTGATCACCTCTCGGGGAGAGGCAGATGGTACAGTGATGAGTTCCAGATCCTTTCAATTGAGCATCTCCAGGGAAAGTGTTGTGGACCAGGATGGGGGGATGGCTCTCTGAGTTTTTTGTTTTTTTTTTTTTTTAAACAATGTAGGATTTAAAATTAAATCCTCTTGGCTCATAAACAATAAGTCTAAAAATTGACTCAATTTAAAATAAACTGACTGAGCCACTCTAGGATGTGAGCCAGGTGAAAGGGCCTTGGTTACAGCCCCATGAAGGCTTTGTGAAGTGGGTTGGACTTTGTGCCATGGTCTCACCTCAATCCTATGCATGGTCCCTGAAGACAGCCCAGGTCTCCTCCCGGCCACATGGCCTTAGATGATGACCACTGCCAGCTCCTGGGCTCTGTCAAAACCACCTGCATTAGTGCCCCTGTTTGTATCATCCTACTTAGAGACTTTTGATCCCTGGAGTAGGAATGTGCTTTCTGACCCACCAAAAATATTCCAGTGGCTGTACTGGAGCCATTAGTCCAGTGACCCCATAACAGAGCTGATGCTCAGTGAACTACCATTGATCTTCATCAGTGAAAGGCAATGAGTAACTAATGAGCAGAGCTCAGCAGCTTCCCCAACACATCCCAGCTCCCTGCTAGCCTTGATTCTCTCTGAGGAGGGGGAGGATTGATTAGAAAGAATCTTTTGCCTTCTTGCTTCCTGGCATGGCTTTTTAACACTTCTCAGCATGTGTGCTCTGTGGCCAGCAGGCTTCCCTTCATCAGAAGCAGGTTCTCCCCAGTCATCGGCTGGGGCTCAGTTTGTCTCCATGTCAGGAGCTGCATCTCCATGTTCCTCCTGGTCCCCACCATTTCCCGGGGAGGCTGGAAAATCACACATTGGCTTCAATTCACAAACTGTTATCTCTATGGGCATTCGAGGAGCCAGTTAGTTTTTTTTGAAGGCAGTTTCTGAGCTTTAGGGTGATGTAAAGTTTCCCTGCAAGCAAGTTGGCAGCAGTGCCTGTGTAAAAGCCCATGCTGTGTCACTCTTCCTTGAAGTGCTGTCCCAGCTCTGTGCCTGTTTGGGCTGTCTGGCTTGGCTTCTGCAATTAGTGAAAGGTTATTGTAGGTTTAAAATGTTGCCTGCTTTGGCAGTATCTGCAGTCCCTTAAGGCAAGGATGCCTGTTTATTGTTATAGCACTGCCTAAGCACAACACAGAAAAGTCCCTGTAGAAAAGACCGTTTCAGTGAAGTAGCGTTTTTGTTTTGTTTTAATGAAGTCTTGGCTGGCCTCTGAAACTTAAATGCCATTGGAAACTAGTACTAGTTTACTTTTTTCTCCATAAATCACGTCTCAGAGCTTTTGTTATTCTGCTCTCATCCTGCCGTATCTTCCCAGCACTGATAAGGAGCACTTAGCTGCTGTCCCGGATCCCCCAGGGGTGTGCAGAGCTCCGGGGGCTGCTGGAAGGTTTCCCAGAGGCCGAGTGAGCCCCTGCTTTGGCCGCAGGATTCCCATGACACGGGCACTGCTGCCGGCTGAGTCCCCGGCCAGCCCGGTCTGCCAGTGCCGGCAGCACTCCCTCTGCGAGAGCTTTCTCTAGTTGTGCCATGCAGACCTGCTTGCAGACCAAGTTCTCCAACACCGTGCTGGGCTGGGAAAAAGGGTATTAAGTACCAAAATGACTTCCCACGAGCTCCTGAGGCCTGCCACCCAGCCTGCTCACAGCACCTGGGGTGCCTGCCTCTGCTTGGGTGGTCTGCTGGGAGTCACTACATCCCAGACCTTTGGGAACAGCTCCTCTGGGACTCAGTCCTTTTAAGACTAAACACCCAGCCACCACCTCCAAAAGGAAGAATTCCCATTGTGGGATGGGCTTGCATATGAATTAAAATAAGCAAATGCCCTGAGATCTATTTTGGGCAGATCTGCAGAGGAACTGGAATATCCAGTTAAGTATGAAAATCCCTGCATCCCTTAGCATGAAGCTAGGGATGGGTGGGAAGTGAAAGCCTGTCTTTCGGGATGTTTCAAGGGTTTGATTACTTGTGCATTTTTATATGTCAGAGCAACACCATATATATATGTATAAAATATATGGGCTGTTTGTTTTTTTTTCTTCCAGCACACATCTTTGAAGCTTTCCCAACACTCTACCATGGCTGTGCAGAGGAGGAGCCAGCCTAGCCTTCCTGTGTGCCTTTGCTTCACTCACCTCGATGTGAAGATGCAAAATGACAGGAGATTTCAGTACTCCTCCCCCTGTACCTGGCTGGGTGCAGACAGCAATCCTACTGCTGGGAGGGAGGAATCACGATTTGTTGGGCCCCAGAGCCTTTGGTCATTTCTGATTAATCCTGGATCATCATGATAATGTGGAATGAATACTGAGGACTTTCTAATTTTCCAGCTCACTATAGAAGACACTGATGCTGCATGCTTATCCTTCCCTACTATCAACCAGAAGGGCAATCACAGGTGAAATGGAAGTATCTGTGTAGAGGTAACGCCTGCCTGCACAGCCTGTGCGCTGCCTGCCTGCCAGCGGGAGCCACTGAAGGTTTTTCAGTGATCTGGCACATGATGAACTGGAATGATTTCTGATTTCAATCCTGTCTCCCCTCCCCCTGCATCATGCATGCATAATTTAGCAAGAATAATGAGCCAGCTCATTATGTCTGCTATGATACACCAGCTGATGAAGTGGCCTATCATCTCCACAGCTAACAGCGCATCCTGTGCAAGCCGTGGTTTGAATGACTTGGCTTTTACTGGAGCTCTGAAACTTCTGAGTGGATTTATTTTGCTTTTCTCCTTGCATTTGATGTGAATTTCATGCTAATGCATTTCAACTCACTTGATGTTCCTGTCATTATTCCAACTTTCACATCTTTGTCAGTAAGGAGCAAATCAGGTCCCTGAAACTTCACAGGAGTTATGGTTTCAAAGCAATTGTTTGTAAACACATTACTCAAAGAAGACTATTAGCAGAATATTCATGGTGTGGGTTTATCTTTCAGAAGGAAAAAATCAGGCTTACATATTTGTGTGCATTATCTGCCATACTTTCCCTTTTGGGACTCTGTAACTACTATATAAGATTCTAATATTATATAAAATTCCTTTTTTTTTTGAAGGAAGAGATTAAATATCTGCCTAAGTTCTGAATTGTACTAATTTTTTTCATGTCCTGTTAAATGGCAACTGTGGGAATGATGTTTTTTGAGAGTGAGGTTTTAATAGCAGTTTACATTATACACGTTTTTCTAAATCCATGAAGCGGAATTTACACTTAAATTGTCATTTGATTAAATGTGGAATTATGTGAGCTTACAGTAATGATTTTTCTATGAGGATAATTTCTCTCTCTTCTCTCTGAAGGAATGCTGGATGGAACCATCCTGCAATAATCAGGGTCACTGTGTTATTGTAAACCTGCTATCATTTTGAAAAGCTCTTGGGACAATATATATTGGAAATACAGTGCTGATACCTATCTGTAGGGTTACAGTGCCTCCATTGCCCTTCCTTATGGTGTGCTGCAGAAATCTCTTTAGACCTTTTTATTGGTAAAGGTGAGGCTGAATATTGTGATTGTAAAAGATTTTTATAGGAGTTTAAAGATTTTTAGGTCTCTCTACCAGCACTCCATTGGGCAGGAGTTCCCTGCAACCCTCTGCTTGACAAAGTCTCACCACTCCACTGCTTTCTCTGTGTTGTTTGAGGAACCTGCCTACCTTTGGCTGCAGCCTGGAATGGGACAGGATGCTGCGGAGCCTCTCGAGCCACTTGAACAAGAAGCAGCTGCTCTGCCTTCTTTGGTCTTTCTGGTCTCAGAGGCAAGCTTTTTGTCTTCCAGCTCTGTTCAGATGGGAACTTCTTCAGAGCTTCTTCTCTCCCTGAGAAGACCCTGTAGGTAAGCACATCTGGCATTTCCCCACTCAGTAATACACAGATGCCTTGCGTGTTCCAGGTGTACTGAAGCAGAGCTTCATCACTTTGTACTGGGAATTATGGGGTCCTTTGCCGCTGTGCAAGCTGTGCCTGGAACTCCACCAGGTATCTGTGTCCCGCACATGGTTAATTGTCCACAGGACCCATTGGCATTTCGGAGGCAGCTGGGACTGTGTACCCTTGCAGCTTTTCATCCACAGCTCACTGGCTTGTGCCAGGGGTGTGGCTGGTTGCAGACATAGCAGCTTCTCTGGAAATAGTTTGGCAGGTTATGTCCTTTGAGAATTATTGTTGTGCCATGGGGTTTGTAATAAATTAATTTTGATACAAATATAAAGTTTGATTGGAGAAGTAAACAGAATGTTTTTGGGGTAGTTATGTCAGTGTTAAATTGCTTTCCCACATCAATACCCCATAAACAAAAATCTGACAACATATTCTTTGTTTAGAACCATACTCAGACTGTTGCACAACATCCTTGCTTACTGCAGATGAGCTTTATTTCCTATGATTTTTGACTTGCCACAGTTGAAGCATGAGCCTCCAGGAACTCCCTGCCTTCCAGGGAGTCAACAGCTCCTCCCAGTTTTGTGTCATCTGCAAACTTGCCTAATATCCCCTCCAGTCCTGCATCCAAGTCATTTGTGAAGATGTTGAAGAGCACAGGGCCTACAATGGAGCCCTGTGGAACTCCATAGTGACAGGTGGCCAATCTGATGTGACCCCTTTCACTGTCACCCTCTGTGCTCAACCCATGAGCCAATTGCTCACCCACCACATGATGTGTTTATCCTGCTGTGTGCTGGACAGTTTGTGCAGAAGGATCCTGTGAGAGACACTATCAATAGCTTTACTGAAATCCAAAACATTACATCAACTGGCTTCCCTTGGTCAGCTGAATGGATTACCTTGTCATAAAAGGAAATCAGGCTGGATAAGCAGGACTTTCCACTAATGAAGATGTGCTGGCTGTGACTGATGGCAGCATTGTTGTTCAGGTGTTTTTCAATACCTCCCAGAAAAATCTTCATAACTTTTCCAGGCACTGAAGTGAGACTCACAGGTCTGTAGTTTCCAGGGTCCTCCTCGCCCTTCTGGAAAATCAAGACAAGGTTCACCAGCTTCCAGTTAGCTGGGACCTCTCCGGATTCCCAAATCTACTCAAAAATCATCAAGAGAGCTTTTGTGATGACATCAGCAGCTCTTTGAGGAGTATGGGATGAATCCTATCAGGCCCCATAGATTTGTAGGGATCCAGCTGGAGAAGCAGATCCCACACAAGTTCAGGGTCAGCTGGGAGTTGATTCTTGCAGTCTTGGTCCTCCATTCAGGGCACTGAGACCCCCTTGGTCCATCACCCATGTTGAATACAGAGGCAAAGAATGCATTAAACTTCTCTGCCTTGTCTCTGTCCCTGTTTGTGATGTGACCATCCTCATTCTGGAACAGGCCAATGATATTTCTATACTGCCTACTGCCATTAATATATTTGAAAAAAACTCATTTTATTGTCCCCTACATTCCTGGCCAGACTCAATGCACAAGAGATCTTTGGTCTTCATGAGTCCTGAGTGGCAGCAGTCAGCAAAGTGGGAGACTGGAAATCTCATCAGGGCCGTGACAGGAACCTAATTGCCCTGATGCTTCAGGGCCAGCACTTTGCAGATTTACACTGGGGTATCCCCTGGATTAAATCACATGCATGGAGCTGCTTTTGCAGGCAGACAGCAGGCTCTGCACAGAGTCTGGCTGTGTAGAGCTCCCAAAGTCTGTTAGTGAAATTATCTCCATACTCAGCATAAAATACTGAAGTGCTGTGAGCACATTCGGGCTTCGGAAGCAGCCCTAGGACCTCATACAGGCTGTGACCTAGGATGCCACTGGCAGTTTTAGCTCATTTTTGTGCTCCCAGTAAATGCCAGAAGAACTGAGGGACACGGACTAAATGCAGGAAGATACCAAAATGACCTGCCCTCACCTTCATGGTGAAGCCTGACACAAGCAGGAGGCCTTGCTGTGCTTGCAGGAGAACACAGCCCTGACGAAGGGCCAGGTTCCTGCCTTTGCTCGCTGCTGGGCTGCTTGCCTGCAGATTTTAAACATCCTTCAAGTAAGAGTTGAACAAAGCTCCCTCCCTGCTCCAAAGCTCCCAATTTGTCTCTGCTGGCAGCACGCTGCTGCTAAGGGGAGCCGCCAGTGCCAAGTCCCGGCAGAGCTCGCTCCGTGCAGATGGAAAGTCCGACGGGGGAGTGAGCACGTGCTCTGTGCCTCACTTTGCAGCCCCAAGCCAATGTGGTTCGGCTGCCAGCGCCGGGCAGAAGCCAGAGAGAGCCTGTGGCTCGGGAGAGGCTGAGCTGAGTTTCCACGGGAGGGTCCAGCAGGCTCTCCTCCAGCTCCAGGCTCCACAGAGGCTCCTCAGCTCTCACTTCCCTTCCCAGGGTGTTGCTCAGGCACAAACACTCTGACATGCAGTTTATATGTTCTGTATATTTTTCTTCTTCCCACCATCCTCTAGAGGACTGGGATAAGCAGCATCAGAAGGCTCCCAGTGTTTCTCCTGTAGGATGGGTCGCATCCCTTGGATGCCACAGGCAGCTGCCGAGGCAGCCAGTTTTGGAAACCAGCTCTATCTTTGGGGAGATTTGCAGTGGGGATAGCTCTTTCCACCTCTGCTCATGCCAGCTGATAGTGCTGTGCTGCTTTCCTTCTTAACTCTGCATCCCTACCTTCTAACTCCCTGTCTCTCCCCATTTCATTCCCAGTCCCACAGCGGTGTGGCTGGGTGTCTCTCTGCAGTGGCACAGGACATGATCCAAAACTGAGGCAGATACAGACACACCAAAGCCTGCTGAGAGCACCCCTCCATGATGTCAAAGCACTCTTCCACATCTGGATAAATTTTTGTCAGATTTTCACTGAGTCAAAATGTGGATTCTTCTTTTTCTTTCCCGTTTCTGATGTGAACATTTCCACTGGCATCTTCTTAGAAAAACTCAGCCTCAGGGAAACACCTGGTTTGGAAAAGATAAAAAAAACCCCTCAAGGTGATTGATTTCAGTTGTGCAGCTTTACAAGCACCTGGAAGGGGAGGTTTGGATGCAGAAAGCACGAGGCAGCTGGTGGCTGCAGCTACCTGGGAGGCCTGAGAGCAGGGAGGGAGCTGGCTGGGTGCAGGGGAGTTGGATGCACCAGCACCCAGGGCCACCAGCCAGAGCATGCTGCCTGCATGGCAGCTTGACTCCAACTTCCTCAGGAACTGGATTAAAGTAAAGTGCTATTAAGTTTCCCTTGCTAATTCTTGCTTTTCAGGGGGCACACACAAATAAGCGTTTAGCACATAGCACGGAACTTGTAGTGCCTTTTGAACGATTTCTTTAATACCAAGCCTGACTGGAAGTAGGTCAGCTGAAAACTGAGTAAATTACAATCGAAAAATGCATTAGGAACTGTGGTGTGCATAAATCTAACTGCCATTTAGCAGAGATCATAACAAATTAGAAATTAAGGTTTTAGATAGAAAAGTTTTCCAGGCTGTGGTTGGTGAAGCAGCCTCTGCCTCTGGGCTCTTTACCTGTCCCAGTGTTGCTCTTCTACCACACTTGGAGAGCTACAAGAGCAGCTCACAACATGGCTTCGTGTGTCAGACCTCCTGCCCTTTCTGCTTTTAAGGTTAGATTATTTCATAAAACCTCTTTTCTTTGTACACTCTTTATAAAAATGACTGGCAAAGGGACAGGGAGTGCAGACACCCTTCTGAAAGCCAAAACCTGCAGCTTAGGTCAATATGGTTTTGGGGCATCAACGTTTTTTTTCATGTTGGAAGCCTTTTGAAATCCTTCCAGCCTTAACACTGAAAAACCAAATTCTCAAACTTGCAAATCTTGCTCTTTTTCTTTATAATGCGGAGGTGGGGCATGGGAAGGTGCTCAGAGGAAATACAGTTTCAGCAACAAAAATGTAAGCAATTTTTTCTTTTCTTTTTAGAGAAAAAAAGACAGAACACCCCACAAACCCAAACTTTCAAAGCTATAATCTGACTATGCCTAGCCATTAACAATAGCAAATCTGTTTCTTTTAGAGTATTCTTTAGTCTCCAATTAACATTTTAAATACCAAGTCTCCAACAAAAGAAAAGCAGTTTAATATTAATATGTTGGGTGGGTTGTGATGACAAATACTTCAAAATAAGCATTTTTAAAAGTAATTAGTTTTTTCCTGTTCTCAGGCTTATAGCTTCTGGGCCAAGCACTTCAAACTGCAGAAATTCCAGATTTTTTTCTTACTCTCTATCTCCTCCCACCTAAATGGAACATTGTTCTCTTTCCCCAGTGTGGTTCTTGTTCTGCTGTCTGCCAGGCATGCCTCCTCCTCCAAACACAGACAAAACTTGCAATGTATTTCAAAATAAATGCTTGTTATGCCCTGGCACTCATGCTCATCCAGCTCTCAGATTCCTCTGAAAGGTAAGAAGTACTTGAGTTTTTTTTAAAGGTAGCAAAATGCCAGTAGTGAAGAAAGTAGCCTTAAAATGTGCTTCCCTCTAAACACCTCTCCAGGTGCTTATTTGTCTGGTGATATGTGCTCTCTGATGCCAAGGCAGGGAAGGTCCTTCAGCACTGCTGCTGCCATCAGTGACATAAGCAAGTTTTAAAGCAGACTGTGTCAATGCTTGTATGTTGTGGGTATGCCACTAACCACAGTCATTGGGAAGTCCCAAGTATGGCCATGGGCAGTTGGAAAGATTTTTACTTGCTAGCTAAGTTCATGTTATATTACTTTCACCAGTGGTAATGGTATATAAGCCTGGAAAACTTCTGTTTAACTCTCTGCTGCTGCTAGAACTTCTTCATGCTTTCATGGTGAGAGAATTCACCCTGGTACCAAAACAGGCAACGTGAACCACCCACATTGCTGCGTTGTGTCCTCTTGTACACCAGAATCTCACTTTGAAATGGTAAGAGGGTTCTTACTTGTCTGTCTGCATCTCCCCCTCCCTTTCCCCCAGCTGCTCTGCAGTGAGTTTGCCATCCTCCTTCTCACTGCATCAATTTCAAACACAGGGCTGTGGGGTGATGCCACCACCAAATTCTTTTTTCTGATTGATGGGGAAGTATTTAGCTGAATTTTGATCATAATATCCTAAAAGAGGAGCAAATATGAGAACTGAAAAGGTGTTAACAAATGCAGCTGGGCTCCTGGACATAGCAGCCTGAAAAGGAGGTTGTAGCCAGGTGGGGGATTGGTCTTTTCTTCCAGGCAACCAGCAATAGGACAAGAGGGCACAGGCTTAAGTTCTACCAGAGGAGGTTTAGGCTGGATATTAGAAAGAAATTCTTTACAGAGAGAGTAATCAAGCATTGGAATGGCCTGCCCAGAGAGGTGGTGGATTCACCATCCCTGGAGGTTTGTAAGATGAGACTGGATGTGGCATTCAGTGCCATAATCTGGTAATCACAGTGGTATGGGATCAAGGTTGGATTTGATGATCTTGGAGGTCTCTTCCAACCCAGTTGATTCTGTGATTTTATGATTCCTATGGCCCTGAAGAGCAGGAGCCACTTGCTTTGCCAGAGTGATTGTTTATGTGCTCTAAAGCTCTGGAGTCCTGAGTGACAAGTGTATGATAGCCAGAACTGGAGTGAGGAAACTGTTCAGTTGCAGAGATGAATATTCCATCAGCTCCTGGAATTGCTGTCCTGTGTAACTGAGACCTGAATAAGGCAACAGTGCCTTGTAATAACATTCAGCTGTTTACCAACAAACACCCTTGGACACCTGTTTTCTTATGCCAGTTGCATTTTCGGAAGTGACCTCTGCTGTTCCTATCCTGGGACCTTGGTCCAAGCTTCCGAAACACCTTTTTGCTCCTGAACCTATGGTTTGCAATTATTTATTTTATGGCTTTAGGAGAAACACCCTGGGAGAGGGGTCATCCTCCACAGTTGCATTGTAGGGACTGTCAAGCCTATTTCTTTTATTCTCCACAAAATCATTAAAAAGAAAGCCATAACAACTCATTTTAAGGTTAAATTTTAAATGCAAGGAGGGAATTACAGTTATAGACAGCTAGCAGTTTCATTTTGAATCTTTTATTAAATAGTATGCAGATGTTTTGATATCTGCTTTTATTTTCATGGCAAAACATGTATTTTAGGGCACAATTGTATATACTACTGAGGCAAAGAAGGAATGTGTCATGATGCAGAAGTATCTCTGCATCCTCAACAACACCAGGAGGAGCCCAGGCCTGACTGACGATCCATTCATGAGCAAACTCATCTGGAACAGAGGCACACAGAGATAGGCATGAGCCAGGGACTGCAGACCAAATCATGTGCCACCAATGGGTTTTCATCCTTGCTTGCCATTGCGGTTTTCAACCTTGTTAGTGGAAAGAGCACTGAGCATTATGAGTGTGTAGGATCTTGCAAAGAAATAATCTTGCTGCCCCGGAGCTCTGCTGAGGCCTGAGCTGCAGGAGGTGGCTTTGGCCAATTTATGGAGAGAGGAAAATGAATGGGAATATTCTCTGACTTGCCAAGGCTTTGACACAGGAATCCTTCACAGGTCTGGAGCTCTTTGGCAGAGTACAGAGAACCTTAAATCCATATGCATATCACAGCAGATGGCTGTGTCTGTGCATTCAAGGCATCTTTCAAAATCACTGCTATGATGTGACTTTAAACTGATGCTTTTCATGCTCCTGTGTCTTGGCATGGTGGGTCCTGCCTGTATAACAGAACAGGATCAGCCTGGGAAGTATTGAGATAGTGCGGAATGAAAAAGCATCTTTGCTTGAATACAGCAGAATACCTGTCTGCAAAGATAAGAGCTTCTGCTGCAACCAACAGGCTCAGGCCTATGTACCACTAACCTTTAGCTTTTAAAGCTGTGACTCTCCATCTCCTTGGCAGCTGTAGGGCAGCACAGCTCCATTGACTCCGACAGAGCTCTGCAGAGTCGGAGCATTTATGTGTTGTTTCGCTGCAGGAGGGGAGGGCGAGCACTGTGGAGGTAGCAGGAGTGGGTGATGCTCAGTGAGGGTGACAGCCCTGTCCCCTGCCTCACTTCCCAACTCTGCTCTGAGCAGTGTGGGTTGGCCTGGACAGCTTCCTTGGGAAATTTATAAATCTTTCCTCTAAACAGGGGCTAAGGCAGGGTGGTGTAGTGCTGATCATCGTTTGGGTAAGTACTGGTCTCTGTTTGCCTTTTTTTCCTTAGCAATCACCACTCGCAGCCCATTCACCACTTCAAAGAGGAAGCACAGACAGACATGAAGCCCATGGGAGCACCTTTCTTTTTTGCTGTGTGCAAGTTGCTAATTACTGTTACATGTTTTGTCACTTCGATTGAACATAATCAGAAATCATAACCAAGCAAAATCAGGATGATGAATACATTACTACGAGCAAAATATGTGGAATTATTTGGGTTTGAGTTTTTGGGGGTTTTTTTGTTTGGATTTTTTTTTTTTTTTTTTTTGCACAGGTATTTCAACAGCAATTTATCATCTTCACTTAATAACTATTACCAGAGAATGAAGTAGTGATTGTTAATGATGGGTAAATTAGTGTCCAAGCTGGTCAATCCCACATGTTTTTGTTTCCTATTAAAATTTATCTGTTGGATATTCCTCCACAGGAGACTGGGAGAGAACTGGCCCTTCAGATCCAGGTTACCAACCATCTTGTGTCTATTATCAGCAGAGAGTTGGCTCTACTTAAAATCCAACTTCTTCCATATGTCACTTCCAGATGATCCGAAGAGAAGTGCTTACAGATGCCTGAGTTGAGGAGAACAGCAAGGGAAAGGGCATTACATGCCTCCATCTCATCAGGAAGTTTTGTCACACTGCCAAACCCCCAAAACATTTGAGTTTCCAAACCCAGTTTCTCTCGCCCTCTAAAGCAGCTCAGTGTGCTGTGCAGAAAAGCAGTCTGAAGGGCAGTGTCCTTGACAGAGCTAGTACAGCTCACTTATTTTTAATTGAAAATAATGAACCAGATGTTCTGAATATAAGGGGAAACTCAAAACTCTGCTGCTGTGGGGACAGACCTGTGACTGGTGGAGTGGGACCCCGTCTTGCTTGGGGCACTTTTCTTCCCTGGAGCTGCTTACTGTCCCCCTCTCCTCCCTGCACGTTGTCCTTGGGCTGCAGTAGGGCTGGGCATTTGTGTTCCAAATCTTTCCCTACCCCAGCCTGTGCCGCATCACAGCTGACCCTAATCCCAGCACCGGGTGACTCAAACCTTTTGTGGGGCAGCTCCTTCTGCCCCTTTCCCTCTCCCTGCTTGACCTCCCATGCACTCAGATGTGCTGTTGAATTCTGGTTTATATGCTTATTTGGAGTCAGAAGAAGCGTAAGTGGAAAAATAGCTGCTGTGAGAAGTTACCTGACTTGTCCTTTTCTGTGCGGCTTGGCTGCTGCCCCAGCTCGCCCGCTCAACAGTGCCCAAGCCTCCCAAGCTCTGGCATCTGGTCTGAGAGAGGTTTGCGTGTGGTAATGTGCTCAATGTCTCAGTACTGAAAAATGCAAAACACCCTGGAAAACTGCTGGCCTTTGGTACTTAACTCTTTCGTTATCATGTAACAACCAGCTAATAGCTGGAAAAACTTTAGTGTTTCCTCTTTTACTAGTAATTCAAAAGAGAAGCTGAATATAACTTACCAGCCTTTCTTAGAAAGTCTCTATAGACAACTTTTTTTTGTCTGCATAAGATACTGCTATTTACTTCACTCTTAAGAATTAACCTATGAAGACACTGTCCCATAGACACTTTCAGTGAGACTTGCTGCATTAACTTGCTGAGTGATGTATTGTAGATAAGTTTCACTGCAAATGATGCATATCTCAGGTGGCAATATTTTCTATTTGCAGTGTGAAAGAGGTCCACAGACTTGTGTCACCAAGTAAAGGTGACAGAAGAGCTGAAAAGTCACTCTAACCTCTCTCCTGCTAACCTCTGACAACAAGCCAGGCTCTGGCTGGGGCAAGCACTATGTGGTTGGGAAGAACAGGCTGCCCAGGCTTGTTACCTCACTGTCCATCGCTGGGCAGTGGCAGTGGGGGCACCTGGCACATGGAGGCTATGCCACAATGAAAACACTTGTGAGAATTTCAAGGCCCAAGCAGCAATAAGAATTTTGGTACTTAGTCATAATGCATGAAGTATAATAGAAAAACACATTGTAAGTTCCAACATACATAGAGGGTGTGCATTCCAATAACACCTTAGATCTACTGCATGAAAATGCACAAGCTCCTCTGTGAACTTCAGCTGATTATTGCTCCTTCCTCTAGCAATCAAGTATATTGTTTAATTTTTTTGGACAGTACCACATCACTGACAGGCCCTTCATAAATACAGCTAAATCCATCCTGGCAGGCTTCATCTCCAATTTTACGATGTGGTTTTCTGTGGCAGATGACTACATTTTCTCCTAACTGTTTTAACAACAGCATCCAGCATGATTCAGGTTTATTCTCCTATCAATTGTACATGTTGTGCATTCAAAATAGCCAGCTCTGATGTCTGGAGGGCTGTACAGTGCTCCTGAAGCAGCAGGTGAGGTGCTTTAATCTGAGATTCCTGTTATGAAGATGATGCAATCAATCCATCTGACTTCTTAATACCTACATGCGGAATTTTTCCTCTTTGTGACTAGAAGTGACTCATTGCAACTTCCCTGAATTGCTCTGGAGAAGCATCCTGCTTATCTGTGGTGCTTGTCCGGCTTATGTTTCCATCACAGGGTGAGTGATGGGTCTGTACCTGCCCAGTTTATCCTTAGTCTGATTTGAGGGACAGGCAACAGTGTAGAGCTGCTGTGACCTCCCAGGGGATTATGCTGTGCCAGCATCAGCACTGAAGAGCTGTTGGAAGAGGTGCTGCATTTGTGGTCGATTTCTTGGTTCTTAAAGAGCCAAAAGTTTTACTGTTTTTTTTACTGTGTTCTACTTTCCTCTCTGTGCACGCTCTCCTTTCACAAGCAGAAATGTTCAGAAACAGCTGGAGCTGCTGGGTGAGAAGAAAACCATATCAGCAATTGATTTGAATGGGAATAACAGACAGTTGTTGATGGGAGGTCAAGGCTATGGTACGTCATGTCTAACTAGCTGTTTGTCTTCTATAGTTCTTTCTGAATGTTTCCTCTTTTTTTTTTTTCTTTTTTTTTAAATGAAAATGGAAAATCTGGGGGTGGTTCTTTCCTTTCTGCTTGTAATCTCTCGGTTTAGTTAAACCCACAAAAATGCTGAGAGAAATTGCTTAATCCCACAGAAGTCTGTCATCATCTTTCAGCTCGATATAAACTTTTGTTTGATTTTTGAGGAAACTGTTGTTTAGTGTCTTCCAGACCATGACAGAAGATGGTATCTGTATGTGTTATGGAAAGTCATTTAATCAGTACAACTAACATTGCAAACCCGATGTTCTGCACGTTCAGATTTCAGGCGTAGGTCAAGGAAATGTCCCAGGGAGTCGGGCTCAGCAGGCTCCATGTGCTGTGCTTGGGCTAGCACAGGTTTCACCACACTTGATGACTAAGAGTACGTGTCTCTGAGGGTCTTGCTTTCTGCTCTGTTATGCTTTTATATATCAAAGCTCCTGCTCTTAGTGCAAAGAATAGCTTCTTGGTTTCATGGCTTTGGTGCAGCCTCCTCCAAAGGAGATACTCTGTTCTCCCTTGTTACTTCTTATAAAATCACTTTTCTCTGAAAATACACATTGTGTTCTGGGTGATTACAGGTTTGGCAATTACCTGTCCCTGCACTTTGCAGGACAATATCTGTAGCAGGTCAAAATAGGTTTACAGAGTTATATAGGTCCTGACTTCCCTGAAGAGTTCTTGGTATGAACCCTTTTTTTGGCCAAAATGTCTGTGATTCAGCATCCATCACTGATCCCTGGAAGTCATTATCACACCTGTCAAGCATTCAAGTTTTTCCCAATTAAAAATTTTCCTAAACTGCTCTTGTGTATACAACCTCCTAGTTAGATCTTACTCATAAGTCTATTAATTTATAGAAAAGACGGTCTGTACTAACTGAATAAGCACCATATCCGTTTGCCTTCCATCCTTCCAAAAGATCTGCTTTAAACTGTGGTGAGTATTTGAGTTCAAGTCATCACCTAATCTAGAAAAATTACATTATTAGGTGATCTTGTCCACAGCACTTATGTCCTTATGCCTCTACTTCAGACTCACAGCTGACACTGAACTGAACTTGCTGTTGAACTCTCCATCTAGCAGCCTGAAAACATCTGGTCTCTTGTGACCAAACTGGATAAGCAGCAAAACTCTGGGGCTTTTTTTGGTTGGGGGTGTGGGTTGGGGTTTTTTTGTTTACAAGTTTTAACACAAATTCAGAGAAACTTCTGTACCTTTCACGTTCTGAATGTGGTCACAGACCTTCTTTGCTATAGCAAAATACCTGTGTGCTTGTATAGCAGTTTTCCTGTGCTTTTTCTCGGTTGAAGCCCTGACAACAATAAGGCAGCATGATGTAGTGTATCAGGCTGGGAAGACACCTCCTGACTGGAAAGCCTGTGTCTCTTGGTGGCAGAGGCCATACAGAAGATTCCTCAAGTTGAGCTGGCTGGGAGGTTGCCCTCATTATTTCCCGAGATAAATATGTGGTTTCAGTAAAATAATAGTGGGGGATTTTTTGGTTGGTTTTTTTTTTTTCCAAAAGAAAAATCCCACACTTGTTTTGGAGGAGCAGGGGAATTCAGTTCTCCATCAAGAAAATCAGGAGGTGACATTTCCTCTGGGAAATGTTGATGAAATGTTGATACTTGTCTGCTTTTATAACAGTGGCCCTGAGTCAGCGTTGTGGCTACACCTCAGTAGCTGAACACTGTCCTGTGTCTGACTCACTGTGGGGCAGGTGCTGCAGTGAAGAGTGTGGGGCCTCTGAGCCCAGTTTCACAGGCACTCACCTGAGCAGGTATGTGTGGCTGATTCCCCACAAGGAATGTTTGAGCCAAGAATGCTCTGAGCTCCCATGCTCCAAGGGAGGTTGCAAAATACGATGTTTTGTGTTCTGCTTTAGGACAAAGCCAAACAGAGTTTCAAATGGGAAGAACTAGCAATTCTTGAACCATCAACTGTGGACCACCTTGAGGGCTGATAAGTCAGGATTATTAGTATAGATACACAGTGGTCCTAGAGATAGTGGAAAGCTGAGCCAAAATAGCTTCCAAGGATTGCAGTAAAAGTGGCCAGGGCAGATTGTTCTGTCATCAGCTCTGCCTTAAAGAAAGCACTGCTATTTTCAGTGAGGAGTGAACAAATGCATTTGAAAGATAGGGCAGTTCAATAATTTTGACTAAGGACAGCAGCACAGCTCTGACTTCTCCTCGTGCAGCGTGTTCCTGCCTCGCAGAGCATTATAGCAATAAGCTGTATTTAGTCACCTCCTCTGCATACTCCCATGGACATGGTCCTGCCTGGGACTCTCAGCTGGTGGCAGTCCCCAGCCAAGGAGGAAAGTACTTCTGCACTGTGGGGCTGCATGGCTGGGCAATAGGGGCATGGGGGAAGTGAGAAGCAAGGGCTAAACTTTGGGTGGAAGAGTGTAGGAACCAGAATATCACTGGATTGCTTGGAAAGGTGTGGGATCAGGCACTGGAATCCCACCTTGTTCTCATGTGACAGGGCTGCTGCTGTGCAGGTAAAGACTGAGCTTTTCTGCCAGCGCTAAAAACATGAAATAACTCTTAATTGTTTCCCTCTAGTTATTATGGGCTGTTTTTCTGCTGACTGTGAGTGTTGTGAGGTTTCATTCTAAAACAACCTCAGAGAGTGTTCCCTACAGCTCGGGAGAGCTGCTTTACAGCATACAGTTGGATTATTTTGCCTTAGTAGGAATCCTACACCTGGGTCATAAAAGATAACAGAATTGATCCAGTGGTCAAAAATAAGGCTCCCATTATCACTCCACTCATGTTCCACTTGAAGTTTTGCACAGCAAATGCATGAAGTTCCCATATGGAGGGTTAACATAAAGTTGAATTTTCTCTTGAAAATTCCTTAGGAAGACCAGTTGCAGCCAGCTCTTAAAACCAACTTCACTTAGAGCATCTTATAAAATCATGTGATAGATGAGGAACATGTGTCCCTTTTGCCTCTATTATTCTGCCCTTTTTCAGCTCCTTTCTCTCACAAAGTCAGTCTTTTGCAGTATGTCTTATATTTATCTAAGGGCTCCTCCCCAAATCTACATTGTGTCCATCCTAGTTATGTGTGGAGAAAGTTCAACAGAGCAAAAAAAATGAGCACAAGAAAAGAGTGATCTCAATAATTTCTGATCAGTTGAGGTTTGGTTTGTTTTTACAATTGAGTCAAAGTAGTCCCACCTTGTGCAAACTCTTGTAAAAAAAAATGCAGCCAGCATTAAATCTCATAGTGAGGAAACACCCAGTACAAGGCTGATGGTGATGATGGTAACAGCCTGGCAGAAGCCAACACCAGGGAGTGCTACTCCCTGTCCTGGGAGTGTCTGTCACACTACGTGTAAAACCAGGATGCTATGGGGCAAAAGCTCAGGCAAATGTTCTTCTGGGGGCTCTGGTGTCTGAGGCTGAGAGGCTGAGAACAAAACACAAGATGAAACCACTGAGTCATCTGCCCTGGGAACAGTGTGCACTGACACTGGCTTCTGGAAATTGTTATAGCTGTTAATTTCCCAGGACAATCCCTCAGAGAAGTTCCAGTGCCATGACAGGAAGTGTTTGCTGTAAATGTCGGCAGGAGATGAATTGCCTGTGTTTCTAATCAGCAGGGCCAGAGGGATGACTTGGATGACCAGCCCATGGACACCAGGGTCTGGTGCAGGGGCAGTGAAGCAGGGAAAGAGATGATCTCCTGTCTGGGGACAGGTGCTGCAGCTCAACCAGGCTTTTGGTACGTTGTCCCTGTGGTATCCTCACAGCTTTCTGGCAGACTATGTTTACCTAGTGACAAGAAAGGAGTAATTCTACCCCCCACACAGACCCCTTCTGACAACCAGATAAAGAGCTGAAACACAGAGCTGCTGGTGTCAGTTTTTGATGGGTTTCAGCTGCACCTTTGAGGCAGAGTGTCTGTCTTTGGGGATGAGCAATGAACTTCAGACTGAGGTCACCCAGACCTGTGCTCCTGTTAAGAGAGAGTGGATAAACTCCAAGGCTTTGTGCACCAAGGAGGTCTTTAGCAGGAAGGAAATGAAGAGAAAACTAAACTTGGGTGAAAAATCCCACTGTGATTCCAGATCCAGGGTTAGCTGTGCCCTAACACTGAATAGGAGGAAGGAGGAACAATTTCCTCAGGTCTCTTTGTGTCTGTTAAATAATTAATGTCTCTCTAGTTTAAGCTGGAGCACCTGGAAAGCCCTGGATTGCACATAGGCCAAAGAAAACATATTTTTGCTATTAAAAACACTCTCATTTTATCTTGTCAGCCAATGAATTTCTTGCAGACCATGTTGATGTTTGCAAAAGGGAATTTCTTATTTCTCTCTTCTGCTTGCATGCAACTATTTAGTTGGCCAAAGATAAGGGAAAGTCTCTGGAGAACACCTCACTTTGCTGGAGAGTAATGTCCTGTTCTGGGTATGGAGGGTAAAAAAACTCATTTAGCTGATTGCAAGGTTTCTGAGCCGACAATAGGCAAGATATGTCCCACTATGGGGAGGAGAGAACTGCTCTGTTATGAGGGGACAGGAAAAAAAATCTCAAGCTACTGCTGTAACACAGGGGCAGAAATATTGAAAGAACTTGGTGAAGCAGCCCTTTCAAACTGAGGTGTTCAGAATGAGATATATAGTGCAGCAACTGGATTTCCAAATGCTTTAGAATGAATGGCAGCCCTGTCTTTCATTAGCCTTTCCGTGTGTGACTAGCCCTTGACATCCAAATCGGAAAGCTGTAGCTGGAGACTCGCCAGAGCAGTGGGGTGAGGCAGGTGGAGGCATCTGAGCCAGACCAGCAACCAGGCAGAAGGGGAGGAGAAACAAACTGCTAAGACTAGATTTTACTTGGTTTGAAGAAAATATTCTCATTCTGTCTATGTTTCTGGTAACAGCTGGGCCATCTGCAAGTTCTGTGTCAGGCGGTGTTTACCCGCATCCCCCTGCCGCCTGTCTACTCCCACCTGTGTTTATGGCAGAAGAAGAGAGTGATGTTAAAGAAGAGATCCAACCTTTAAAAGCATCCAATCATATATCTCCAGGTCTCTTACTCCCAGGCCTCTGACGGGAATATTTTCTAGGTTTTTCAGGTGTACAGCTGTTTCAGATAGCCCTTGCTACCCTAGCAGTTAATTTAGCAAGAAGAATAGAGCTACTCACTCCCCCCATCCTGTGGAACATTGGCACAGAGGATTCTCAGTGTGGCTCTGGGGCTGGGAAGAAGCTATGCTTCTTTTGATTGTTGTTTTCTCCTGCAGTATTTCATCTGGGAACAGCTTTGACCTGCTATCTTAAACAGAGAGGACCTGTGGTTTTCTTGCATGATTGATGAAAAGCAAAATCTGCATGGCATCCCTGGGGTGGGTGGGGGAGCTGTGGCAGCAGTCAGAAGAGAGAAACCCAGATCTTCCCACTTCTGCCACACAGAAAACAGAGCTAATTACAGGAAAGGGCAAGGTAGGGGTGGGAAGCATGCTGTGCTGCTGCACCCCAGCGAGACCTGATGTGCCAGGGAGGGGCAAGGCTTTCCAGGCAAGGGTACAGTGCCATCCTGAGGTTTGCTCCCCACTGGAGCCCTCACAACCTGCTGGTGACTGGCCGGGAGAGGGTCAGAGCCCACCCATGTGCCATCCTGCCCATGCTGCTCCCCTGGACTGTGGGCAGAGCCCACGGCTCAGGAACGGCTGCAGCACAGAGTTATTGCAGAGATTAGGAGTGCTCACCATGGTTCAGGCTGCCTGCTGTGCCTGCTGCTGTCAAGGAGGAACAAAGGGAGATGATTCTTGCCTCCAAAACAGCAAACCTTTATAATTTTAGGGGGCTTTACATGATTAATAGAGCTGTTTCTACCTTTTTCCCTACAAGGTCAAGCTATTTGTTTTCATGAGATATGCTAATGTAATCTATTTTTTTCTTCTTTCTCAGCCATCTCTTTTAAAAAAAAGTTCTAAGAGGTTTGTTTGGGAAAGTGTTGCAGATGTATTTCTACATGACATATTTATGCACACTGCCACTGATCTGAATTCAGATCAGTGATGCTGCACTACAGTAATAACTGATAGGTTGTAATGTTTATAAACGTTGCTTTGAGATTTAAATTTAAGAGACAAGCATAGGAAATAGATCTTATCACAATACACTGTAACCAAATAGAGTCCCAATAAAGAGGAATAAAGAAAACAAATTCTGTATCTGGGCATTTACATTCTCCCAGATGTTAGGTACCATCTGCCAGGATTTTTTAGCTTTAAAGTAAGCTGCATTTATAACACCTATAAAACCAGTGATTTCTTCCCCTCTTCTGTCCTGCCCATGCTTTTGTAAGGGAAGGATACATGTGATAGTAACTTGGGGTGAAAATTTTCTGCTGGTGCATGTGGAGAGCAGCATGGCCCATTCTGGGGGACTTGGCTCCACAAGTAGGACTGCAAGGACTGAGGAGCTGGATTGTCTCTAGCAGTGAGCAGGAGAGCCATGGTTCCAGCTTCCCATCACAGGTGCTGTGGGAAGGTGAAGTTGTGTCTCCCTGGGCATTTTGCTGCTGGGCTACTCAGAGCACCAGTGCTCCTGGGAAGCACTTCGGTAGGCAAGGAGGCCTCTGTCTTCCAGAGCATTCATATTTTGGATGCTCCCAGTTTACTCAGGCAACAAAGCTGCTAACTGGTGTTACTGTTTTAAAGAGATCCATACGGGTGTTGCATGTATTCATGTGCAGTTCACATGTACTAGTTACTTGATGTTTCAACTCTGACCTTATTGCTCCATACTTGTTACACCAAGAGTATTTTTAGATTCCCTAGAACTCAGGTTCTTATTGGAAAAAAAAAAAAAAAGATGGTATTTATTGAAATATTGAGGATTCTTATCTAGTTTTGTTTTTGTTCTGAATCCCAGGGATTCCACAGAAAGATGAGATTTATTAGAGGTTTGGATGCTCAGTTGTGTGTATTATTTCCATTGGATTGGGAGCACATTCAAAACTGGAGAACTGGACATTCACATGGTCCAAGAACTGAAAGGTACAACTAGCACTGGGTTATTTTTTTTCCCCTCTGAGTTATGCTGACAGCAGCTATAACACTAGGGCTGAAAAGTTTATTTACTATATAAAGGCCATATTTTCCCTTCTTATCCTAGCTTTTCTTGGCTTTCATTGCTTGGCAGTATCGCCTTAACCACTAACACCCAGAGGCGTGGTATTAAACTGGGATGAAAAATGAACACGCAGAAGAATATTGGATATTTAAGTGGGTATGGTTCTAAGAAAACCAGTGGAAAATATGTTTACTCCAAGCATCTGTAGCACCTAATTGAAGCAGTGATATTTTCTGTAAGAACATGGGGAATGCTTTTCTGCTTTCTCTTTGGCTTTAAATTTCACTTTGAATCAATGTGACATAATTAATGGAATTATTTTCTCACAGCTGCAATTGAAACTTTCTGCCAATAGGCAAGGATGTGTTCATGGGAATGAAAAAGCTTACATTCAGTTTAGTTTTGGTGTTTTCTGAGTTTTTTTAGGAATTGTTACTTCCTCCCAATTTATTAGAATCTAGTACACAGTAAACATTGATACTTTTGAACTATTAATGTTGCTATAAATTTGAATGGCTAGAAAAGGATGGCAGATTGTGATCAAAAGGGAGCTGATCTACAGCTGCGTGTGAAATCATTGCTGATACTAAATGTGACAGAGAGTGAAACACATATTAATGTGCTCACAAAGGATGATGTAGTGCTCCTGGGCCAGCAGTATTGGCATTGCCAAATGAATTCCTGTGAATCTGATTTAGAAGAACATAAAAGAACTCGTATCACCTTTAGGGCATCTGCAAGCACTGCTGGTTGGTGCTTAGTTGTTTATTCATAATACTTTTCTCAGGCGTCTCTAATTTGAAGGCTGAGTTCCCCTCCAGTGGATTTGCCAGGACTGGTGAGTGTGGGCAGCCCTGCTGGGATGGGTGACCAGCCACTGATGCTGAGGGAAGGCTCCCAGCATGGTGGTGTCCCCCTGGAAGAGGTGGTGGGGTGTGGGAAGGCCTTCCTTGGGGAGTCTGTCAGAGCACACCTTGCTAGCATTGTGCATGTAATTAAATACAGCCAAACCCAGCAATTTAGCTTATTGTGGTCTGTCACTCCAGTGCCATTCCAAAACAAATAAGGAAAATGCACTGTGCATGTTTAATGGGAACACATGGACAGGGATGGCCTTTTCTTTCCTGCATCCCAGTCCCATTTTTTTGAGGCAGTGGGGTCCTGCAGCAGCCATCTGTTCTAAAAGCTACAGATTTAAGCAGCCAAATCTTTTTTGACTGTGTCAATCTGCATTTGTACAGGTCATTAATCTTCCCAGGCACACATCACAAAACGCAGGTGGTTGGTAAGCCCCCGGTGCACTCGCACTGCCCAGGGGGCCACAGCAGTCTCAGACAGGCAGGGGACTCCTCCAGCCTCTGCCCTCGTGGCAGCTGCGTGGCCAGGCAGGCTCACCCACTGCTCAGGCATCCCTCAGCATCAGCTCATCACCCTTCTGCTCTGTTCCCTGACCCACCAAGGAAGCACCACTCCTGCCAGAGCTGCTGAGGGCTCTGCTGACAGCCTGGTGCTTCACCTGGATGTGCCCACAGTCACTGGGAAGGGCCAAGCCTGGAGACCTGCCCACTGAGCCACTGGTGACTGCCCCAGCCACTGGCCAAATGAGAGAAAATGGGTTCCCACACCTCACTCATCAGTCCAGCCCTCTATTCCCTTGCCTTTTATCACATATGCTTAAACAGCAGCTCTTTCAAAAATGTACTTTTTTTTTTTTCCCCAAATGCAGATTTACATTTTTCAGAGACCTTTGAAGATGTAAATTGAACAAGATAAATTTTAAAGCTCTTTTTAATCAGCATCACAGCCCTGGTTTGTGCCATATGGAGCAGAGGAACAAACTGGAGCTGAGAGTGGGATGGGGTGGGTGATGCACCAAACAGCCTCACCAGCAAGTTGCACCAGTGGAGGTAAGCCCAAACAGGGAGACTTACTGGGCACTGTAGTGTACATGGTTATGGCCAGCACAACAGAGCACAAAAGCACTGTCAGGGTGGCTGGAAAAAAATAGATTTTCTCATTTAATCAACTGTATGGGTTTACAGTCATGTTTTGGAGATTAATAATGAACAGAAGATGCTACTGCTGCAAGTGCTTCAGAGACAGGGACTTCATCCTGCAAAAGGGTTATTGACAACCCCAGCTGAAAACAGGAGGACAGTGTTTAGGCTGCACAAGCAGGGCCAGCTATGGGCTTTGAGTAGAGGTAGTTTCATAATGTATCTGTGGAGGAAATGTTTAGAGTAGAAGCAGCCCCAGTTGCTGCTGGAACGGGTGCTGCAGGCAGTGCTGTGCCAGGGGGTGCCTGACTCTCACAGGCCTCTGCAGAACAGCAGAAATGTAATACCTATCTCACTAGGGGGACCAACATCCAAACATTTCCTTGCTGAATAGTTGAAAGGAAAGCTAATGTCCCTTCATGGACAAAGCTTTGGTACTCTTCTTTGGGCCAGATGTCAGCCTGAGTGACGGACACAGTCTTGGGTATGGGGCTCCATGCCCAGGAGGAGGTGGTTCCACTGCAGGGTCACAGCACTTCACATAGCGGGAAGGGCTTGAGGGGTTTGCTCAGTCTGGCAGAGCTGTTGTGACAGGAGGGGATGGGCTGGCTCCCCTTGCACCCCATTCCTTCCAGTGTCATTCCAAAGCCTTTTTTGTGGGATAGCTTTCGGGCAAATGAGAGCAGGTAGCCAGATCCCTGGCATGGGGCTGCTTGTGAGAGTGCAGCCACAGCAGGGGCAGGGAGCAGAACCTCCTGCTCACCTGAACGCTTATTGTCCCACTTCCCATAAGGCAGAGCAGGGCTTTATTCCAGGATTAGTCCCTGAGTACAGACATGGCTCCTTAAAGCACTGGGGCAGATTTCAGCTCTGTGGGGTCTCTGATGGTGTGCACAAAGAGCAGGCAAGGGGGAAGAGCTGTGGTACCTGACACAGAGCAAAACCAGAGGTGAGAAGGAAGTTCAGACTTTACCTCCAGTGTCCCACACATTCAAAACGGAGCTGGATTCCCTTCTCCATCTTAACAGCTCTTCCAGCCCTGCCTGACTTCAATCACAGAAAGAAACTTGATTCTGCCACTCTTTTCCACCTCTCAGCCGTGTTGGTGGAGTTTTTTCCCCTCAGTAAGATTATTCTGAATGCAAACTGATAGGCTGAGAAGGACAGAGTTCTTCCCCAGCTCCCACCTACGCCTGCAGAAAAGACCTGCATCTCCCATCCTTGTCACCAGGAGACTGGCTGCTGGGAAGCTCCCTTTGGGTGACAGCTCTTCTGGGGGCAGCTGGCCTTTCACAGCTCTGCAAATATCCAGACACTGACAGGGATTTCTAAAAACGGTGTGGGAAATGTATTTTTACCATTGCAAGTACTGTCAACCTTCTCTGAGACCTCTGGGCTGGGCTGCAAAGGAAGTGCACAATGTTGGGCACTAAAATAGAAAATATTTATTTAAAGAAGTAAAATGTTCTAATGTCTTCTCTCTTCTGGTAAGTGAAAATTAATGGCAGTTCAGCACTGTGCTGAAATAAGGGGGGTGAGATTGTGGGAGAGCTCTTTTTAGTCAAAAACATAATTGTCACCCACTCGTTTGCTTTTTAATGTGAACAAGGCTTCAGCACCTGCTACCCACACCCACATCTGCTCTGGAGTGGCCCCAGCCAAGGACCTCCAGCTTGCTCACAGGCAGGCTTTTAAACAACTACAAAATCACTGCTCAAGGAGCTGAGTAGGCCCTCCTGTGTCTGTGATCGTAGCCTGGAAAAATGGCTCCATGCTTTCAAAAGTGGCAAGCAAAGGAAATGTGGGAACCCCCTGCTTTACTTGTTTCCCATGAGACATTGCTAGGTTATAATACCCTCCCCAGCTCCTGTGGCAAGGACACGCATGCACAGGAACAACCAACACATGCTGTAATGGAAGGGGATCAAGCTTTGGGTTCTTTCCCCAAATCCATGATTGTTTTTGAAAAGGGGAAGGGCTGCCCTTTATTCAGGGTTTTGCAGAATCCTCTGCAGTTATCTAATCCTGCTGCCACTGATATTTGCTGGAAAGATGTCTAACCAATGCTGATGATTTCTGGAAGTTAGGTCCAAATATCCAAGTGATGCCCTGAATGGGAGAGGGGCTGGACACCTCAGCATTGATACTGATAGGACCTCCAGGGCCATCAGACCACAGAGTTCCCGAGAGCCACCTCTGGTTCTCTATGTTACGTTGTATGGATATGCAGATTTACCTTGGTTTTTCGCAATTTACTGCCAGGGAAATGGAATAATATTCCTTTCCTGCACCTTTGTGTTGGAGCTTAATCACCATCCTTAGCCATGCGCAGAGACCTGCATCCTGGAGCTGTAGTTGCACCTGGGACACATCATAATGCAGAATAATAACTCGATGCTAATGAGCTCTGTGTGTTCACTCAGGATCAGACCTGCCATCCTCCTTCCCAATGAAATTACTGCTGGTTTGCTCATGCTGCTTTTCCAAGTGTATGCTAAGATTTGCAATCAGTTTGAGCAATTCTTAGTTTTGATTCAAGAAAGCTAAAGCCAGGACAACTAAGCAGAGATGAATGTGCTTAAACTGAAAAAGAAAAAAAAAAAGAAAGAAAAAAAAAGACCTAGGGCTCTCTTTAATTTGCAGTTTATCTGCAATTTAAGGGAGTAAACACAGCATGCTGAAGATGCCTAAACACAGCTTGGAAAGCCACTGAAATCTAGGTCAGGGTTTCAGTTCTGCCTGGGGATCTCATTACATGAATCAGGGAGAGACTCTCTGCTGCTCCAGGAGCCAGGTGGAGGACACTTCTGAACCAGTCTAATGAAACCAGGTAGGCTTCTGCACAATCATCATCAGCTCTGCTGCAGACTGATAAACAGTCACGTAGGCCATTGCTGTGCTGGAACTGCTAAATTATTACTGAATCCCACCAGTCAGTCATGGCAAAGGCCTTTGAGCCTTCAGTGGCTTAGGTCTGCAATTGTGCTCCAAGGAGCACCTCGAGCATTTGCCAGCAGTAACCAACTTGCCTTCCAGGTGCTTGGAGGGAAGTATGGAGCTGTCAATCTGAGAGTTGTTAACAAAACACATAATTTGGGGGGAAAGAAAAAAAAAACACTTGCATTGATCCATGTTCATTTGCTTTGCTATCCAAGTATATGATTGCTGTGGAGCATGAATCTATTCTGTATTTGAGACCCAGTCTGTGTTCGTGTTTTAAGCTAGTCTTCCAAGCAAAACATGTGAAAAGAGAACATTCAAACAGGAAGGGTTTGATATTTTTTTTTCCTCATAAATTTCTTTAGGTCTTATTGCTGCTAATTACTGGAGATCTCAGCACAAGAGCTTTTCTTTCTAGCAAACCAGCTTCTCATGTTTCCTGCCCTTCAGTTAATCGGTTATAATCTCCTGCTCTGTTTGTTTACTTAACTTTTTAAAAAGCTAATTGGCTGTTTGTGACATGAGTCTGCCTGAGACTAGGAAAGCAGAGTTTGTTTGTGTGTACCCGCAGCACAGACAGTGGGTGGGCTCTGGCAGTGCCCACCACTTGCCACTGTGGCCTCTGGATGTTCCTCCCCTGATGCCCAGTCCCCACCAGCGCACTCTGTGGGTGAGTTCAGCCCAGCCTGCTGGCTCAGTCCTGCTGTGCCTGCCCCTGTGCCTTCCAGGGAGGCTGTTTTCCCTGGAGATGGGCAGGGCTGGCAGGCAGGGCACAGGCAGCTGCCAGGGCTGATGACTTGCAGCCTTGCCCAGCCGAGGCAGAATCCCAAGTGGAGAGGGTGCTTAGCATCAGGTAAAGCAGAGACAGGGATGGGAGCCATTGCAAGCCTGATCCTCTGATTCCTCCAGTGGGGTTAGAAAAGCAGAGTAGAAAATAAAAATGTGAGGCGGTTTATAGCTTTCTGTTCTCTGTTGATTGAAGAAAGATGTTTGGGGTGAGAGCAGTGGACTTGTGTCCTCTCTTGCTCCACTGTTCCCACACCCTCTCCCTGGTACACACATGCCCTTTGGAAGGCCAGGCACCTATTGCTCACTGTGAACACACAGCACTGGACAGCAGCTGCACCCACAGCACCTTATTGCACTGTGCCCTGGACAGACTTCCCAAGAGGCAAATCAACTTTCGGGCACTAGGGCTTCTCTACAGCCAGTATTGTTCTTATCCACTTGGTGCCTGTGCCTTCCACCTCTGTACCAAAGAGGCCTCTCCTTTGCATGTGCTCCAAACAGCTCCTGCCTCCCCATGCAGCATGAGCAGGAGGGCTGGGCTGTTACCCAATGGTCTGTTGGGCCCTCTGAGCAAGATTAGGAGGTGGCTTTTTTCAAAATCATTATTTAGCTGATTGTAAGTGAAGTGGGTTTTTCTCACTCTGTGTTTTTTTGCCTTGCATATTATCACTACAAAAACTTGGTTTTGGGCAACTCTGTGCTCCTGGGATTGTGTTTTGGCCTCAGAGGAACAAACTGTAGTGCAAAGACTCTTCAAAAGATCCCACCTGAGTTTGTGGTATGACAAAACTACCCTTTAACCTCAGGCCATGAGGTATGAGGCACTCTCTGTTTCTTAAGCGACTTGAGACACTGTGCACAGCTCTATAAAAATGCCAAATGGGGTTGCTGTATTACCCCCTGTAGTTCAGGATGTTTTGGAGGAATTGGTTCACCATTTGTTACCAAAAAAAGCTCTTCCCTAAAGCCATGGCTGCCCCATCTTCTTTTGTGCTTGTAACATTGCAGTTTATTTCCGTGGCAACAGTTATAATGTGATAATTTGCATCCATAATCACTTCATTGTTACTAGAAAAGGTAAAACTGTGCTGAAAAAAAAACCCCAAAACCTGAGCCCAACTGAAATTGCAAATTATAAAAACATATTAAAAATTAAGTTAATTTCTAGGGCATTAAATCATGGCACATTGAGCAGAGCATATGATTTTTATCCTCTCACTGCCGCACTGAGGGGCAAGCCTGCATAAACCAGCTGGAGGGCTGAGACTGGGGATGAGGGAACACACAAGCACTCTCATTTGTATTTAACTTAAACTTTGCCAATGTTGTTCTCTGTTTTCCCTTCCTTGAGGACTGCAATTACTCATGTACTGTTTTCCTTCGCTCTGCTAAGTGATGCACAAATTGTTTCTACATTCCAGGTTAGTTTCTGACGTCCCTCTCTTCTGTTTGCACGAGGATAATGAAGATGCTGCCCTGCTCATCAGGAAATGAGTAGGCTGCCTGACTCCAGCCCGAGCTGAAGGAGAGAAGTCACATCTAGGTCAGTGGAATTGCTATGGCTTACCACCAGCCCTGCATCAGGGTTTGCCCCAGCCCTGCCATTTGTTCAGTGGTTTTGCATGTGTTTTATCTATGACCTGTGTCCAAAATCACAATGCTGTCCTTCACTGCCACGTTTAGAATGCAACATGGGCTCTGCTGGGATGAACACTGCATACAGTCATTTAGAAGCTAAGGTCAAAATGCATTTTTCTAGGTTCAAATTCCAAACCCAGCCACAGGGTGTCTTTCCTAGTCCTGTCTCCTGTGGGTTTTGTAAATCTTTTAGAACATAACAAAAGTTGTTTTTTTTTTTTATTGCACATACACACACACAGAGACTGCTTGTATGGTAAGACGCCTACAATGGGTGTGTAGGACTTCACACTTGTCTGGTCTTCAATGCCATGTCTTGATTCAAATGATCCTCTGTTTTGATGAGTTGATTAAATCTATTTTAGCTGAATACTTAGAAAAGTCAGGCTACTGGGAATATAAAATGAACTAAGAAATACACTGTTCATATCCTTTGAGCTAAGAAATACACTGTCCACCATTTGCCTTGAGTGAAAGGTATCCCTGCGCATGGCAGGGGTGTTGGAACCAGGCGACCTTTAAGGACCCTTCCAACCCAGGCCATCCTGGGTTAGAAGGGGCCATAAATCTATGCTTTTCTGAAAATCTTATATTTCCTCCATAAATAGACGTAAGAAAGCAGGTACTAAGAAAAGAGAGCAGGTTATCAGAGAGCTCAATTTGACTGGTGCAGAAATGTCAGATGATAGGATTTTCCATGCATCACTGACCACATAACCAGGTTGTGAAGTTCTCTGAGAGTTCTCTGAGAAAGGCAAGACCCACATGAGCCATCAGAACCCACACATGGTCATGAGCACTTCAGCCTTGCTTGAAGCAACTGGGCAAGCAAGTATTGCTTCTCTTTGTTGTGTGTGATGTGGGTTGAGAGTTAGAATTATGAAACAAATCTCCTTGCCTGCTGCTTTGTCTCATCACATTTCCATAGGCCAAAAAGAACAAAAAACCCCACATCCAATAATGCAAGTGTGAGCTTGCCTCAGCCCTGTGTTCCCTTGCCAAAAGATGGTGAGAGGTCTCTTCCCAGCTCCTGAATGCTCCTAGGACATGCATGATCTACATCTCAGCTGGCCTGGGTCTGCCTTGTCTTCCTCTGTGCTGTTCTTGCCTGTGGTGCTTACCTTTATCAGTACATGAATTTAGCAAGTAGTTTGTGGCTACATATAGATGATCTGTAATCTGCTAATTAATGCATGGTCTTAATTAGAATACAGATCTGAAGAACTGTCTCTCTTTTAAATGCCCTGCTTCTCCTGTTGCATGATATTGCAGTCTCTTAGCATCTATTGGAGTCACCACGTGATGTGCTTCTTGTGGCTCTGTGTGTTTATTTCTTTTGCTTCACATTCAGAGTATTATCAATATTGATTCTCAAGACTGTTGGTTTATTGTTTCTAGAGAGACATGCAAATTGAGCCACTTTCCATTTAATATTAACTGAAACTCCCTGGGACATTATCATCTGCATGGCAACCAGAAGCCCATCTGTGCCTAACATCAATACTACAAACTGAAGGCCCCTGGTTTTCACAGGATAAATACACACTGTGAAAATCCTTATCAGCTCTGAACAAGGGCTTGGTGGGAAAAGCCATCCTCTCCCTAACATCAGCTGCAGGTCACATCCTATTTGAGTTGTGAGTAATGGACAGCAGTGATTCACTCCCCAGCCAGGCTCATAAAAGTCCACTCCTTATTCTCAGAGATAAATAGGACTGATATTTTTATAGACAAGTGTTGTTGTTGGTAAGTCCTTTCTAGGTCAGTTTAAACCAACATGTGTAACCCCTCCTGGCTGACTCCCAGCTTCGTGCAAGCTGGCACATCCACTGGAGTACTGGAATGGTGCTTTGAAGGGACATGCTGGACAAACCACATTATCAGAATTGGGAATTGGGTACAAAACTGCACCAAATATCAAAACTCAGGAGGGCTGAGCTCTACTCTTTAAGTGAAAAAGAAGAGTGTCAGGTGCTTGCCAGTGAGCAGGAAGCCTGGCCATCTGAGCACTAGCCACAGAAAGGATCTTCACATCTTCTGATGCTCTTCTGCCAAGGGGTGACATCAGCATGGATTCCCTGCTTGGGGCTTTGCTTTGCCTCAGATTAATGGTGCTGTTCTGCTTACCAGAAATCAGGACAGTAATGATTTAGCTGTGTCTTAAATATTCCTTTTCTGTCTTTCTACACGTATGGCTGCTTTCATGCTTTAATGCAGTATTTTCCATTAAGCAGTTCTATGCAGTACAACAAAAATAAACACTGTTATAAAAATATGCGTAAGATTAAACTATTAAATTCACTCAAAGTATACAGTTCATAAATTAAAAGTGCTTATGCTCATACTTTATTATTGATTGCTGAGTTGATACAAGTAGGAGAACTTGCCCTTAGGAAACAAAAATCACAGTTCCTTAAGCTTTTCTTTGTCAGGAAGCCAAAAAGACAACATTACATGGAAATGTCACCGTTTGTTCATGTCAAATATCGTTTATTCAGTTAGATATTTTATAACTCTACTGAGTTATACAAAGGAGGTTAATATTTTTTATTGTTTTTCTTCATGCTGTGCCTCTAATACACACAGAGATAACTTAGCCTAGTAAAATATACAATGTAATTTGGTAATGTGTTTATTGGATTACAGTAAAAGACTATGAGAAATTAGTCAAGACTTTTGCTTCTTCAACTGAAATCTTCTTTCTTTCTTTCTTTTTTTTTTGTTTTTTTTTGTTTTGTTTTGTTTTGCTTTGCTTTGTTTGAGTTTGGGGTTTTTTAATTTTGTTTTGCTTTGGGGTTTTTTGGGGGGTTTTCAGAGTTTTTTGTTTTGTTCTCTTTAATAATCTTGCAAGGTTTTTGTTTTCTGGAAATGCTTCAAAGAAGAAATTGACAGAAATAGATTTGCTTTTTTCCCCTCAGAGTCAGGAAAGAAAGACTTTCTGGGAAACAACGTCTTTAGATACACTCATGTTTTCAGAAATTTGTCTATGGTTGTGAAACATATCTGACATCTTGCAGAATGATAAATATAAGAGGAGTCTAAGTTTACAGTAACTTGCTCTTTGCAACTGTCCTACAAGGTACAGATCATTTCTGGTTTTATGGGTATGATTTAAACTTGCAAAACAAATACTCCTTTTTCCTTGTGCAGTTGGTTTTCTGCCCAGCTAAAGGCTGAGCTCCACTCAGCTCCAGAGGTCAGATAAACGTCACCATTGATGCAATGAAGAGAGATGGGAGCACAGAGACAGTGCAAGGGAAAGGAGAGAACCGGTGACATCAACTTCAGGCTCACGCAACCAGTGATGGAACTTCAGCTGAGGTAGCTGCATAAAGCTGTGGGTATGCCCACAAGTTTTACTGAGGAAGTGGTACCATGCCCTGTATAAGGGCCTTGCCATGGATGTAAAGGAAAAGCAGAAGCAAGGCTCTTTAGCTGACTTTGGGCTGAGAACCACCTACGTGGTTCATGGTTGCTTCTTAAAAGTACCTGTAAGCACTTTCACTATGTGAATCTACAGGAGGTGACATTTCTCAAAAGAACCAACACCCTTCCTGGAAAAATTGCGACAGTTCAGAAAAGGTGAAAGTTGAGCAGTGCCACCCTCTTCCTCTTGTGTAATTTGATTAGCTCATCTTCTGATGCAGCAGGAGCTGCTACCCCCACAGTGCTGGTTTTAAGGCTTTTTAGAAGTCTTATGTTGTATTAGGAACTGCTATCGGGTTTGAACTCGATTGAGGACAAGAAACCAACTGCAATTTGGCAAGCCATAGAGACTGGAGCTAATTTTTGTTCTCTGTTAATTTACCTGCCTGTGCTTTTTTGTGCTGCCCAGGATTTAATCTCATATTGCTCAGGAGATGCTAAACACGTTTGTCTGGAACTGTGCCGGCTGCTGACCGATGGGCAGCAGCAGCAGCATGTCATTGGTCTGGTTTCTCCTCCCCTCAGCAGGCACAGCTGCTGTGCTGTAACGCGGACAGACCCCAAGGCCAAGGCTTCCCGTGACCACCACGTCCCTGAGTACACAGCAGGAGCACTCAAGGGGTATTTCACAGTGGGTACAGCTTTGGGCTGCCCTGGCTGGTGAGAAGCTGGTGGTGCTGACGGGCAGAAACTCCTCCATAAGCCCACAGGCAAACAAAGGAGCAGAAGTGCTGGAAATGATGGTGTGCTGTGGCACACAGGTTGTGGAGTGGCCTCTGGGAGGGACGCTGCAAATTGTGATGACTAAGAGTGGCCTGGAAGCTAAATCCAATGCAACTAAGGGTGTAGATTCATTAAATGGTTAATCCAATTTAAATGCAAGATGATTCCAACAGAGGTGGCCTCTCCACATCCCTCTCCACATGTGCATTCCTACCCTCTCTCTTCTGTCACCTCTGGGTGTCCTCGAGCTGTAGGTTGACTCGGTTTCACGTTGTTTACCCAGTACAAAGCAGCCAGTGTCCCGTGCATTGTATTGTGTGTCAGGCCATGGCTATGCATATGAGAGTCTGACCCAGGAGGTCCCATCTGGTAGGGCAGAGGGAGAAATGCTGCTCTCTTTGGTAACGTTCAGTTAGAGTGGATTGAGTAAAAAGAAACTGTCCTACACAGAACCCAATCTTGAATAGTGTTCAAGGCTGAACTGGATTCAGCAGCTTAGGAGACTAAAGAACAGAAAACCATTGGAAACTCCTCTTAGCTACTTCACATAGGAAGCACATAAAACCTGGAGCCTTGCACCAAGCTCCAGCAAGCAGGACTGTAGACAGAGGAGCCTTCTTTTGGACACATCCCTCGGAAGAAACCAGCCAGCCAAAAGTGGTTTGATGGAACTTGCTGATACATTTATACAGGTCAACAGTCTGGAGACCAATAAGGAGTTCTGGTTTCCAGATAAGTGCCCTCTCTTACATTCACTTTATTACTGGTCACAGCTGTCTTCCATTCCCTTTATTACTTCTTGCTGCATTTCCAGGACAGCGATGTGGCAGGGTTTGAACAGGTCTGGTGGCTGCACAGTGCTGTGAAGGAACACAGCCACACTGGAATCCAGACTAACCCTTTGGATGCTTTCTACTTATGCTTTGATTTTAAACACAGCTTTTCCATTCCAGAGGTAAACACTTCCTGGGTTTATCACCTCTGGTTTCTGCAAATGGGTGTTTCTTTCAGGAAGGAAGTGGAAGAGCAGCATTCTGCTAAGGTAAGTTCCCGGGGTGTGAGATTGCTTCTCTGCAGTGAGAAGCCTGTGGTGATTATTTCTTCCAGTCTTGTCAGATGAATGTACTTGCAGAGTGGGAACAAAAGGTGTTATAGCTCTTCTGACAGAAGCAGTGGCTCAGGGAAGTTTTGGCAAGATGCAGGCGGGAGCTGAAAGTGAGGGACAGGAGAAGAATTTGAGTTTTAATCTGTGATGGAAAAAACAAAACAAACAAAAAAAGCAAACCACAAGCCTCAGAGAAATCAGGAGATAAAAGTAGGGATAAAAAACATGAAAAAACCCCATGGGAGTTCTTCCAGCTTCTGCTTCCCCGTCCTGCTCCTATTCTCTCTGTGCTTGGTGTTGGTGTGTTGCTGCTTTACACTCTCTCCTGCAGTATTGCTGAGTCCCACCCATCACAGAGTGAGTGCTGCAGGGGATGTTTGCTCACACACACAGCTAAAGACTGCCCAGGTGGGTGCCCACCTCAGGCAGGCGGGCTGGGAGCCCCTTGCATTCCCAGAAGTGTCATGCCTACCAGCCCAGCCCCAGGCACTCGAACCAATGTGCACACGGGATTTGTGAGGCTTGTGTGCAGCAGAAGTGGGGCTTCCACAGGCCAGGATGTCATGGGTGAAAGTGAGAGGATGGAGAGAGATTTGGGGGCTCCCCCACTGCCCAGATAACACACCCTCCCATGTAAGCCTGTGGCCTCTACAGCAGCTCCTCCGTCACAGCTCAGGGATGGAGCCTGGCCCTGCCCCTGCCTGCAGTGGCACAGCTCCATCCCAGAGCTGCAAAGGAGGCTGTTCCCGGTCTCACGGGGGGACAGTGAGGGGAACGAGTGACTGGCATAGAGCACGAGCCCTGCAGACCTGGAAAGGGTCTGCACAGGTACCGAGCAGTGCTGCACTCCAGACTCTTCAAACTTTACAGTCAAAGACATCATCCCATAAAGTAAATAGATAAAAATAAATTAATTTAGGTGGCCTGTTTTACACAGTAATGTCCTGCATGTACCACCACTGAAGTCTTAAATGAGTTCCTTCTACAGTAAATTCTGATCTTTTTTATTATTATTTTTAATTCTGTACTGTTCCAAAAATGTCATCCTATTTCCCGCTGTCACACAAAGTGCCTGAGGCTATGATTGAAAAATCTTATGAAAAGACTCATATTCAGTTTCTAATCTGACGTTTCTGTCTTTAGAGTGCCTGCTAGTTTCTTTCTGCCTGCATGACATTTCTATTTTGATCTAACCTCTTCCTTTCCTCCCCTGTTGCAGTACCTCTGTCTGCAGGGCCGCTTTCTCCTTCACACGTTGTTAATGTGAAAAATCTACACTGCCCCATACTTGGGCAGGTCAGCTTCAAGCACTCCTGAATCACAGCTTCAGCTGGTGTTTACGGTGGCTAACAATGAAAAGTGTTTTCACACTGAGGATAATGGTGTATTTGCACTGTAAGATAAACCTTAGATGTAAAAATCATTATTTATTTAATAAGCACATCAAAGAATACCACTAGAGAAGGGGATTTCAAAGTTTCCCAGAATAATCAGATTTCTGCTATTATGTGAGGGGTTTTTTTTTCCTGACTCTACAATAAGGAGTAATAAAAGTATAGTTCTCAGAAATCATTGAAAGCATTACTAGATTGAGCTAAAAAAAAAAAAAAAAAAAAAAAGAAGAAGGAATTAAAGAAGGAATTAAGAGTTTCCTTAGAAGCTACAAATCTAGTAAGCAACAGGACTGCAGAGCTAACGAGAGAAAGACAAGTCTGACTTGAAGCAGACTATGGCACTTCCGAAACCTGAGAAAGATTTTCTTTTAGGAAGGAGGAGAAATACCATTGGGAAAGCTCGTTGCTTAATTTCCTACAGGACTTGCCTTAATTAAATGCATATTTAAATAAGCAGGAGCTCAGTAGTAGAAGTATCCTATAGCATCATTGTGCATTGTGCTGCCGCGGTACAGAAGCAGCACTGAGGGCAGCCCTGTCCCCAGCATTGCATATTCTAGGTAGAGAGTGCCACAGAAAAGACATCCTTTGTGGCTCTCGCCTTACAGATTTGTCTGAACGACTTTCTAAAGCCTCCGATGACTGACTGTGAAACAAGGCCCCAGTTGATTAAGAGACCGAATGGCTTGGCAAAAGAATGAGGTCCTCAGTTTAAATTCAGGCTAGTTTCCGTTTTCTTAGTCCTTTCCATGGCTCACAGAGAAATCCCTCACAATTTTTTAACCCTTTGCTCTGCCTGGCTGAGCCCTGGAAAGATGTGGGCTGTGTGGGTCACCGTGGGCTTTCTTTGTTGGCAGCTCCTCACTGCTGGACTGACCCTGCGCCCACCCAGAGCCCCAGCATGGCAGGGGAAGGCTTACCTGGCAGGACTTGTGGGAGAGCTGGGTCCACTCTCCTGATGGGGGGGAAAGAGGAATTGAGAGGGGAAAAGGAGGCATCCTGCAGGTGAAGGATGTATCTTCCAGCAGGAAGCATTAAGGTCCAGGTGACATAGTTCATGGCAAGGAAGTGTGGTGGTCTCTGTCAGCCCTGGGGCCATGTGCAACACACTGGCCCTGCCTGTGATCTGATGAAAGCCAGGGTGGAGTTCCCTGCCATGACTATGAAGTTTGGTGATCAGGCATTTGTGTTTGGCACTAATACACTCAGCCTTTGCTCCAGCCCAGGCATGGTTGTGGCCACAGAATTGGCAGGTTTTGACAACATCTGTGAAAGGTTTCTTCATCCTGAAAGCATAGGGTTAATTTGCTATTCCCACAATAGGCATGTTCTTTGCATGCTGTTGGGAAGGAAGAACAGTTTCTAAGTTGGTAGGGCAATGATAGAGGTCTCATTGGACATGGCTTCATGTCTCACAGCTGTCAAGGGTCTGCCCAAGGGCCTCCAGCAAATCACTTCACCTTCCCCTGTCTCAGTTTAGCTATTGTGAAACAGAAATACAGGTGCTGACCCTTGGTAAAGTTCACACAGTGACTTCCATCAGCAGAGGTTATGGGAGGTTATACCAATATTATTATTACTGCATGCATAAGAACAATAGACAGAACTGGAACAAAACCAGATGAAGTAGAGGGGGAAAAGGATGGACCTTAGACTGGAAGAGAGCATTTTATAGCAGTGACAGCAAGCAGGAAAAATAGTTAGGTGAGAGCATGTCCTGTTGTCTAAGAATAAACAGTGTTTCTCTGTACATTGGGAGATATAGGTGACCATAATGTCTATGTCTGATGTCTTCTCACAGGCAGATTTCTGGACAACGATGTGTGTATTGCTAAGCTCTTCCCAGCCTTTGGTTTCATTGCTTGGTGTTCTCAGACAGTGCTCCACAGTCCCCATAGGCAGCTGTGGCTTGCATGGCCCATGATCCGGGTCACTGGTGGCTACTCGTGCTGCTCCAGCTCCCCAGCCTGAGCTAACAGGCCCTGCAATGATGCTCACACAGACACGTGGCTTTGGCTGGCTCAGGGCATGGCCATAACTTGCTCAGGCATGGCTTGCACGGTGCCTGTCAGGCTCCAGATGGGAGCTAGCTTGCCAAATGTTTCAAACCTGGCTGGTGAAGAGTGGAGACACCCAAAAGGCAGCTCAAGCTGCCTGCAGTTAGGCATCCAGGAGCTCTGGCCAGGACATCATCACCCTGCCAGGGCTAGCCAGGGCCCTCACCAAGCTGACAGGGGGCCCTATACAGCACAGGCTGGGCTGGGCTGGGCTGGGGAGGGATCCCTGAGTTTAGACTCTCAGAGGTATTGCACTGATTGAGGCTGCTCAGGGGAGCAGTGCCTCATATGACAGGGCAGGAGACAATTTATCCTTCTCTAGCTCGCCTAAAATTGGTCTGACACCACAAGTACATCTTTTCTTGTGGGTACAGGATGTGCAGTGATCCGTATTCTCAGCTCACACAAGGTGTACTTTTTTCCATTTTCCCTATAGTGCTTTTAAGTGCTATCAAATACAAAGGTATATTTTCCTTTGTGCTAAATACCATATTAAAAAAAAAAAACCAACAACCTGTGGTTCAAGTGGTCCAAAGTATATGACTGAAAGCTTTTCAGAGATAATAATCTGCAGGTGTGTTCCAGCCCTGGACAGTGATGGATCTGCTGCAGAGTCCTTCCAACAAAGAAAGGGGCTCCTTCTTGTGGGATGTGAAACACAGCAGGAATAAAAAGCTTGAAATAGTATTGATCTATGTACAGGTGGCAAAGATAGTTTCAGTTTAATTTTAAAATCAATACAGGCGCTTGTAATGATTCCTAATTGCGAAAGCCAAGACTTACATCTTTTGTTATTAGGGCTGGTGAAGTCAGAACAGAGAACTCCAGTGGGAGATTAGTACAGCCCTAACCATGCCACGGGACAGGAGAGAAGGGCCAGAGCTTCAGAGTATAGTTCCCCACCAGAAGTATTTTTACTGTATCAGGAGGAGTAAAAAGAAAGCTTATCCTCAATGCAGTGCAGTACTTTTGGGAGAATAATAGTGACAACAATAGCATATAAGCTGTCATAGGGAAAATTTTTCTGGACCAACTCCAAGGAACAGAGACTGGACTGAAATAGTTCTGCAATAACCTGGGTGATAAATATAATATCTTCTTGAACCCAGAAAGTGAAATAGAAACGCTGGAAAGAGCAGTATTTTGTATGAGTTTTGTGGTATTTTTGTGGAAAACTGACTAACAAGCACATGATGTGCAGCTTGGTAGAGTGGGGGGAAAGTGCTGGGACAGAAACCTGAGCTTTCAGAGAAATGAATGTCACTGACATTAAAACAAACTCAGTTCACACATTTCTAGGAGAAAGACTCAAGTGCCAAATTTCTAATGAAAAGGTAGCCCTGACCAAGCCACGGGCAGCAAAAAGGCATGGCAAAGGTTTTTTAAAAATGGTAACATATTGAGGAAAATCTATATGGAATATCTTGGCTCCTACTGCAATATTGAGACAGCTGTTGAATTGCAGGCTGAAAAAGCATAAAATAGTGTGAGCTGGTAACACAAGCTCCAATTTTGAATTACTTGTGTGACAAGCAGAAGAGAAACTCATTAGGCAGCTGAAAATGTCACAGAACTAATTGCTTCATTTTGTTAGCTACCCTCTGTTGCATGCACATCAAAAACCACTCCAAGAGATGAGGACTATTCAACTTTTTGGAAGCAGTAGTAGACTCTGTGACACCTGAACACCTCCATGCTCCAAATTTTTCCAGTCTGGCACCACAGTAAAGAAATGCCACTATTCCCATTTTACAGAGAGGGAGGTAGATGAGAACAAATGAAGTGATTTTCTAAAGGTTGCACTGAGAGTTTTTTTGGCAGGTCAGGGACTGAACCCAAGTCCCCAGAGAATCAGCAAAATGTTTAGCCACTGGACTTTTTTTTCTGAGTTGTGAAATGGGCCATTGTTAATAATGCAGAATTGTTATTCTTTTCTCCTTTGACAGATTTAAGGGTTTTCATGTGCCACCTCCTTGCTCTCTCAAATTTTTATATGGAACAGGCACTGCATATTTGGTTGAAAGCCAAGTGTGCCTCAGTTCCCCATCTGCTTTTTTTATGTTGCAACTCATCTCCCATCCCACCTCTGCATTGTCTTTCATAAGTGTATCTCTAATCTCAAGCAGCATTTAGCGAACTGAGATACCAGTGTCACAAGGGGTGACTGCAACAAAGTGCTCCTCATGATCTCCACAGGGCATCTATGGAAAACTTGAGCAGCCCTAGGAACAGATCACTAGGTGTTTGAGATTATTTTCAAGAACCTTCGCTAAGTATTCACCAGGAATAGGGAGACAGCTGTTAACACTCCAGAAATACCAAGTGAAGGTTTGAATGCCAATCCAGAAAAGGAGTTGAAAATATAGGAGATGATTTATCAAGGGCATATTGGAGAAGTGTGAATAGAGATGGTGCTGTCATGATGTATCTCACAGTGCCTGATATTGGAATGACTGCTTGAAGATTTCCAGTTAGACACAGCAAAATTCATGATAATTACCAGTGTTGAGGGAGTCTGTGTTAAATGGGCACCAAAAAGCAAAATGTGAAGAGCCTGAGGACAAGGAAATTTGTTCAGGACAATGGAATTTGGGTGGTTGGGTTTATGGATTTTTTTTATTATTTTTTTTTTTAGTTTTGGATTTGTAATTTTTTAAAATGTTCCAACAGAGATTACTATAGAGAATTAAGAAGAAAATGGTATTTTATCACCATCCCACTATTTGCCAGCAGTGGCAATTCTCCCCCTCTCTAGCTGCAGAAATCAAAGGAAAGGGAGAGGACAGAGTTCTGGGGACAAGAGCACTGTGTGCTGCATGGCAATGCGTGTGGTGGGGACTGAAGGAAGAGCATCTGCTGCTTTTGTTTCCCCAATTTAATCTCGGTTAGCTTCAGAGGCAGCTGGGAAATAGCCAGTCGTACAAAGGGAATAACTTAATCCAAATAACAGGAATTGGTAATAAAATATAAAGGATAATTGCCAAGAGGGTTGTACAAATGAAGAAATGTTTTAGCCTGAGGTGTGATCACACCTAAGGTGTGAGGCGTGAATTGCTGAATGAAGCATGTTTAGGAAAGATGGATACAAAATGGAAGGAGCTGCTGGCACTGCCTGAGTGATACGTGAGCACGGTTTTATCTACATTACTGGGAATTGGCTTTTAACTTCTGCTGCTCTATTATCTGCGCTGTTTTGACAGTAACTTAATAAAAGTAGGAGCCAACTGCTCTGAGGTATCTGTATGTCCAAGCCCAGCCTGGTGTGTAGCTGGCCATGTGGGTGCACAGATGCCCCTTTTGTGCACACAGTTACTGTGCCAGTGCCAAGAGATGTGGAGTGAGCAGTTTGTGCAGGCACATATACAAACAGGTAACTTGAAAATCGAGTCTTGAAACTATTAGAGTACCAGAGATGTAATTCACCTTGAATCTGTTTAATAATAGCATTTTAGAATGAGCCAATCCTAATGATTATGAAAACCTGCAAGGTTCTGTTCATTTTGAATACCATGTATGGATACTAGGCTCTGATTCTCTGCCTTTGATCCTTGGGTAGTTATTTATTTCTATGCAAAGTGGACTCTAAATGCTGCTGAACCGGAATTCAATTGTCCTGTGTTGCTCTGCTAATGTGAACAGACCACTGCTAAAAGGTGAGGGAGCTCTGTTTGGTGGCTGCCCAAGACTGGTTCAACATGTATGTGAAAGGCTGGGGTCAAACTCACTGTATTTGACTGAAATACTCTAGCTTAGTAANTATACACCTATATCAGTTTCACCTCTGAATGTAAGTAATATCCAGTAGGCAGTTCTCTGCATTTGATGACAGTGACCACTCAGTGCAAATGATTGCTCAACACTCGACATGAAAAAAAGCTCATAAAAAATTGGGTATGGGAAGATTTATTGAGAGAAACCATGGCAAGCTACCAGGAACTCTTCTGTGAGAGAAATAACCACTATAAGAAAGCAAAGTCCAGAGCACCTCTGAGAATGGGCTAACCAGGAATGACAGTGAGAAATGGTTGGCGTAGGAGCACAGAGAGTCTGAAATGCTCTTGGAAGAAATGGATGGATGGATGCTAGTGCTCTGAGCTGTCTCAAAGCTACTTTAGACCTAATACCTGGCTTTTCTCTTACAAGGTACTAAACCAAATGGTTTGATATGTGCCATTTACTTAACACAAATGATTTTTCAGCCTGAACAAATACCACTCACAGGGGGCAGGCATAAAGGCACCAGATGAGACTGCTACCTTTGGACTAGTGTATGAACCAAGTGGGAAATTCCCAAGAAAACTGAAGTTGCTTTATGCAGCTCACTGCCATCTGGAGTACTTTCCTGGACCTTCCTGATAACAGGCAAATTGCCAAAAATAGCTTCCTCTCATACCATAGGGCATGAGAACTGACAACGTAAAACCACTGCAACATAAGGTGTACACCTTCTGTTGCTTCACACACCTTGTGTCCCGTCCCCCTCCAGGCACAGTTAGAAGAATCCTGTGTGAGGGACTTATCTGCAGTTATTTGAACCTGGGCAAATGTTTTACATGGTCTTCCATGACCTCTGAGCCACCAAATGAACTATAGATATTGGCTGCTTCATGGCATTGGTGACTAGAGGGAGGTACACCCACATTCTACTACAGAAATACAGGTCTTGGTGTCACCTATCCAGGAAGTCATGAAATTAAAAACCCGAATCCATGTGTTTATGACCTTTGAGTAGCTGACTCCGGAGATAAGCTGAAATGAGCCATCGGTTCTGCAGTGATCCTTCCTCCTCGAGCACTGACAGCTTTCCTGAGTGCTGTCATCTCAAGGGAAGGCATTTGGGCTACTACATCAATCATTTCTGAAATGTTGTCAAGCCTGAGTTGGGGGATGCTGCTGCTGCCTGTGTGTGAGCTTTCTGACTTAACAGCTTATCCACTGGGCCCAAACAGTGTGACTGGAAAACAAAGCAGCAAAATCCTAGCTGACAAAAGTGGATGGAGGCAAGCCAGGACTAGAACAAAAAAAAAAAAAAAAAAAAAAAAAAAAAAAAAAAAAAAAGAGAANAAAAAAAAAAAAAAAAGCTGCAAGTAAAATAAAATATACATCATCTCAGCCCAGTTAAAAGAAAAAAGAAAAAAAGGATTCTATTGTGGCTAGGGGAAGTCCATGCAGTGATGGGCACTGGGCTTGGACCTTGATTTATGTCCCCTCTCATGAGACTGAAGCACAGTGGGGAAGGCAGAGCTGTTTATCCAGTGCAAAAAAAAAAAAAAAAAAACCCTGTTTTTTTTTTCTTTTAAAANAAAAAAAAAAGTCCTGTTTGTTTTTCATTTAGAAGGAGGTGACATGAGACAACCTCTGGTTCATGGTGTCCTGTCTTGTCTAAGGAGTCACTTTGCTGTTTTGTCTGCTGCGTTATGTGTGTTTGAGGTGAAAAAGTGCTGACCCAGGAAAGACCCTGAGAGAGCAACTTCAGTGCAGAGCTCAGGTTTTCTTGGGCTAGTCCATGAGCCCATCAGCTTACATGTGGTTTCAGAATGCAGACAGTGTACACAGCTTGGAGGCTGAAACATATCCCAAGCACTGTTATGATAGCTGTGGAAATGGAAGTCACTGTCTGTGGAACTACAAGATGGATCACTGTGGCAACATCCTTTGTTCAGGAAGGGGCACTCCTGGTGCTTGGGCATCAGCCAGAGGTTCAGGCTCAGGAGGAAAACTTGCTTCACCAGAGCTGTTCAGCCACACAAGATGACTTCAGCATACTAAATTGCTTCTAGAGGGAGCCATTGGCTGGTGCAAATGTCTATCCTCCTAACTTCTGGCATGGTGAAAGGTGCCCAGCCTAGGACAGGCTTTCCTAGTGCTGCTAGGATTCCTGGATGGATTTATCTGCTGAAGCCTCAGAAAGAGCTGGAGCTTGTGTTGGTGCAGCAGGGAAGGGGACTGGCAGAGGTAGGGTCTGGCCTCGCCCATCTGGCCAAGGTTTGATCTGGCACTGCCAGCAAAAGGGACAGAAATAAATGAGGTGGTGGGAAGTTGTGGTGCAGGATAACCACAGGGTAAGAGCATGGGCTGCATCTGTCCATAACACCCACATACCATGGGAATGGCACTGCTGATGCCTGGGAAATGGTTTGGCATCCTGTCTGTCCCCCGCTTCCTTCATTTTTCCCTTGTGGTACCATTCCCTAAGAGCACTGACTGAGCAGATGTAGCATATCTAAGCTTCAGTTGGGGCTTAGTTTAAGTTTAACTGCAGTGGTATCTAAACCACTTGTCCCAGAAAGAGTTTTGATTATGACTTTCACCCTCTTCTTAATCTACAAACGTACGTTTTTACTTAGTAGGAGCAGCAAGCTGCAAAAGGGCCCTGTAGGCTCAAAAGCAGAGACACTGTGTGAGGAAGGAAAGGACACTACACTCACCAGAGGCAAAGCTGCAGTGTCTTCCTTTGGTCACACCATCACTGAAGCGAAGCCGAACGTTTCAGCCAAAAAAACCTCACTTAGGCCACAGTCTGCAGCTGTGTAAGAGTGAATTGAGGGAGGGCAAATGTGTTTTTGTTCATTGGCAGCTGTTTGGAGACTCCTGGAGCTGTCTTGGACACCTTTGCATGAATAAGGACAAAGTTGTTTCTGCTCAAAAGTCTATCTAGCTGTTTGTACTAAGGCAATGTATTTTGTGATTAAAGGTGCTTGTTCTGTTATTCATAGTTGTAAAAAGCTTTTTCCTGAACCTTACTCTTTTCTCCCACAGTGCTGCTTGGCTTTCCCTTTTAAATAAAAATACCCAACCAACCAACCAACCAAAACAAACCAACAAACAAACCCAACCCCAAACACCACCACCCCACCACCCCCAAATTAATGTCATATATGCCTTTATATATATTCACCATGTATTTAAAATATATCCAAGCCTTCCTACAGAGTGATAGTGGGTGGTTGATATTTTAGTCCTAATACACAGTAGCAACTAAATCTAAAGAACTAGATTTATCCTTATCTTATTTTCTTTTTGTTGTTACATCCTGGCAGACAGTCCTCCAAAGCAGACTGGTCTTTTACCTCAGAAAACTGAAACATTAATTCACAAGCTAGTTTGGCATTATTAAAAACAAAACCCACCCTTTTCTGAAAGACTGAGCTTGAACCATTCAGTCTGTTTCTGCCTTCAGAAACTGAAACTTCACAAACTTCAGAAATTCTGACTTAAGAAGTTGTTAGCCTGAACTCCAGCTCTGAGAAAGGAACAGGGGGAAAGGACCTTTCCCATCATCTCTTAAATTAATTCTTAAAACTTTGAACCAGTTAATCCTGTCTTTATTGTTGGTACAGCACAAACTGACTCAAGGAGATGTCTGGACTAAAGTATGGGCAAGAATCTCTCCTCCCAGAGAGGACATCAGTCCTGGAAGAAGCTGCTGCTGGAGTGCAGGAGGGGATGGGCAAACCCAAGACACTGAGGCATCAAACACACCAAAGGGAGGTGGTGAGTGGAGAAATAAATTCAGGAAAACAGAAAAAGAATGTTTACCAATACGATGATAGGTGTTTTATATATATGTAACAAAGAAATATATATACAAATAAATATATATAAATATATATGAAATCTCCCCTTAGCCAGGGCAGAGTGCTTAATTGCCAAGCCCTAGAGACCTAGAGAAGTCAAGAAAGGCATGACAGAAGCCACAGAAGATGAACATAATTAGCATGAACAGAGTTGCAGTGCAGGCACGAAAATAAAGAGACCAGACGGAAACTATGAAATATCTTCCTAAGAAATAACAAGGTTTTCAAAATAAGACCTGAAGTATTTTAATTAGCTGAAAGACAAAAACCCTTTAGTTTTAGCCAAAGACTGCCCAATCTGCAATATTGCACATTATTTTGGCAAAACAAGCAAAGCAAGATTTCCTGTGAGTGTTACTCCAGTTTATGAACTCAGAATCTGCCTTTGTTTTGGGGAAGGGCAGGCTAATATGAGATGTTGAGGTTTAGCTGAGGTGTCAGGTCTGGCTGCCCTGTGATTATTCTGCTAGAAAGCTGGAAGTCCGGTGTTTTGGGGCGAGCTGCGGTGCTGCCCCCACGCACAGAGGAGCAGCCAGGTTTGCTCAGGCAAGGTCCATTTGCATTGTCCCTTGGCTCCCTGCTGCTGGGCTTCCTTCCTGCCTCAGTGGCAAGTGATTACAGGCTGCAGCTGCTAATTGTTTCAGACAGCGGTTTGAGCCTTTGGGGAATCAAAGCCATAGCATTTCTCGTCTGGACTCTTAGCTTTGTACTTTAGGTGTTCACTGCTGGCTGAACAGGCCTCTAACACGCTCTCTCCAACAGGCTCAGCAGCAGCCTGTTTCATCCAAGCAAGATGAAATCAAAACCATGAACCTTGCTTGCCTCTGCAGGCCTCTGAAAGGGAATAGTAATCAAAACTGATGTAATACTCTTGGGCTGAATATTGAATTTCTCTTCAGTCCTTATCCTCAGAGAATACCATGTACTTGTTTGCCTCAGAAGTCACTTGAGTGGGTGCAAAAAAAACCCCAACAAAACCACCGCAAACCAAAAGTCTAAATTCTTAATCTATAAATCTCTGGGGAGAATATTAGCTTTTTATTTTTTCCCTGTCAGTAAAATGCAAGAAATAGTCCTAACTGCCCCACCTCTACAACTTCCCATTATTTATCACAACAAATGCCCCTTCTAGGTTCTTTGGTTTACTCCTGAAAATGGATCATGCAAACATATCCCACAGTTCAACATATGGAACAGAACAGATCCAAATCCTGTTCAGCCAAATGCAAGGTGCCTTCATGTGATGCTGCCTCAGAATGTGAGCTGAGTGCTCTCAGAGAAGGTAAGGCACTGCACTGTAGTACAGTGAGAGTATGAAAACACCCAGGTAGTCTTGGAAAAATGGTTAATCAGAAAGCATTCACTGGAGCTGACAGGAAAGTATGTTTCGCAAACGCTTGCTTCATAAATATTTATTTTAAAAATTGAATTTTGTGAGCTTTCAGATAAAATAAGACATAAAACAGTGAATAAAAACTTCAAGATTGAATTTATATATATATATATATATTCCTTATAACCTCTTTTCTTCTTTTTCAATTTGAAAGAACTGGAAAAATTAAACTAAAAAAACCTGTCTCAGGCAGAATGCAGAGCTAAGGCCAGGTTTCCAGAAGAATGAGTCAGTAATAAAGAAACCTACAGCTTGTAACCAAGATGCCTCGAGTTGTTATCATTATCTTGAATAAACTGTGTATTATGTATTTCTTGAAGAGCATGACCAAAAACTCACTGAGACTGTGGATCTCCAAGTAGGTTATGGATAAAAGCCCAACTGATGTTTTATGCCTCTTTTTAGTTCATTTCCAAAAGGATGTTTGTTTGTTTTTACTCATTCCTTACTCATGAAAAAGCACCAACAACCCAGTGAACTTGAATGGGATTTATAATACAAAATTCATTTTTCATTTGTTAGAAAGCACCTCCTTCAGACTGTAGAGAAATTGTTTCCCGGCATAGAAAAATCGCTACTGATGTGGTCAAGATTTAAAATTTAGTAATGTATTCCCTTCCTGGGGAAGTTCTGAATTTCTTCAGTGCAGTGAATCATTCTGGTGGTGGAACCAAACATGACTTATTTATGTTGAATGGCAAAAGAACAACAAAAACTTTCCCAAATTTGAAAATATCACTGAAAAAAGAATAAAAGCACAATTATCTTCAGCCATTATGGGCTGTCCTAATTTGAATCACACGGGAAAATGCTTTGTTAATGGCTTTCTTCTTTTACTCTTCATTGGCAACAAACCAAACCAAACCAAACCCTTTCCTTTGTTCTCTTCCTTTAAGCATTGCTTTTCCATCTGGTTTTAGAAGAAGCTGGTCCTGTGGGTTAGCAAAGATGTTGAAATACTAGAGATCTGGGGTCATTTCCACAGATTTCCTGAACAGCCATGGACTGATCACTTTACCTCCGCTACTATTTTGTAAAATGGGAATATTCCGCTTTACCTCATACGGCTGTTGCTAGAAAATCTATCTATTGGTAAAAGATGTCCAGCCATCACTGGAATATTCAAGGCATATATATTTTGTATTTTTCCTTACAAGTGTGTGCTGTGTAGAGCTTAAGATAATAAGTCCCAATGATGATTCATAAGAGGAACGAATTTGAATAGATTTAAATACATATATGTAAAAGAAACATGTGCAGCCTCCCAGAACTCTTTGAAATATAAATGTGAGAATTCCTTTAGGTATAATGCTGGAAGCCTTCATGTCAGACCATATTGGCAGGTGCCAGGCAGAAGGAGCCAGCCAGAAAGACTGATTTATGCGGCTTTTTGCTGGCAGACCCCAAAGATTGCAGCCCTGTATCACTCCAAACCGTGGGGCGGGTGGTGGGATGCACTCCACTACCACCACCTTCTGCTTTTAGAGGCAAGTAGAAGGCTTATCCTTGTGTGCTCTGGNAAAAAAAAAAAGTCTGTTTTTCCATACCAGCTTCTCCAAGTTTGATTTTCATTTTATTCCCCATTTTATTCCCCTCCTTAGACTATTATTTACAACTGAATAGCAAAATGTTATAGACTGAGCTGACAGGGCACTAAATACAGCAAGAGCAAGGCAGTTCCCCACTCTAATCATCTCCTTCTGCTTTTATGCAGATAGTAAATGATGGGCCACAGAGGGAATTGCCATTTGTCTCTCGGAAATGCATGTCAAAGGAGTTTAAGCGCTACATCCTGCCCACACCGAGGGAAGTTAATTTAGGCTTGACACTGCAGCACTGCCTTTTCCTAGCGCTGAGGAGTTGCAGATGAGATCTTCCGTCCTTCAGCTGAGTGCCACAGAGCCCATGTTTTTGAATAGGGTATTTACAATAGCAAATGGCAGCATTTCTAGCCTGAAGTAACAGGCAAATTTCAGCCAAAAAAATTGTGGCATTCATTCACATCGTCTCCCTTGCTGACCTCGTTGCCGACATACGCCTCTCTCGGCCTTGGGAACCCGGCCATGCCTTGGCTGGTGGCTCGGCTCTGCCCCACCAGGACCTGGGCCAGCCTCAAGGCTGCCATTGGCTTTGTTTGTGCTTTGGGCTCGCTCCTCTGACTTGCCTCCCCCGAGCCAGCTGACTTGCCTATGGTTTTTTGCCTCTGCCAAGTCTGCTTTGCTGCCTTCTTTCAGGTCTGGAGTGTTCTGCTGCCTGCTCTTTTAACAGCTGGCCAAGTGTGCAGAAATAGTTGAACCAACAATAAAGCTTTGCCAGCTTTGGTCACTTGGGTCCTACAAACTTTAACACGGTGTGCAAAAGTTTAAGCAGCAGCTTCTCTGATAGGGCTTAGCCCCAAATCCACACAAATCCAAGGTAATCTGCAAGCAACTCACTGCTGCTTTCTTAATACCAGCGTGAGAAGGCTTCAGAAGAGAGTGGGGCTGAAGGAGCTGGGAGCTGTGTGCGTGCCTTGACAGAGAAAGTTTGTGATCTAAAGATTTTAAAATCTGCATAATGAAAACTACCAGAAAGTTTAGTGCAGCAGTTCTGCTTTTCCCCGTGCAGAGCTACAGGGCACAGGTTAAGGCTCAGCTCCAAGAAGTGAGTGAGGTATTGCAATGCAGAGGAGATGCTGAGTACAAGGATATCAGTTAAACTTTCTGCCCAGCCTAAGGGTTGTTCATGTATTTTATTCACAGGCTGATTAATATAAAATACAAAAGTATTCTGCCTGGCAAGTAGGGAGCAGAACTGCAGTCTGTACCCTCCCAAAGGATGACAAATATGAAGCTATGATGCCATGCTTTTCCTTTCCTTCTGCCTGATCAAATGCATTTTTAATTCTTTAATGCAAAGTAGGAAGACACTGAAACGAAGAGCTCTCTCTTGCTCCAGAAAAGCCTCAGATAGGGTAGACAGAGACCTCTCCTGGGAACACCAGCAACTCTCCTCCTGGCTTTGGTGGGGTTCGTGGGGTTCAAGTCACACACCCCATGCTCTAAGTGACCACCTAACCCTGATGGACAGGAAGAATGGAGCTCCATCTCCTCCCCAGCTGTGTGCTGGAGCACAGGACCAGGGACCATGGCATTTTGTATCCAGGCAGTCTCAGCAGTGACAAGAGCCAAGCCATGAGCCTGATTGTGCAGCACCTGTGGGCAAGAACAAAAGGTTTTGTCACCCAAGGGATGTGAGCTCATCACGGCCTGCCCCTGGATTTAAACACACTTTGGGAAGTCACCATTCAGTAAGAATTGCTTTATACCTTCGTGAATGTACAAAATACAGGTGATTATAGTGGTCTACCAAAAACTGGACACACTGATTACTTCAGTAATTACTTCTTCATTACGGACAAAGCATTTCAGAGTTGTTCCTCCTGAGGTGCTAAGGTCACTTACTGTGGTGTGTCTGTTGCAAGCTTACTGTGTCCCAAGTCACCAATACTTTCCAGTTAAAACACTTCAGATGAACAAAATGGAAGCAAATAAAAACCAGGAGAATTTTTGATTGGAAATGTTTCCCTATTCCTGCACCAATGAAAGCAGCTGGCTATCAGCTATGTTTGCAGGGTGAAACAGAGTACAAACTTTTTAATCCTCAATCCAGAGTTTACCTAAAATATTTAGGGCCAAATATTCCTCTTATTTACACCAGTGTAAGTTTAGGGAAATTTCATCCAAGTTAATGTACTGCCAGGTGGTGGATTTTGCCTCAGATCTCATTATTTTTGGGCTTTTATTTATATTCAGCCACTGTGTGTATACACATATACAAAGCAGTAATTTTTGCCAGCAATGAGAGAATGTAGTTTGCTATATAAATCGGTATTTCTCAGTCAATATGTTGCAACCCCTGAAGGGGTTATAAAAACCATCTGGGGGCTTGTAAAGAACTGAAAATTTTATAACAATCTAAAGCAAAGAAAATGTCATTTCTTCCACTCTCCATACAGCAGCACCATTCTCTTGGCAACCTGTCAAAACCATACATGAAACAATAAATTCTATAGGCTTATCACTTTTACCATAATGTTTCAACATTAGCTTTATAAAACATATATGTGGACCAGGAAGTTTCTTCTTCTTCCTCTTCTTCCCTCCCCCCCCTCCTTTTATACAAGATTCCCAATCCGAACTGCTTGAAAAATGCTGCTCTAAAATTTTTGGCCTCAAAAGAGAGTAGATTTCATTAAGGGCCTCCACCTCGTTCTTCTCTTAAGCTGCTTGTTAAAACTACAGCCTATTTTGTCAAGCTTAGGCTTGTTTGTGTTGGAGCCAGTTTTTGTATTTCACCGTGACTTTCAGCCTGTCAGCTTCCTCTTTAAGCCTAAATCATACAGGGAAATATCAACATTTCCCTTTGTGGGAAGAGATGTTTTGCTTCAAGTGGAAAAAATGGATGAGATTTCCTGTATCCTCATTAGCAATGTGGCGTACAGTTTGAAATCTGCCCTTTCTAAGGTGAGATACCATCTGAAAAACCTCAGTGCTTTTAAGTGTAGCCTCACAGCAGATGCAACTTGTCAGTGAATTTTGCTTTCATGTACACATCTTTCATCTCTGTGCATAGGTACTTATCTACGAAATTAATTTCAGTAGCAACCAAGTGTATCCCACCTAAAGGAATCAGAGAATAAATTCAGGAAAAAAAGGCTCAGTGTTGTTTTTTATCCCATGACAGGGTGAGATGGGTCACACAAGGACTGGGCAAGCAGCAGAGCTGGTGAGGCTCTGAGACCCTCAAAGGGACAGGGGCAAAAGAAGGTGATGGTAGTGCTCCCCTTTTGTCAGCTGTTTGGTTGGGTGGGCCAATCTTATGGAGCTTCACTCCAAACTCCTCTTGACTTCAACTATTTTTGCCTCATGCTAGAATTTCCGCAAATTATTTCTTTGTTGATGCCAAGTACTCAACAGGTGTGGTGCCGCACTCTTTCCAGAAAGTGTGATTAGTTAACTGTTTAATCGGGACAAATTTGATCACTTAAACTATTTGCTAAGGAGGAGAAAATGATTTCTTGCCTGAGTGGGAGATATTTGCCCACAGCTAGGAACTGAATGAGCTGCTGGCTACGTGGCAACAACTAAGGCGAGGAACAGCACTTCTGGCTGACACTCTTTAGTTCCAGTTTCACTGGACTGGAACTGTGCTGTCCAAACTGGGTGTAATCAAAACTGAGCCTATTTTGTGGAATTTGTTTGGAAGGCAACTTCCTTATCGCTGTCCCATTTCTACTAAAGACAGACGACAAAGTTTGCACGTGCAGAGGATGGGTTCAGATCCAAGCTGAGGTTGTTTGGGGGCTTGGCTGTTGACTTGGGTCTTTAGCCTTTCACACTAGGACCAGGGGCTTTGTTCCAGGTTCTGAGTTCAGCTAGCTAGTCAGGGTCTGGTTCTTCTGCTGCCTTTCCATAAATCAGATTGTACCAAAATGATCCTAAACTCTTCAATTATATTTTTTCCATGTGGTTTTCATGATACTAAACAGTTGAGCCGGAGATCTGATATGGTCTGCACAACTTGCTATATTCAGCCCTAGGAGGAAATGGATACTCAAGGTTGTCTCTGCTAATAGGCAAAATCATGCAAAAGGCAGGTGGTTTTTGTTGTTGTTGTTTTTAATTCATCTCTATTCTCAACTCAGAAATGGATCTATATAGGAAAGATGGTATGAAACATTTTGGGAAAAGAAGCCAAATATAAATTAAAGCAAGAAAATTGAGCTAGTTAGTAAATAGCCTAAGAAATGTCCACCTCAGCTGGTGCTGTACTCAAAGAAACTGCTCCTGGACAGCCCAGCCTGCTGGTGCCAGCACCTTGTCTCAACCAAACTCCCCCTGCCCTGGACAAGGCTGAGCTCTTTGCCTCCCCATGCATGACCATGCTGTGTCACCTCCCTCATCCTTCTTTCCAGCAGGGGCGCTGCACAGGGGCCCTCCACTGAGAGAGCTCACCTTGATGGACACAAGGCTCTCCACCCTAAAGACCAAGAGCAGTTCCCACCACTGCTGCTCTGGCTTATGTCAGGAGATGGGTTGTTTTGATTTTTTATCCAGAAGAGTCCAAACTCCTGAGGGAAAAAATGTGGTTTATTGCATACTCATCCTGTTTCTTCAAAGCTGGGCTGTGCCATGCATGAAAATTTTTCTGGAAAACAGGAGCAGAAAGAATGACTTAACAAGGCAGTGCTGTCTGCTGCCAGACCAACACACTGCCCGTTTCTCTGAAGTTATCAGCAGCACCGTTTTGGTAAGAAGAGCAGAAATTTATTCTTGTGCATTGTCAGCTGAGGAGCCCAGGGCTGTCAGTCTGTGTTAAGGTTCACGTGTTTTCTCAGGATTACACTTCTGTCCTGCCATTCTGCTGTGCCCATGCCCGTGCCTTTATGCTGGAGCATCATCTTGCCTGAGATGCCTCACGCTAGTTGTAAAGATTAAAACCCCAGTGCCACACAAGGGACCGAGGTCCTTGGCTGAGGTCCTCGCTGCTAGACGGTGGGTGCGGTGGTGGGTGCTGAGAGGAGGTGTCCCTTTGGCCAAAACTCTCGAGTGTCCCACCACGCCACTGGCCAGGAAGNGAGCCGAGCGCGGTGTGGGAGGATGCCGGCCGGAGGGGAGGGCACCGCGGCTCCGGGCTGGGGGGCACCGGGGCACCCAAAGTTTGGCTGCTGGCACCGCGGTGTGCGCTGCCCGGGACCTCCTCCCGTAAGTTTCCCAGCGCCGGGGGCGTGGGCGCTGTGGCGGGAGCGGGGCTTCTGGCGCGGTGAGTTTCTCCTCCCTCTCCTCCTCTCCTCTCCCGTTGGTTTTTTGAAAGCGGAGGGGTTNTGGGTGCTGAGAGGAGGTGTCCCTTTGGCCAAAACTCTCGAGTGTCCCACCACGCCACTGGCCAGGAAGGGTTTTTTTCCGTCAGTGGTCTCTGTTTCCTCACTACCCCGTGGCCAGGCTGGGCACCAGAATTGCTGCCCGCCGAGCTGGTGGGGCTGCGAGGCGTCCCGGGGAGGGGGGCAAGGTGCACAAGCCTGGGGCGGCCGTGTGTCCCCCCGCGGCACCGGGGGCGCGGTGCGGGCTCGGTGCGCGCATCCCCCACTCCCGCTCCGCTGCCGGCCNAGTTTCCCAGCGCCGGGTGCGTGGGCGCTGTGGCGGGAGCGGGGCTTCTGGCGCGGTGAGTTTCTCCTCCCTCTCCTCCTCTCCTCTCCCGTTGGTTTTTTGAAAGCGGAGGGGTTTTCCCTATTCCCCCCCATAACAGACGGGTTTCAAGGCTGGTAGCCCCCCGGTGCCCGGGCAGGGCAGGGTCGCAGCATCGCCGCCGCGTCCCGGGCGGTGCGGGAGGGGCGGCACTGCCCGAGCATCGGCTGCGCTGGGAGAGCTCGGAAACTGGAAGCTCCTCGCTTCGCTCCTGTCTGCTGTGAGGAAGAGCTTGTTGTTCTTATAGTAAATAAAAGTAAAAAAAAAAAAAAATCATAATGCAGTTAGTGGCTGAAATTTTCTTTGCATGCCGAGTGATAGAGTGGCGGGGAGCAGCGTTTACAGCCATTGCCGTTTGGGGAGGAAGGGGTGATACCCTGATACTGAAACAGGGTTTGGATAGATCTGGTGGCATCACATTGTGTGCTGAAGCAGGTTAGCTAGAACTCTGTGCTTGGCTCCCGTTTGAGTAATGCGGGTGCTGCTTCTTTTACTGAGTTGTGGGAAGATTTGGAAATTCAGAGTACACCTCAGGAGAGAGTCTTTTGTCTCTTGGTTACAGTGGTGTCTGATATCTGGGCTCAATACTGTGTAGTGTAGGAGGATCTTCACAGAGAAATTAAACCTTTGGAGAGATACCATTGTGCTAACGACTAGGTGTTAAAATGTCAGATGTCCCTTAAAACCAGGGAAAGCTTTTTATAGATTAGAGGCCTTCATGCGATTTATTTCTCTCCCCCTTTCTCATGCCCTCATATGATTCTGAAACATGGTTTGGCTTTTGTGGTTTTAATTGCATTCTTGGGCAACTTCCTGAAAGAGGAACCTGGTGGACTGATTATTTTTTTTCCCACTGCGCTGAAAAATGACCTCTTCTTCCTTCACTTTCTCTTGCGTGAACATTTAGTAATGTCTTGCCCCCAGCTTGCCACAGGAATTCATTAGAAACCTGCTTTCAGAGGGACTATTCACAAAATGTATGTAGGTGTAAGCAGCTGTGCTGCTGTGTAGCTTCGAAAAATGGGAGAAGCTGCAGATATCCATGAGGAAAGTGAAAAGCAGCTGCAGTGCCTGCTGAGTGATCAGATGAGTCTTTGAAGCCTGTGAGGTGAAGACCAATGCAAATAAAAAAGCAGAATGATTAAGTAGATGAATTCAATTATGTATAAGATGTACTACCTTGGAATTTTAGCATTTTATGGGGTGTGATTAAACTTGTGAGAATAGCAGCTGTTTGGCACAGGAGTAAACTTTTGAGTAATGAAGGCTAGTCCACAGCTTTTTACAATTATAGACAAGTTGTGTGTCAGACAACCTGTAAGCAAATTTTGTCAGTGCTCTTAAGATGCCAAAAAGCTGCTTATCTGGGCATTGCTGTTTTATCTGCTTCCCAGGTATCAGGGTGATAGAACTCCTTTTTGCTTTGAATGGTGATACAGCCATTGCTATAGTCACATATGTATCTATATATAGCTCTGTGTATCTCATGTGGGAGGCAATAGAAACTCATGTCAGTACAAAAAAGAAAACAACAGAAGCCTGCAGTGGATTTTGTCTCAAGGTGTATACAGAAGTGCTGAAGCTTCTGTTTGGTGTTGTCATTGACAACCAGGACAATAGCATGGCTTAGTGGCATGCGGAGACTTTTAGTGTGGGTCTCTCAATTGCACAGCCAGAAGTGTGTTCCGGTCCTAGAGCTTTTTAACAGAATACTGTTAGGCAGAAAAATGTCAAGCAGGGAGCCCAGTAAGTTGCCCTAGGCGTTTTTAGACTAGATTGAAGTGTGTGTGCATATAAGGACACAAAAATAACCACCTCACCTTATTGCTAGGAATTACATTGAAAATGAGTGATGAGAGGGAGCTCTGGCTAGAGATTTGTGTTGCTGCTGTGATGGTGGGCTCAGTATCTACCTGGCTCGTGCAGCCGCTTGTGGCTTTTGATTTCTGCTAGGCAACTAGTGTGCTCATGCCTGAAAAAGCTGAGGCTCAGTGGAAGGGTTTTTTTGGAAGCTGGAGTTAGGGTTGTTGGGACTGCTTGAATTGCTTAATCACAAGCATACATGAGAGAGCATGCTTTTGTAATACTAATTAGGGGGAAGTTTGGTCTAATCATCAAAACATTTCCAGTTACTTGATCTGTTAACTGGATTGTACTATTCTCTAGGGTCAAAGGTTTTATACATGGGAAGATGGAAAGATGGATTAATCATCATTAATCTGTGAAGTGTTGCTAGATGTAGTCAGTCATCTTTATGTGCCTCTGGGCATATTCCCAATCACCTGTGACACAATTTGCAAATCGTGTTGTACAGCAAAGTACTGGTTTGTAACTACCATGTAATTCAGTGCACCTATACCAGCCATAAATAACTTTTGAATAAGCAGAGTGATACAAAGAATTGCCTCTTTTTAGCTTTGAAGAACAGGTAGCACTAGCATGAAGTAGTCATCTCCATACAAATTTAAAGATTAACAATGTAGATTAGAGATCTGTGAAAATACAAGACTTTTTTATTATTTAAAGTAGATAGCTTCTCTGTGTAAAAATATGAGAAAGCTGAATATGTGGAACCATGTGCATGTTCAAGTGTGTCTCCTCTAGGATGGTTAAAGTGGTGGGGTGGAAGGAGAGCAAAAAGAGATAAAAATAAAGGTGGTAGCATTCTGCAGCTGTAGCTACATGAGTATTTGGGCTGGCATGCTATGGAAAGAAAGCTGTCCTGTGTTGTGCTTTTTCCTGTCTCTAATGATAGACTAATTTACTACTTGGCTTACGGGAATACTTCTGCAAGCAGAGGTGAGGTCTCTGCTGAAGTGAGAGCCAGAGATCATGGACAGGGAGAGGATGGGGCAGTTTTAGTGGCAATGCTAGTATTAACCATAGGTTCTTAAGCTCTTTGTTGTGGCCTTGAAATACACTGAAATGCTAACTGAAATTCTATATTTGTCCTTTAACACCTGTTCTTGAGCAATGTCTGTGGAAATACATGCATTTTGGCAGCTGCTGTATCTTGTCTGTGATCTGGTGTTTACCTTTAATGGCCAGAAAGATGCTTTTTCTTATATTTTCAGGCTGAAATAAAAAGATGCCTTATGCTGTGGTCAAATAAACTGCTTTGTGGCATAATTAAGTCTTAAAAGCATGTTCATCTTGTGGAGTTATCTCTCCATGGTGGAAATCCCAGTCTTGCTCTCCATACTCAGTGTGAAAAAGTGTGGGCTTCAGGCAGTCTCCTCTTCTTGGGCTTTAGAAAAGGTGGCCCAAACTTCTTTTTAGTATCATGGAACTATGAAAGCAATTGTGGAAGGTGTCAAGACTGCCAGTGAGTTCTGGAATTAAGACACCTGCTTAAGGCTGTGTGTATGTAATAGCCTCAGCAGGCAGGTAGGTTTGTGAGCAATACTGGTTGTCAAGAAACTGTAAGCTACAGTTGCAAATCCCACTGGGCTCCTCAGAAACACTATTGAGAAATGCTGGGTCATCTTAACTCTCTTAGTTTGGCAGATGTGCAGATTGTATGAATTTATGTTCATCAGCTATGTAGCTTTGACCAAGTTTTTTTTCTTACTTATATGCTTTTTGTATTATTTAACAGCTTGCACTTTAAATTTCTATTCCTGCAGAAAGGCATGTTGTGGTGCCTAGTGATGTTTCTCATTGCTTCTGAGACCCTCTGTTGTCTGGTCTGAAGTGCAAGCTTCCGATCACCAAAGGTTGAGTGGGTTTTGAGGTTTCTTGTTTTAATGGCAGTGGGACAGTTTGTCATTGGCTCTGACAGGTTACAGCTACAAAACGAAGAGGAGAGCAGAATATAACTAACTTTTCCTCTTCCATTCTCTTACCTGCTTAGTTTAGATCCCTAAGCAATCAAAGAAATACTGTGTAGAAGTTGGTGGATTATCTGTTAGCTATATAGCTCCATCTTGCTCTATACTCTCCTCTTCAGGAGTAGTTCGTGTTGCTTTCTCAGCACTGAAACAAGCTTGAGGCCTCCAGCTGCTCTGGCAGCTCAGCTTAAGAGGCTGCTTTCCCAGCTAATTGCCTACTTCCTCTGCAGAGGTTCGTCATCTGCATTACAGAAATAGTGATGGACTCTGCGGAGGCTTCTCAGCCAACACAGCTCAGCCTACAAACTTTCAAGCTGAACTGAATCAGATGGTTTAATATACCAGGTCATGACCTGCTCTTGCAGAATTAATGTGCGTAGTTCATACCCAGTTGTCCCTTTTTTTTCCTATGGAAATTTAAGTCTTGCCTTTCCGGAAACCTGTAGCAAAGCCAGTGGGATCAATCAGAAGTGAGATTAGATTAAAGAGGAGAGTATGTTTTCTTAAATATAAGCCTTTAAAGAGCTGGTAATTCTCTTATTAACTGGCTAATGTAAGTCGTCTTGCAGATGACTGGGGAGGTGTCCATCTGAGCATATGGATAGGGTTCCCAGCACAGTGCTTCATTCCTACATCCCTAGAGCATCTATGACTGCTGGTGCTTTTGTGGTTGACTGGTTCTGCTTCTGAAACTGGGGAGGGGGTGAGGAAAATACAAGTAAATGTCTATATGCTGTAAAGAGGAATGTGAATGCACCTATCTTTTTTTTTGGTAGCCTTCAACCTAGTTCTGAAATGGCTGAGAAAAGGCCACTAAAAACTAGTATCTCATGTTCTGTGAGTTTCTGTTACAGTGATGCTGTCCTGGATACAGAAGCTCAGTATGCTTTTTTCATCCTAAGTACTAATAACTTGGCTACATTACACTTTGAGTTACAGTTGTTATCTGGTATTTCAGATGAGAAGGTGGTTTCTAAATTAGCTTGCAAATAGGAAGTGGTTGATTGCTAATGTTGTACACTATGATTAATAAATAAATAAAAGGCTAGTCACTTATTACTCCGCAGATCTCCAACCACGAGTACAGTAAATGGTTAGAACGGTGTTCCTGATTTCTCCAAGTAGCCTTGTCAGTTGGTAGCATTCTCTAGATAAAAATGCTTACAAGTATCAGGTCTTGCCTATTAAAGAATTTGTGTAAGTACAAGTTTTTATAGATGTTCTTGTAATGAACAGAGAATACTGGAGTTCCAATTTATTTTTATAGTGAAAAGAGTGTATTTAATGCAACTGTGTAACTTTAGAGAACAGCCAACACTGTTATTGCCAGAGCATTTCCTCTTGTAGGAGGAAGCATAAGTAAAACACTAGTAATATTGAATTACTTGCATTATTTTAAATGGAGTTTCTTGAAGGTCATTTGGAAGACTGGGAGCTTGTTTCCTGTTACCAGTTGGGCATCTCTAACCCAAGCATGCATAGGCTTTGGTTAGATGTCATGTGGCTGATAAGTCCTGCCAGCTCTTTCAGCTTACCAGGAGTATAAAAATATTATTGCTACATAGAAAACCTAATTCTGAGTTGTGCTGTAAACCCAGACTGAACCATATGGTGTGGAATGAGGGAACCTGGGTTTTGAAGGGTGTTGTTTAGTAGGAAATACAAGTACCTCTTCTGTAGAGTAACCTCAACCTAAAAGGTGTAGAATCTGAAGACAAACTGTCATCTATCTTCTACTCTGCAGCAACTCACATGGCTTGTCAAAGCTCTGCTGAAATTCTCACTATTGAGTTGAGGATTCAATTCTGTAACTTTAGCTTTCTTTGTTTCTTAATCTATTTTTTTGTTTACTTGACAGTTCTCTAAGTCCAAGTGTTACAGGTATTGTACCTTAATCCTTCTGAAGAAGGAGGTATACTGGTAAGCTCTTGGCATTCAATCTCCTCCAAGCACAGCTTTCCACAGTTCGCACAAGTTTCCACAAGGTTATTTCTACTCTCAGCCTGATTAGGCAGGGCGTGAGTCACTGGCCAGCAGATTAAAATTTACCTGGAGAGAGGAGGACCAAGTTATTTTGCCCTGCAGGGGCCTGCAGGTGCAGGAGTCCTGGTATCAGATAATACCAAGATACCTGCAACAAGTGAAAATAAGGTACTGGGTTTCCCTTTGAAAGTACTAAAGGAAGAAAGAAAGGTCAAATCTATAGCAGAGGTGAGACTTAAGGTAAAGGTAGTGGTGAGATACCAGATAAGACACCAGTCATTGTTAGTCCAACACCTTGTGGACTATTTGCTTCATAAATGTGTAGTTATACAGCCCATTATCAAACAGAGTTAATATCCTGTGCTGGCGGCTGTGGCCGTGTGGGTAAAGCCACCGCCCCTGGATCCGTGCTCCTTCTCGGAAGGACGCCGGTTCGAGTCCTGCGGGTCTCGCTCTGCCAACTTCGTCCGGGCTTGCCCCGGCCAAGGCTTAGAGTGTCCCAGGGCTAAAGGGGGTGGGGCCAGTTCCACGCACGCTTGAGCTCCACGTAATAAATCCATTCGCGCAGGCATAAAAAGCATCGTCGTTCGCGACGGCTAGCCACACACAATATCCTGTACCTTATTAATGGGAGCTTACAATGCTGTAGGCTTGCCTTTAGCTCCTCATGAGTCCATGCTTGTATAATAAGCATTGTTTAATGTACAGTACATGTGGGAACTGTGGTTCCATGAGGTGTTCCTTCCACAGAAGACTTAAAATGTGAGCTTGAGTTTAGGCAATTGCTGTGATTGTTGAACCACTGTTCCCTCTACTGGAGTGAATCCAGAGCAAGAGGGTATAGCCTCACCACCATGTTGTGAAACAGTGCTGTGCTGCCTCTTTTTGGGAAACTGGTTCTGCAGCATTAGTCATGATGAGCTGACTGTCCCAAGCTTCTTCATTATATTAAAATAACCACATTGCATAAAGAACTTAAGATCAACAAAACCACTTCTTTAATAAAGGAACACCAGTAAATTAAAAATATAATTCTCTTTAACCTTCCTGATACTGTAAAACTTGATAATGTGTCTTGGAGAGTTCTGTGGAAACTCTACTTTAAATACAGGAGTAAATAATACATAGAAACTTTAACAACACTTGTTGAGCCTACAGTAAGGAGAGAATGCAGATAAAATTTGAAAATTGTTGTAGAACTCTGCAGTCCCAGAATTGTCTCCATAAGTCCCCTGCCTTGTCATATCAGGAAACTGGTTTTGCTTCATGAAACAGAGCTTAAGCTGCCTTTTTAGTTATGTAAAAACGAGGGATGGAAATAAAGAAAATGATACATAAATGCGTATTTGTGTTCTTGAAACTGAATAGTGCTTGTGCAGTACAGTTGTAGTACAGTTACAACTCTGTGGTGAAGTAAAAAACTCTCTGGTCAGCTTTGCATGATGTGAAATTGGTCTTGGTAATGAACTACCATGAGCTGCCATCAAATGCTGTCAAAGACATCTACTGGTGAGGAAATCAGTCTGGCTTATGAACTGGAGACACTGCTCATGAGCCTATAGAAAGTTTTAAATGGAGCTTGTCTCTCTGCACTTCATGCTTAACAGAAACTCCCAAGAAGCGGTGGCCAGGATTTTTCATAAAGAATCACTAAACTTGTAATGTTCTGCTCATGTGGGAGCTGTTCTTGGACAAAGATGGTTCCTATCTGGGACCAGCCCCATTTGACAAGCTGGTGCTCTGCTGGGAAATTCCTGCTTGGCAGAGGAGGCTGGTTGGGCACAGTTGAACAGGCATTGCAGATGGAGATGGCCCATCTTGAAACAAACAGAAATGCCCTAAAAAACTGGGAAGATTAGGAATAATGGAGAACAGTTTAAGGTTGAGAGGAAAGCCTGAGACATTACCATGCTTTTTGCAGTTGTGTGAAATGCTGGTTTGAGTGCCTGAAGTCAGACTAATAACTTAACATAAAAAATTAGCTTTTTTTTTAAAAAAAACCCCAGCACTTCCAGCTTATCTCTGTGTATAAGTTGTTTATATCTTGTTGACAGTAACTTCCTCCTCTTCAAAGCAATGTAAGTATTGAGCTGTTTAAAAGCTAGCAATCATCCTTTCTTGGTAATGCTCTGCATATAGTAAACTTTTCAGCTCTTGAGTAATAATGAATGGAGTTGTTAGTTAAAAAGGGAGAGCCAACATTCAAGATGTACCAGAAAACCTGGAGGAGAATGAAACATTTCACAGATCTATTGTGTGGAAGAATCCACTCCTGAACTCACCTGCATTCAGATCATGGCCAGAGAGGACACTGAAGCTGAAGGCTTTGAGATGAAGAGGCTTAGGCAAAAGGGGAGTTATGAACACCTGTGAGGGGCGGAAAGAAGCATACTGACAGGCTTGAGTATTTTAATAATGTTTAATATATATTTAATTATGCTGCCAAGTGGGCATCATCTGAAAAAAAAGAACCAGCATGTGCCCTTCCCATTGCAACCAGAGTGGTCTCATTGCTTGGGAGAAACAATTGCTGTGTGCTCAGCCAGCTCCTTAAATGAGTGTTAACAAGTTTGGTTGAGTATTTATTCAGTCCTGCTGGAGAGATGTTGGTTAAATGCCTGAAGTGAAGCTGCTTTCTCTGAGCTGACATGTCAGTTGAAATAAGACTTTTAAATGAGTAGCCCAGATGGCACTGACATGGAAACATCAACATCTCAAACTTGGAGAGGTCCCTGAATGTTTGTTCCGGGCCGAGTTTCTCTGGTACACAGGCTGCCCAGGGCCTGCCACATGGGCTCAGGGGATCTGAGCCTTTTGGGCTGGGACCAGCAATGTGGTGACTGCTTTTTAGTTTTAGTCTATTTAGCTGTGCTTGCTGCTGTTTTGGTTACAGCTATTCACAGAAGTGCAGGCTGGTGTGTAAACTTCCTGATGGCTTGATATGTCTATAAAGAAACTGCAGAATCAATCTTGCAGCTGTAAGAAGGAGCCTTTTGGGTTATACATTATTGCTGTTGAAGCTAGGCTTCAAAATAAACACTCGGAGGTGTCTCATAGGAAGTGTAGTCAGTACAGATATCTAAAAATCTGTGTGCAGTTCATTATTTCTTCCTCAATTCACTTCAAAGTGTTCTTCAGGCTCTCTGGGACAGGTCTTTTCTCTGACTTATATTTTAAATATGGGTATTTTTTCAGCTTATGTTTTTGCCTCTGATCTTGAACCACAGTAATTTTTTCTCCTCTGGGAAGAATGCAGCGGCTTGGTTTGGCTCTCTGAAAACCAAGTCCTTCCTAAGCTAATTCTTTCCTGTAGGAGGGTCTCCATTCTTAGCAGGTTTTTTTGTGCCTGGGGCTGAAGATGTAACTTCTTGCTGCTCCACCAAATGCTTTTCTAGACCAAGATTAAACAATCTGTATAAATATAACTTTGCTTTTGTACCAAGCATTCTATAAAAGCTGGCTGGAGGCATCGTGTCCTCTTTGGTGGCATAACTACTTCCATTATAATTTCAGCCAAAAGTTTAACCTTGGTATTGTGGGGGTGGTCTGAATAGCTGAGCCTAGTGAGAGCTGGGTATGCTGCCTAATTTGTCTGAGGGTTACTCTTTGCAACACTGGCTTAAAGCTGAGATCATCTAGAGGTAGGTATCTTTAAGACTTTTAATCCTTTGTCATGAAATGGTACAGAACTGTCAGTGTGGATAGGATGTGCCGCAGTCTTCCTCTCCTGCCTTCCCCAGAGCTCTGTGCTTCACTGAGATAGTTGCCTAAAAATTATATAGCCACTTATACCAGGCTCTGCAGTTAGATAAAGGTGTAAGTAGTACTTCAGTGTGGTGTATAGGACTTGGTGTGGTGCTGTTGTGAGGCAGGGGGAGTTAAGGAGGCCTTGGTGTGCTTGCCATGGAAGTGGCATCCCTCCTACAGCTGAATGTGTGAAACTGTCATCTGCTTTGTTCAGAACCTTTAGCATTAGGGTTAAGAACTAGATTTGCATAACAAATTGCTGGGGGGCTGGTTTGGGTTTTTATTTGTTTATTCTTTCTTTGGGTTAGTGACAATATTTCCATTGCCTGTTGAGAAGTTTAAGTTGTGGGATGTCCTTCCTGTAAGTTCTCAATTTAAGAAGTGGGCAGCCTACCCTCAAGAGGGATGGTTTTTTTTGGTCCAACATCTTTCAAAAGCCCACATTTATGTAAATGAATTCGCCTATACACCTTCCTCCTTCTCAGTTAACTTTGTAAAAAATATAAAGGTCATAGGCAAAGAAATGCCTGGCTTGTATTTTTGTTTGGTTTTCTGAAGCATTAGATTCAGATTTAACTATCACTAAGTTTTCAACTTCAGTGTTATGAAAGCTTGTTGAAAGCTTGTTGGTATTCTGTATAGCAGGTCAGCTGTTTTCCATCCTACACATTGTACATCCTTTTGGATTTCTTCTCCTTGCACTGTACTTAAGCTGTTTCTTTCAGGATATGCAAATGCACTTACTGCATAGAAGTTGAATATACTGAAATCTGTAATGGAAACATTAATAACAGGGATGCCACTTCTGCTCAAAGATGAAATTCTCTCCTCAGTTACCTGGTTAAGTTACCCAGTGGCCGTAAGCAGGGCCAGGCAAAGAAGGGACTGCTCTATAATGAGTGCTGAAAAGTGGTTTTGTGCTTTTCCCATGCTCAGAGCACTGCATGACTTTATTTCACTTATTGAGTAGGTATCTGCTAGAGGTCATGCTCCAAAACAGAGACCAACCTGCCTTAATGGTGTCAGGGGGCAGAGGTGAGGCAAACATGGAAACCTCCGGGAAAACTAAGTGCAGGAGGTAATCATTTGAAACAAAACAACAAAAAAACAAAAACAAACCAAATAACAGAAAAAAATCCTGCAGCAGTGGCCTTGGGGGCAGAGTTGGATTGTTTTGACAAGGCTTCACATGTGTCATGGGGAAAATGTAAGGCTGTCACCCTGAGTCTGGCAGGGGCTGTCACCAGTGAAGTAGAAAACTTAAGGACTTGCAATATATTGCGGTAAAGGCCAAAAGAGAAATCTGACTTCAGTTAGGTTTGTGCAGATGCAGCGCATAAATGACACTGAATTGTTGTTTTATTTGACTTCAAAGTGTCACTCCTGTCTTTGCCCTCATAATACGCTTCTTGATGTGTAATGCGTCAAGGGTAGATGTGCTCAAAATAGCCCAGTCTCCTTTGGTTTGTGATTGGGCCAGGTGGAGCTGCCTTGATCAAAAGCTGTTTTCAAATTGCAGCTCAAACTGTACTTTGTAATTGTTTTCTGGCACTGTCCCTGTCCATCATTGCATGGGACAGGCAGTATTGCACCAACATTAACTGTTGTTTGCTTCTAAGTGCATCAAGAAAGAATCTCTGATAGTTTTGGGGTTTTGATGTTTTCTTTTTGCCAAGATATTTGGTAAAGATAAAAGGTTGCTTAATATTGGGACTAAGAATTTGTTTAAACTGCTCCTTGTGTTTCCAGATAAGGAGAAGAGGTGGTCACCAAGCCACCAAAGAAACCTTAAACCCCAAATCTAACTTCTCCTGGAGTGGTAAGCCACACTTGCTTCCTGCCAAGGCAGCGTTGCCATCAGTATAGAGCTGCTGCCTTGCAGAAGGGGATGTCTTGCCATTAAGGACAAAACTAGGTTTGTTTGGTTTGTGCTAGTATTACAGAACACTGGAGAATATATAAAAAAATGTACTAGTTGACTTTCCCTGTCAGGCTCCTGGCTCTCTCCATGGCAGCTTCCTTCTGTAGCTGGTAGTGATGTAACTGCAAGATGCATCCTGGGGTGACTTGTGTAACCTGTTTCAGGGGATTGGATGGCATTTGGGTTTTCTTCCTGGGGGTCTTATCAGCAGATGGCCAAATGCAGCCTAAATTTTGGATTAAACTTGAATAGTTCCTGTTGATGACTGGTATGAAGGTCCTTTGGAAGGAATTGTACTTCAGAAATGCTTGGGCGATCATTAGATGGATGGAAAGGATTTAATTATTGGGTGGGCTGTTACCCTGCTTTGTAGGACAGAGTTTTCACTTTTTCTTGCATAACTTAAATCAGTCCAACAAGCTCCTCTGGTCATAGTAACAGCTGGACTGGGGGGAGAAAGGTGTCTCAACTCCTGCATTACTTCATTTGGTTTACTCTGTGCTGCAATGGCAAACTTCGACAAAGCCAATTCTGTCCCCTGAAATGGTGTAGAAGAACGTGGAAACGCTGTATTTTGCTACTTTCAAGTGTTTTAGCGCAGTTAAAGTACATGCTATTAAAAGACGATTAAACAAATCTGTGCAAACACCAGCTGGTTTGCTGGTAATCAAGTGCTCCAGCATGGTTTGAACTTGCAGCGTAGGTAGGCTGGCGATGGCAGCGCTCCTGGGAGCCGCACGCCCTTGGGGAGCGTGGGAGGCGGCTCCGAGTGCCTCCTCATCCCGGAGCTCTGCTGCTCTCTGCCCCGGCACCCCGGGTGTGCCACGCTCTGCACGGGGCTCCAGGGGAGCACACACCTGTTTTGGGGGGGTTGCAAATGCGTTATGCGAATGACACTTCATTCAGCTGTGCACCTTCTGCAGCCCGGTGAGCCTTTGGTGAATTAGGGAACCAGCTGATTCCTCAGCGCGTTGGAAAGACTTAACACCTCAGCGTGTTCTTGGAGTGCCAAAGTCAGCTTAGTGAGGGAACAGGCTCACTGCTGGTCTGAAAATAGAAGTCAGGGCTGTTAACTGTGCAACTGAAATGTCTCAAAAATGTTGTGAGCAGGGAACATAATTTAATGAAATTGGAGATTACTGCATGACTTTCTCTAAGTATCTGGCCCCCAGTGAAAAAAAAAAACAAACGGGCTGACTACAGTTTCATGAGGAGGAAATACAGCCTGGTAGCTACAGTATGCAGAGTTTAAGATTTGGGCTTGGTTCTCTATTATCAGTTGCTGAGAGGTCCTGAACAAACTGGCTACTGCTTGTGCTTCAGTTCCTCAGAGATCATGGGGGTACCAGTACTGAATTCTGTCAGGTGTTAGACGTGCAGATGAAGATAGGTCCATTTTGAATGCTAACTTCATTCTGTACTCAGTAGCTGATGTATTTTCTTAAATGGAAAAGTACAGGTTGAAATCCAAATTTAACTTTGCATTTTAAAATCTAAAAGTTTCTCTACATTCCCATTATGGAGAATACCAATTATGCAGCTCACTCTATTGTTCTAGGCAGGTGTAAATTCCCACGACAGAAGGTCTATTTGCATATGTATACATTTCTGTTCACTGCAGAAAATGATCTATAAAGTGTACTTTGCATCACATCTTAGTGGGTGAGGACTGTGCCGAATCACTTCTTAGCACTAATTTATCCTAAAGGGCAGTCTAAATAGAATGCTGAGGCTCATTGAACTGAAACACACAACTAATAACTTGTGTGTGGTGGAAGGTAGTTTTCCAACTTGATGGCTTTTGTCCTGTTACATAGGCACTGACTGGCTATTTCATGGCTATCTCTGCATCTGGAAACCCATAGGCCTAAAATACTGGTAGTCTTAAGTGAAATGCAGGTGAGTCCCATTGCCAGAGCTCTGTGAATGGTGTGTGGCACATGTGTGAGACTTGACTGCTCTTCAGGTAAATAAGAATTTGTTAAAAATGCTGTACTTGTGAAAACTGACTTAACTTTCCCCTCTTGTTTTCTTACAGGTATCTCCAGTCAGGAATCATGAACTGGCAATTCTCCTTCCTCTTTGTTCTTGGGACTTTAATGTCTGTATGTTCCCAGTTCAGTTTTTATCCTCTGGAGGAGCTTAGCTCTGATGTTGGAATCCAGGTCTTCAATCAAATAGTGAAAGCTAAGCCTCAGGACAATGTTGTTGTTTCTCCTCATGGGATTGCATCGGTCCTGGGGGTGTTGCAGCTGGGAGCCGATGGCAAGACAAAGAAGCAGCTGACAACTATGATGAGATACAGTGTAAATGGTCAGTGATTCCTGAGGTGGTTTTGGGTGTGTTTTGTCAGACTCTTCATGGCTTTCCAAGTGTGGTAGATTGCATCATGCACCAATTAACTCTGTTTACCAAAGCACAAAATGGACACACGTGAAGTTAATTGGCAAATTGAGTATGAACATGTACATACACTCCAACTGGCTTATAAGCAGCTTGGTTAATGACTTCAGGGCCCTGGCTGGAAGTGCCTTCATCCCTGCAAAATTGATTTTCCAGAGCAGTGTGGGAGGTGGTCCAGTGCCAGCACCATGCACGAAGGCTGCAGTACCCCATTTCAGGCCGTACTGAACAGTCTTTGATGTGTCACTCCTTAGATAATAGGACAAGAGAATATTTACTGGCACCATACTGAAAGCAATGCAAACTAACCATACTATTGATACTTTCACTTTGCTCTTCAGCTTTGTTCATGTCTCTGTTGTCAGGATACCTGTATCCTGTAGTGCCCTCTTCTTGAAACAGCCCTTTCTGCTTGCCTCTGTGTCCTGACACTGCATGCATCTGTGTTTATATTCCTCTGCCAATATCTGGCCCTTGAGAGTGTGTAGGCTGGAGGTTCTGCTTTAATTTGCACTCTTTTTGTGAGTATGTGCCAGCAAGACAATGTCTTAGTGCCAGCATTCTCCCTTACTTCCAAGAATAGGAAGCCCTCCAAGAGGTAAGTGCACATTTGAGTCTTGAACAGTATTGTCATATCACATGCTGTCCTGTCTTCACTTGCTTTGCTGTTTTGGTCCTGGGTTTAAAGTACAGCAAAATGATTTGACAGCTTAAGATCTAAATGATGTAGCTTGAAATCTCTTCATTGGATGATCAGCTTTATGAACATTTGAATGCTCAAAATACAAGTACTTGCAGAAATTTTGAAGCATTGTATCAACTTGTTTTATTTGGCCTGCAATCCTAGTGCTGTAAGACACAGAGGTTCTCAAACACCTTAGAAGGTAGCCAGTACCTTATTAGACTTGTTATGGGATGGGGAGATACCTATCTCATTGCACGGATTTCCTCTGCTCTTGTTCATGATTGCCTTGCAGTTCTTTGGCAAGTGCAGCAACTGCTTCTCTGGAAAGTTAAGAGTTGAAAAATATTTAATTTGTCTTTAGCTGTCTTTTAATGCAATTTAGCAGCTGGAACCAAAGAGGAGAGCAAGCATCATGAGACCAGCCAGCTCTCCCCGGACCACCAGCAAGTGCTCCGTGGACCACCAGTGGTCCACAGAATTCAGTTTGAGAACCTCTGTTATGGTATGTTTTCCAAAAGAATTTGCCCATAGTATTGGAGAGTGGACATGTAGAAATACATACAAATGGTACTGTTAGAACACTCTTGATACATGAAACAGCAAAGCCATATGCAGCTAAAAGAATAACTCAACTAATTTATTAATTTCATATCTTTTATCTCAAGTTTGTCTACATAAGGAAGTGGTCTGGAAATGTTTCTGCCTAAATTGTATTGGGAAACAGAGGGAACGCATTAATAACTGCTGTGAAAACAGCCACCCAAGGATTCTGTTCAATTTAATGGTTGAACATGAAGTTCCTTGCCGGCAGTAGCTTCCCTGTGTAGACAAGCACTCCTTTATCAGCCATAACATCAGGGAGAACTGGGTATGGTGAACATAGCAGTTCTTCTCTGGTGCCATATGCCTTCTCACACAGAGTGAAGGAGCTAGCAAGCACTTAATATAATCTGCTTTCAGGTCTTAAGGATCTTGACTGTAACACTGGAACCTACTACTTTCCCTCTTTCCTTTTTTGGAGACAAGCTCATGTTAAGCGATTGATTCCTGCTTGTAGCTGATTTAGGCCAGAATCTACTCTTGAAGGAAACCAAGACTTGATTTCCAGTTTATTAAAGAAATCTGGACAGCTTCCTTTTTTCTGCAATAAATGGAAAGGAAGGAAGGATGTCAAACAATTTTTGCTTTACGCTCTGAGATTCAAGACTACTTGTTATACAAATCCTGCAGAGCTCTCTGAGTGAGCAGGCTCACCCCTCAACTTTGTCATGGTTGCAGAACTGACAAGTGACCACCTTGGGCTTATATGATATGAAAAGTATTTTGGAACAGTCTGTGGTTAGTAGCTCCACACTAAGACTTGAACCTTAATTACCCCCAGCACTGTTTGTTGCATTCTGAGCAGACACCTAGAGGGGCTGCAGGAATCACAGTGGAGGTTATGTTTTTGCTGGGAAACAGTAGCAATCTTCAGATGGAGACATCAGAAATGGGTATTTTGGAAGTCTTCCGAGAATCTGCTTTGATCTCCTTTTCTAGTCCAGTACTTAATGTCTGACCTTTCATGTCATTAATAGTTGCATATAAAGTAACTGTTTTTTCATCATCTTATTCTAAATTAAACTTACTGTTCTTTCCAACTAGGAGTTGGTAAAGCCTTAAAGAAGATAAACAGGCTCATAGTCTCAAAAAAGAATAAAGACATTGTAACAATTGCTAATGCAGTGTTTGCAAAGAGTGGCTTTAAAATGGAAGTGCCTTTTGTTACAAGGAACAAAGAGGTGTTTCAGTGCAGTGTCAAGAGTGTGGACTTTGAGGACCCCAATGCAGCATGTGATTCCATCAACCAGTGGGTGAAAAATGAAACAAGGGGTGAGTATTGGTGAGTGCCTTTGTGTGCAGCAGGGTGCTGAGACCTCAGTTTCGGATGGAAATACTGAAGAAAGATGGGGGGAGGTGGAGAAAGCTCTGCCCTGCTGCTCAAAACTGTCTTTTAGCTGCTATTAGCAGATGTGCAAATCTGGTGGCCTGGAGGGATCTGTGTAGTGTGTGTCCATCTGCCCATGGGATCAGGGAAGCTTCTGCTGTTTTGTGTTCATGCAGCTTGTGAGAAATCCAAGCAGAGTTCTCTTGGAGCTGTGCTTTCTGAAACATAAAAGATATTTTCAGGCAACTTAGATGTTTTACTCAGTAAATCGGACTTACAGAAAGCTGTAGAGCAGCTCAGCTTTTGCTCTGACTGCCCTAAACTCTTCTAAGATATAACCCTGTTCTTAGGACTTAGGTTTAGTGGGGGATTCTTAATTAACCCTGCCTGGTTCAAGCCTCTTGGCATCTAGTTGTCACGCTAACATATGCTAAAGCCAGAGATCACGTTTTGCAACATGTTCCCAGTCTAGGTGAACTACATGTTTGGTACCTCTTGGAGTTAAAACCAGTGCCTCCTGGATGTGAGGAGTGTGTTAATGATGTTGGATGTGGTATTTGTGAAATGGGGCGGTCAAATTCTTTCTCGACCACATCACCAGTTTTGCATAGCAATGTTGCAAGCAGTGTGTGAATGGGGAGGTGTTTCAGCTGAAACTGTTGCCGCTGTAGCAGTGTTGGATCTGTTCACATGCTAGAAAGGGTAAAGCCTTTTTAGTTGTTATATATAACATCAGATTATCAATTAGCAAGATATGTTTGATTTCTAGTTATCCCAAAGGCCTACTTCTCAACAAAGAATACAATTTGCTTTATGAATATTAAATGTATTGCCCTGTGAGGAGCTGGCACACTCACAGATCAAGAGGTCTAAAGTAATATGTGCTTCAGGTTCCTTATGAGCAGTTGGCAGCGTTATGGCAGCAAATACTTAAGACTTCCTTTACTTCTTCTAGGCATGATCGATCAGGTTGTAGCTCCAGATGATATTGAAGGCAGTTTGACCAGACTGGTTCTAGTAAATGCTGTGTATTTCAAGGGCTTATGGAAATCAAGATTTCGACCTGAAAATACAAAGAAACGTCCCTTTTATGGAGCTGATGGGAAGACCTACCAAGTTCCCATGCTGTCCCAATTGTCCATCTTCCGCTGTGGTAAGCTCGGTGACTCCTACTATCACCAACAATGGTTGTAAAAATTAGCTCTGTTCTTTCAAACTTAAACAGGAGCTTGTGGTGTTTAACGATGTTGCTTGTTGTACCTGATGTAGGCGGCCTGTGTTACAGAAGTGTCTGTACTGCTGGAGCTTGGGTGAGCTCCCGAGCAAGGTACTTCACAATTGCTTAAGGTTGAATACTCTGGCAAAGTACTTGCCGTGAAAAAGGAAAATCTGAAGTACCCAAATTGAGAACTCTGAAGGTTACTTAAGCTTTGCTGTGAGTGGGGAAAAAAAAAAAAAAGTGTATGGATTCCTAAGGGGTGAGAATAAGCGAAAGCTGCCAACAGAGACAGAATGGTGGAGGTTTACCTGATGATGAACTGTGTATGAAAGAAAGATTGGAATAGAATCAATCTATATTTTAGTCTATATAAAGAAATGGGACTTGCACAGTCCCCATTCCTGTGGGAGCCAGAGGAGTGCAGGGTTAGTATGTTGGCAATATCTCTCAAGGTGTGAAACTGCTCTTCAGATTGAGTCACAAGTGAAAAGAAGTTCAGCAGGTTCAGCCAGACTTCCATCAGAGACTCTCAGAGCTGACACAAGCAGCTTGATGTGACTGACAACCTACTTCAGAGCTCCAGTGTTGCAGCCCTGTGGGGATTTTAGTGGTCAAAGTAAGATTGATACTCTGATAAAAACTTCTGTTGCATCCTTTCAAGAAGTGCTGCCTGGAACTTGTTTCCTTGTGTGCTAAATACAGTCTGAGCAATAGGTCTGAGAATACAGCTTGCTATAAATCCAAAGAAGACAACCCACTGTGCTTTTAAATGCCTAGTTTTTCTGTCAATAGTGCTCAACTAATATTAGTAATTTGTGTTAAAGTAAACAGCTGTGACTCTCTGTCCCAAACATGTATGTTAGAGCAGATGTAATACTTTAAGTGACTGCTGAAAGTGTGAGTTGTAGGTGGGGAAGTCCACTGTAGTATATACTAATCTGTGGAGCTTCAGAGAAGTTCATAAATTAAGATGGGGTTTAGCAAGACTATTATCTTGAAGGTTTCTGTTTTCTAATGCTGGTTAAAATCTCCATTATGTTGGCCTATGTTTATGCTGGAAAGGCTGTTAAGGCTAGAAAGGAACAAAAGAAATATGGATGAGTTAGGACTCAGTTTTTGTATCTCTGGATTTTCTAACACAGGGCTTCTGTTTTATGTATGTTGCAAAGGGATCTTTAAAAGTTTAAGTTTCGTAGGCATCTTCAATCCCATGAGCTGACTGAGGCTGAGCTCACCTCCTATTTGGGATGCCTCAGTAATAACAGCAGTGTGTAGCAGATCAGGAAAGCAGTGCTTACCTGTTGGACAGTTTACCCTGTGCTACTGTTCTGTAGCTGACTTGTGCAGCCAGGCCCATAGGCTTTAGTCTGAGAACCACTGTCATAATAAAAGGAAATAATGAAACTGCCAAGCCTGACACAATTCCTGCAAAATAAATGCAGTACTGCCAGTTCTGTAGCAATATGAGCTCAGTCAAGGCAGGTTGTATGGCCCTGACAACAGGATTAAATTTGTAATGAAGCTGTTGATTTTTCAGCTTGAGCTGACAAGTGCAGGTTTAGATGACGAAAGGGGAAAGATAATAAGATCTTGCTGCTATCCAAAAACTTTGCCTGAAATCCTGTCTGTAGTTAAACTGACGAGTTTTCACTTGAAACTACTATAAAAAAGCATTTGCTTCCCAGCCACATGCCAGAAATCCCACAGTAACCAAAAGGAGCTTGGAAGAAGAGAGAATTGCTCAAAGATAGTCTTCCTGGCACTTGCTATAACTTGGAGATGTTGCTATCTCACTCCTTCTCATCTAATTGGCCTCATGCACTGCCTCAAAGTGGCTGCTTTCCACTACCTTGAAAGGCTTAAGACTGCTTCCTAATCAGATCCTTATTAAGCAAGAAAATTAAATAAATGCCACGGACTACTTCAGACAGGAGCTAGGAGCTCTTGCAGGAAAAAAGCTTGTCTAATGAGATCTCCTCAGTTTGGAAAGATGCTTTTCCTTGCTTTTTTTTCTGTGTGTGCAGTTGGTTCTGGTCCAGTTGAGATGTGAAGTAGAGATCCAGTGGATTTGCAGACTTAGTCACTTCTAATATAGCTGGCTTGCTGCTCTGGGCTGATGAGGTTTGTCTGGGAAACTATGTATATCAAATGAGTATTTGCTCTTTGGTGTCATCCTGTCTGCTTTGTCAAGCAAGCATCTGTACAGAGCCCTGGCTTTCTGAAGGGCTGCCTAGCAGGAAGTCTGTGACTCTAAAGTCAGTTTTAAGATGTAGGCAAAGCTTTCCTAAAAGATTCTTAAAGTTCTAGGTATATAAAGGTAAAATGGACATTTAAGGCTGTAAGGTTATGGCTCACTAGCTTTGATTTTTTTTTTTTTTTTTTTTTTTAGGCACTACAAGTACCCCAAATGAGCTGTGGTATAATATCATTGAGCTGCCATACCATGGTGAAATGATAAGCATGTTGATTGCATTGCCTACTGAAAGCACAACACCGCTCTCTGCTATCATTCCCCACATCAGCACTAAAACAATAGGAAGCTGGATGACAACCATGGTAGCAAAAAGAGTGCAGGTTATTTTACCAAAGTAAGTACTAATATAATCTATTTTTTTTTCAGGGTGTGTTTTGGGAGTTATTTATGCATATCTCATCTGATACAGGGTGACTTAGCTGATGCCTTTTTTTTTTTTTTTTTCCTGTTCTGACTAGATTTACAGCAGAAGCAGAAACAGACCTAAAGGAGCCTTTGCAAGCACTTGGTATTACAGATATGTTTGACCAGTCAAAGGCAAACTTTGCAAAAATAACAAGTAAGGTTTTTTTTGTTTGTTTGTTTTAATTCATGGTGGTCCTTCATAGTTTCTAGGACTGAATAAAGTGCTGCTTTACCAGTGCAGTTGTCTGCTTTGTCTTGGCTGTGTTACTATGACACTGGAGCTAGGTTTTATGTTGTAGCCAGCCAGGCATGTCTGTTTGCCGCTGTTGAATGTTGCAGTGGCTTTTTTTTCTCCTCTTACATTACAGCAGTAAATCATGTTGCCCAGCGTCTTAAGGGAGGTTATTCCCTGTTTTTGCAATTAGTCAGTGATTTTATTCAAAGATGTTACCAGTAGTGTTCTTCACTGCAGCTTCAGGATTTCAGCATAGCTGTTAGCTACAAGGTACTTCAGGACTCTTTCAGGAAGTTTTACTGGAAGTGGTGTTTTCATTGGGTTTTTCAGGAACAGAAGGTCTTCATGTATCTAATGTTCTGCAAAAGACAAAAATTGAAGTTAGTGAAGATGGAACCAAAGCCTCTGCAGCAACAAGTAAGCAACTGTCCTGATAACTGTCAGACTTGGGAAAACTCCATTATAAGGCTGTAGCACTAAGCAAAGATAGCCCACTTGAGGACCATTGCAGGAATATGCTCCGACTTCAGATCAGTTGATGGGTTTTATGTAATTGCTCAGGAAAATCCAAATTTTTCCATGTTGATCACTGTAAGAAATACTAACAGAATTACTTCTAGAGAAGTGTCTTTTAATAGCTTACGCTTTGGCCACTCATGTACTGTTCTGGCTATCCAGGTGGCAAAGAGGACTAAGATACTACATGCTTTGGGTGACAGCCTAGGACTTACTTCCAGCTTTCTGTGGGTCTTGTCTTTCTTTATATGCTTCCTCTAAGAATACCATATGACCTGTGTGGCTTTAAATGACCAAGTTGGTAGGTTTTAGACACTTGTCTGCACCTTTGCAAGCCTATATAAACACACACTAGCAAGCTTCACTTTGATAGAGTATATAATGTGTTGTGGTGCTTGATTTGTCTCACTCTAAATCTTATCTTTCTTGCAAGCTGCAATTTTAATAGCCAGGTCATCTCCTCCATGGTTCATAGTAGACAGACCATTTGTGTTTTTCATCCGGCACAATCCTACAGGTAAGCAGCATTTGTGAGTACTCTTCGGCTTAGAAGTTGAGTATCAGTTACGTAAAAGTGACAAAAGAGGTGTGGAGCTGCTGAATAACTACTTTAAAAATGTATCTGCAGGATTTTTTTTAATGTTTTTTAATATTAGATTATTTTATTGGGAATACAACTTGGAACAGGTAAAAATATGTATTGCCTGCTATGCCAACAGAAATAAGCATGGTAGGTTTATGGGTACAAAAACGAATAAGAGTTCCCCTGACTACAGAGGAAGCAACTCTTTGCTGATAGTGAATGGGTGAATAGGACTCAAATTTCTGATGGACAGTCAGATGTCAGGGCAAAGGCAAAATAGGGGCTCCAGGGATCTAAGGTGTTGCTCCAGCCTGCTCTGAACAGAAGTCAGTGTTCAAATACAGTGATCACTGCTTCTCTGCAGTGTGGGCTGATTCTCCTAGAGCAGAGTTGCCCCATTTAGTTTGAGTAACTTACCTGCTTCTTGCAGTGACATGTGTATGACAGATATGTCAGTTAGCAGGGAACAAGATGCAGCTGCCAGCGCTGGGGGATGAGTAGATTCCTGGCAGCAGTCCTCATCCCGAGGCTCCACAGAGCATCAACAGAACTGTGTGTCTCTAGAAATACGGGCTGGCCACCTATCCAGACATGCACTTTCCTGGGCTCACAAACTTGAGAGAGGCTAGACAAGACTGATGAGGTGGCTTGGCTGTGCTCTATACACTTCATGCTTTCATGGAGAAGTTTAACTCTATTTACAGACTATGGTAATCCTTGTTTTTGTTTCATCCCTCAGGTACAATCTTGTTTATGGGACAAATAAACAAACCTTGAATGTGGAAAAGACTTTCTTCAAGAAGTAAACAGGCACACCCCTGTTCTGTTAAATATTTTGTACACTACTCTGACTTCACTCAAGAGCTAGTTTTAACCACTGACTAGGTTTTGAAACAGGAGTCAACATAGTTCTGACTTTGTGGGAAAAAATACAGATTGAAAACTACAGTATCTCTTCAAAATGTCTAAAAGATTCTCTAAACTACTGAATGGTTACCTATGCTAACAGCTTTTGAGCTTTTTCTGTATCTACTAAGAATTTTGTGTATGGCTTTTTGTGAGAGGATTTTAACAAAGAATGATAAACATTTCTATTAATGTTGGTTTCTTCTTGTGTGTGGGAAAGGTCTAATTTTGTAGATTCCACCTATCAAGATTACTTTAGGTTCTTGAGTATCTTGGTACCTGGATATTCTTGGTAGAAATAGAATAAAAGTTCTAGCAGTTTTTATATAGTGCATGTATCACTGAGAGTTTTAAAACTAATGTGGTGTTCAATACACATCGCATTGTCCTGTCTTATTGTAATGTAAACTTGTCATTGCTAGTATACACTTTCTATTGGATTTAAATTTTATATTTGTTTTTGTACAAAGGAAAAAATAAAACTGCATTATGAACAGTCAGTGTTGTGGATCATGGATGTGCTGATGGATATTTTTCTTCAGAGTCCTGTGAAGTACTTGTTTGAGACCTACTTCTAAGGAAGGTGAAGGGGAGGGTGGTTTTGTGAGACCTTTTTGTTGTGTGTAGAGGTGGTTTGTTTCTTTTTCTGTGTGTTTTTGGTGGGTTTTTTTCTGTTGTTGTTTTTTTGGGGTTTTTTGTTTATTTTTAGCCCTGGCTGCTGATTACCTTTTCTGCTGAAGTCATTCTGCTGTGGATGAATTATCCATAAGTTTAGTATCTGAAGACTGAAGTCTATTTGCTATGCCCAAGTTACTGCTAAAAACTGCCCTGTGAGGGCATCTCAATGCACCTTTGGGGCCTTTTCCTCCTGTTCCATATGGTGTAGATTATATGCACATTAGCATCTCCTCATGCCCCTTGCAGGACTCTCCTGAATGTAAAATTCCTCACAAGATGAGGAGTAAATCCCTTTGTCTTGTCACAGATGTTCCTTGTTTGAAAGCATGTTGTACTGCTCCTGTGGCAACCGAGGGATTTGTGTGGGTAAGGTGAATCTTTGATGTTAGCCGCTTCTCTTTTTTGCACTCTTGCAGGGAGAGAAGCCTGGTTGGTCCTGGTCTGGTGGGAGAAATTTCTGCAGGCTCAACCCTGGTGTAAGTAGGTGACTGTTGCATATATCTGTGAGCTGGAGGGTGAATAAGCACTGAGCCTCTTTGTCAGGTAAGAATACAAGATGCAAAGAAAATTCTTCCAGCTGAAAATCCCTGAATGAGGACTGGCCATGTGGGACAAACCCAGTACAAAACCTGGGAGGAGAGCTCATAATATGCTGCCAGATACTGGACCAAAGTGCTGGCCTCTTTTTCTGCTTGAGTTGAGCAGTGTAATTGTCAAGAATAAATCTGTCTAGCTGTCTTTTATGGGATGCATTAACTGCCTACCACCAAATCCTCTTAAGCTGGGAAAGGAGTGCTCCTGCTGTGGGCTGAGGGCTGGGTCTCCTGCACTCAACTAAGGTGAGTGGAGGAACTAGCATGACCCAGTTATCTTCCTGTCTTTTTGAAGACAAAGTGAGCCATGCAGGTGAGGAAATTAAAAAAAGACAAACCCAAACAAAACAACCAGAAAATAATTTTCTAAGTATGTGAGTGATCTAATTAAAGATTCTGGTGCTGAGCAAGAGAGCTTTCCTGGCTAGCCTAGACACACCCTCAATTCCCTGTGTCTTATGGAGGTAAGGAGCACAAGTAATAATTGTTACTGGGTTGTGTGCAATTACAGTGATACTTGCTTTGGTTTGTCTTGAATCTATTTTGGGTATGGTTTCTCATGCAAAAATAGAGAAAGGTTGTCTCACAGACACTACATAGCCAGGACCACCTGAGCTGGACTTGAGAAACCATGATGTGTGACTACAGGGGTGCAAGGCATCATCTCTGGGCTCTGGAGTAGTGTGGGATTGTATTTCAGAGTAACAGCTGCTATTTTGATATCAAAATAAAATTTCACTATGAGAATTTTCCAGTTGCTTCTATTTAATGTTTGTGGTAAGAATTTAAATATTACAGGGTTGGCACTCAAACTGGACTCCCACAGGATTTGCACACAGCAGCAGTGTGTGATCTGGGCAGCAAGCAGGTTTGGGATTAGGTTTGGGCAAGAAAAAAAATGCAGTGACATAAGCTTTCAGTTTTGCCTTAGCACCGTTTCTGTGTAAACAACTGTTAGTCCCTTCTGTTAGTCCTGAAATAACTTGCAAAATAAGATGATTGCTTTAGAGTACTGAACAATGAGTAACTGTGGGTATTTTCTTTTTTTGCTCTGATCAGGCCAAAAGTGGACAGTGAAGAGGCTGGCTTGGCAAAGGTGAACAAGCTTATTTAGCCTCATGGGGCCAGGCCTACCTGCCCAAGCTGAACTCTGAGCAAATTGATGGGCAATATCACATGTAGCAGCTACTTGTGAGCTTCAAGATTCTGTGGTAGAAGGGTGAAGTAAGTCACCATGCAGAAAAAGGTGTTTTCAGGTCTGCCACTCTTAGGCAGTGTTTTTTTGTTTTGTTTTGGTTTTGGTTTTTTTTTTTTTATTGTTGTTATTTTGTTCTTAAATTTCAGAGCNTTTTTTTTTTTTTTTTCCCCAGTGCTGGGAAAGAAAAGGTTTGAATAAATGCAGGTTTGAACTAAGATGCTTGTTGTATTTTGCCTATAAATTGGGTAAAGGAGATCAGAGTGAAAGGAAGTGAAATAAGATTTGGAAGGTGGGGAGGTTAGGTTAGCTGCTGAAAACTTCCCTTTTAGTAATGCTGTAAAAACAGTGTCTGTGTTCCTCTGTCCTGGAATTGATTAATATCAAATTTCCAGTCCTGCTTGACAGAGTAACTAGAGCTCAGTTTAATGTTTTAGCATTAGGGATGTGCTCACTGTAGTCTTACTAACCCTTACTGTAGCTGTCTTACTCAGCTGCTCTTGAAAGGCTTGGGGGAATCTGATTGCAATTAGCAGAGGTTGTCTATTATTTTTTTTTTTTTAAAGTCATCTTTGTCTCTGGGAATATCAAGCCTAAGCTGAATGTTCATGCTGCTTGGTTCTGCTTCAATTTATTCCTCCTTTATTCCCAACTGCTTCACAGTTTAACTTGGTCTTCATGCCAAAGCTGAGGTGGTTTTGGGCCCCTGAGCCTTGCACTCTGCTTGAGGGTAAGAGGCTGGGCAGGAGCCATCCTCCTGGAAGAACAGAGACTGTGACACTGAATGTGTAAAGCTTAATATTGGATTTTGAACTTGAAGCAGGAGTTGCAGAATTGCTGCTCAGATGATCATTATCTGCTGTTCCTCCACAGACACCTCAGTTTTTTGGTGTTTAGAAGCAGGAGTAACACATCCTTTGTCAACTTCTGAGGTAGGAAGCTTGGAGAGACTTAACTCTTCTGTAATGAGAGATTGAAACCCTGGGTAGGGAATGATTGTGGAAAATGCTTGTGGTTACAATTGCTTTATCCTGGAAAGTAGGTGAGGAGAAAGAGTGTGGTAAAATGCGCCATACATTTCCTAAGTCAGATCTGTAATAAAGAAAGTGGTTAGTCATGAAGTAATTAATAGCCTGCTATTTTGCCTATTAGTCTGCCAAACTGTGTCTCAATTTTGTTTTCCTAACTTGAGAGAGCTCTAAAAAGGCTGGTTTTCTTTTACAACTTCCCCATTTCATTAAAACTTTGTTTTCAAATCTTGTTTGCTGGACACAATGGAAAGAGTAGAGAAGGGCCAGTTCCTCAGCCCATGTAAAGGGATAACTGCTGTCCACCCCTTGGCATCACAGTACCTTTCCTCTTGGCAGCCCTCTTCTGACAGCAACGTCCCAGTTTAAAAACATGGCTGTGTTGCCTCCCAGCAGCACTGTGAGTTAATAAAGATAAAAAAGAGAAGAAATTGAAATACCTCTTTTGTAAGCAACATGTTGTAAATTCTCCCTTGTGCTTCAAAGAAAGTAAAAGCCCTTTAGCTTAGCCCCATCGATGCAGTTTAGCTGCATGTATTTATTGGTACTGCAGTGGTTGAAACTTGTCTACTAACACTAATAATTTCCATTATTACTGTGGTGCCAGGAGGCTGTGCTTGGATGTGACACCCAGGAGGACACAAGCCCCTACCAAAAGCAGTAGGGGAAGCTAAAGGTAGAAATCTCAGGGGCTGATATGGCCACCTTCCTCCCCAAGAGGGTGGTGCTGGTGCCAGACTGCAACTCTCTTTGCTGTCAGATTGCTGGGCTTGCTGCTAGGGCCAGGTGGGCACTGCTTACTTACTAGATGACAATTTTCTGTGCTAGTGATGGAGCTGCTTCGGTGGATGCTGCCACTATCCACCTGTTCTCACAGTAGGACAGCCCTCTCAGTGCTGTGCTGCCTTCACCCCTCTCTGTCCTTCAGATCATGTTGAAATTCCCAGGGATGCTAATTTTTGCTTTCAAGGCCATGGTGATGATAATCGTTCTAGTCTTGAAGGTTGGACCCTGTCTGGGATGCATGTAGGATGCATTATGCATTAACATTGTGTCATTTCCATTCCTCCATGCTGCCAATGCACAGTCAACCCTGACCCAAGGATTAGCTTTCCCCAAGCCTTTTCTGGCTGCTGATCTCATGGCATTTCCCTTGAACACTGGATCTGGGCTCCCAATGCACCAAGTTCCCTGTAATTAAATGTATCAGCTCCTGAAGGGCATTTGTGCAATAGAGGGAGTGAATCAGATGATTTTTCTTTGGGGCACTGAGCGCCTGGAGGCTGTGGCCATCAGTTAATTACACTGGCTCTGAGCCACCCTGCCCTAGACAGAAGGGCTGGGTATGTCTCCTTGGCTCACAGGCAGCATTTGTTTCACTTCCAGACTCATTTGCACAGACTGGTTTGGAATCAGAACAGGGGGTGGAGAGAGGGGAGGACAGAGCTGTATCTTTGGCTGTATCTGAGCAGCCTGGGCTCTTCAACCTTCCTGAAACGGGTGAGGTGAGGATGCTGTTGGTGGGCTCAGGGCCTCACTGGCAGGTGTGTGCCTGTGGGAAGCACAGTCCCCGGTCACCTCTCGCCCTTTTTGCACATTGCCCCTGCACCCCTTGCTGCCAGCTCTCGCCAGGAGGCAGCACTGGGTTTTGAGGGGGGCGGGGCAGTGTGTGCCTCTCTGAGAAGCAGTTCCACCTTCAGTGTGCTGCCTTGGGCTTAAAAAACACCACCAACCAAGAACCCTCCCCCAAAAACATTCTCAGGGGAAAGGATGGAATTTGAACAGTCTCATTCTGGTTTTTTTTTTGTTTTTTTTTCCCCTGTTACATTTCATCTACTGGGAGCTCTGGGGGGTGTCCTCTAAGCATCTGAGTCAAGTAGACGTCAAGTATGGGTGACTTTCCTGCCCTACTCGCCTCTCCAGGAGGGCGAGCCCTATACCCTTCATCTCCTCCTGTCCCCATATCTCCATGTTCCTACATGCTCATGTCACCCTGCCCCCATATTCCCCTGTGCCCATGCCCCCCAACATCCCTTTATCCCCACATTTCCCTGTGCCCATACGCTCCATGTCCCCTGTCCCTCTATCCCCGTGCCCATACACCATACCCCTCTATCCCCATGTCCCTCTGTCCCGCCCTCCCCCGCTCCCGCAGCGCCCCCTGGCGGCCGGCCGAGCGCACGGCCCGGTTATCCCTGGGCTGGTCCCTCCGTGGATCGGGACGTGGGAAACACGAGCTGTTTCCACATCCGCTGCCTCTGCAGGAGATGGATCTCCATCCAGGACGGTGAAGAGCTGGTAGAAGGATGTACCTCCGAGCCAAAATGCCTTTCTACCCCACTCCCAAGCCAAGGTCAGCAGGATGATGAGTACCAGATGACAAGGCCAGAGGGGGAATGTCTTATGAGAGAGGAAGGTCAAAAAAAGCTCAGAACTACTAGTCGTCAAATAAAGTTTTTTGGATAGTTGTTCTTGCAAACATTTCCCTGTGGACATGCCATCCTGGAGCTGCACGTTCAGACAGAATCCCTGCTGTGAAGCCTCTGTCCAGGGAGAGCACTGCTTTGCTCTCTTCTAAAGAGGAGAGAGCCAGAATCTCACTTCTGACAATTGGCAGAAGCTAAGTAGGTCAGGCTTAAAAAGCGGAGGAATAGATATGTACAAGTCTGAGCAAAAAAGCTAGACCATTGGGCAACAAGGTGCCTTTTGGTGGCTGTTTGGATTGCAAAACTATTAGTTCTGACTGCAGATATGTCCACTGGGTCATGCACTTTATTGCTGTTTGCAAGCATGGGGGCAACCTTGCGCAGCAAACGTGGTCAAGGCCTGAAATGCTGTGTTTGAAGGATTTTTAGATCCAGCAGTTTCATGGATTTCACTTACACAGTCATTCGCTCTTGTTTGTACTGGGCCAATTTGTTAGACCAGACCCAGAGTAATATTCTTGTCCTTGGTGACCAAATCTGACTGCCATGAACAGGTCCCCACTTATGAGTGGGATTCAGGCCAGGTTCTCATGGCAGCATAGGCCAGCACATTACTCAATAAACACTTGAGATTCCCCCTGGAGCTTCTGGTGAAGGTGGTCCTGGTACGAGGAATGGGTAAGTAATTACAGGTGATCCCACACAAGAATGTGTGTATGCAACCAGCATCCCTGAGTGCAGTGGGCTGAGCCAGCAGCTCTGCTGTCTGCTGGACCTCAGCTCTGGAGCAGGTATCGAGCAGTAGAATACCAGGAGAAACCCTAAAGCTCCCTGTAGGGTACAGCCAGTGTAAGGTTTGTAGGTGTGGAGACTGAGAGATTCAAAGGGGACTCGGGTACCTGCATTCCTCTGAGGCTCTTGGGATAGCTCTGCATAGAGAATCATCTGTTCTGGAAAGACCTGTTTCTTACACGTGTCCTCCTGTGACTGCTCTCTGCAAAACCTGGGTGAAGGCTTGCACAACCCTGGAAAAAGTGGATTTAATAAGTCCCTTGTTACAGAGACTTACCACTTTATCTCATTGCTGAGCCTCTTCAGAATGATGGGAGACGTGAGGTCTCCTCATGGGAGATGTGAGTTGGTGCAGAGTGAGTTGACTTGCTGCTTGGTTTGATTGTGGTGGTGGTGCAGACAGGGTGACAGAAAGAACAGGCTGAGAAAGAATAATAAATGGAGAGAAAAAGCAGGTTATAAGTTTGGTCCAGAAACTGGACCAAAAGAGGAATGCTGGAGAAAGCAAAGTACCACAACACAGGCATGAGCTGAATGAGTGGGGAGTGGGCAGGGCTCAGGAAGTAAGAAGACTCTGGAAATATGAAAAATAAGGAATCAGGGAAACATTGAGCAGAAACAAAGTCTATTTAACCAAAAGTATCTTCAAAATTTGAAGCAGGACCTATTCTTCCTATGTCTGTTTCCTTTGCTGTCTATCCAATCTCCCTTACTGGGCTTCTCAGCTACAAATTCCTCTCTTGGGACAGGTCAGAGGAAAGATATTTGCTGTCTGCTGCCCTCCCCCAGGAGCCTGGGGAAGCCTCATTCAGCCTCCCTGGCTGCAAGTGTGTGACATGGTCTGTGACAGCTTGTCAAATGGTGCAGTCCCCACCGCTGTGCTCGGGGAGGTTTGTCCACACCTCATCTCGTCGCTCATCTCTTTTGGCAGAGTTCTGTACCCGACATCCAGAGCTGAAAAAGCTTCATCGGGGTCCCAGTTAGGATTTTCAGTTACACATATATATAGTATAATACACTATTGTTCAAATGTAAAACTGAGGCATTCTGCTGTTGGTTAACCAGCTACGTGGCCAATATTCACAAGCAGTGGACAGAGACACAATGACAGCATAATCCAGCTGCTTAAGGACTTAAAGGATGAAGGCTTGCAGATGCTTCTGGTTTAACGGACAGAAACTAGCTAATGTATTTCCTGTGACTACATCCTTCCTCAGCCCATATCCCTCCGTCAATTACTCCAGGGGGAATAGCCTTACTTCTGCTGTCTTGCGGTGGCCTCAGGCTGTTCCAATGACTTTTCCTGGGCAGAGCACAGGGCAAAGCACGCCACGAACACACGTGTCCGACCCCACGGCCACCTCCCCACCCCGGGCATCCCGCAGGGGACACGACCCCGACTCAGATCGTGTTTCCCCGCTCGTCCACGAAATACGGCCGCCTTCTGCCCTTCTATTCCAGAGAATACGCCTGCCGCCTGATCCCGCCCCGCGCCCGTGACGGCATCGGCGCGCGGCTGTGCTGCGCCGCTACACGGGGCACCTCGGCCCGGCCCGGCCCGGCGCGGCGGCGGCGCCGCTACACGGAGCGTTACGGCGCGATGGCGGCCGAGATCCACTCGCGGCCGCAGAGCCGGCGGCCCGTCCTGCTCAGCAAGGTCGAGGGGCACCAGGACGCGGTGAGCGCCGCGCTCCTCATCCCCAAGGAGGACGGAGTCATCACCGCCGGCGAGGACAGGTGACCCGGGGCCCGCGGGCCCGCGGCTGGGCTGGCGGGGGCGGCGGAGCGGCGCTGGGGCCGGGGGTGCTGTGGGGGTCGGTGCGGGCCGTGTCCGTGCGGGCCGTGTCCCTTTGCCGGGAGCCGCCCCGCCTGGAGCCCCAGGGAAACCCTCGGAGCTGGCGTTCCAGGGAGGGCAGTGCCCTCAGCAGGGAGGGAGGAGCGGCCGAGCCCGGGGGGCCCCCCATCCCAGGGAAAGGCCGCCGTGCCCCTGTGTGCAAACGGGCTCTGCTCTCCCACACTCCACAGGAGTGCGGGAATGTTCTCCTCGGCGTGAGGGTCCCAGACCTGCTTCCTTCTGGCTGGAGCAGCTCAGGGAGCGAGGTGGCAGATCTGGGGGGAGAGGCGGTGATGGGCTGCCGGGCACGGGGGTTCCTGCTTGGAAAGGGAAATGCCTTCAGAGCGTAATCCCGATGCCGGGCGCTGCCTCGCCCAGCTGCGAAGCGCCGGGCTGGGGCTCTCTCTGGTCATGTCACTTGAGCAGGAACTCATCTGGCAGGAAAGTGGAAATGAGGAAGCAGGTAGCACAGAGGGTTGCGGCTGGGGGAGCGGGGAGGGGGCTGCAGTGCAGGAGAGAGGGATGGAATTTTCCCCGCCCTCTGTGGAAAGTGAATTTTAAACGTGAAGAGGGGCAGGGGATCTTTCCTAACATCTCCTTTTTAGAAACTGTGATGGTGTTTGAAAGAAGCATTTTAAAAATAAGAAAGTGCACTCTTTCAGGCGTTTTGCGGTGGAGGGATAATTTTACTGTTACGCTGTAAAACTTTTAAAACTGAATTTGCATTAATTTTTGCATGAATCTTGTCTGAAGAGCCTGACCTTGTGAGAAACAGGAAGGTGTTATCGGAACTGGGTTTTCTGGCATTTATTTTTGGGTCAGAAAGCACAAGCAGACCAGTTGGCAAGTTGGTTGTTCTCTTCCCTTCCCGTGGAGATGACTTTGTGCAGTACATGTTGGATAACGGGTTTCGAATGGGACTGGGCAGTTTCCTGTTTATTCCACTCTTATGTGTGATTGTTCTGGTATCTTGGTGCCATGCAGGGTGAAGTTGGGGTTTGGGTGCCAGCGCGGACTGAATGTTAATGTGTTTGTGTTCAGTTTGCTTTGATGTGCTCCCTGTAGGAGAAAAGGCAAAATAGCAATTTTTAAGAGTTCATATATGAGTTAAGCCTGCACAGAGTTTCTTGGTGCAGGCTTGCAGAGGCTTGCCTGTGGCAGACAGTGCCAGCTTTTAAACCTCAAGGTCTAATGCTGAAGGTTAGCAATCTGCATGCTTACAGTGTTGATAAGAGCCAAGGATGCAGCTGCATCTTTATCTGGGTAAGTTGTTACGTCAGATAGAGACCTGAGCGAGGAGAGCAGAGGCCACTGCCCATCTTTGGTGTGTGGAATTTCCAAGAAAAGCTGTAGACTCAAGGTGGAATTTGTGCCACCTGCCTTACTATGGGAATTTACTTAAATCTTTAAACTTTCAGAAACTGTTGCACTGTATTATGTCTAATCTGGGATACCTCCTACAGAACATCAGAGCCTACTCACGTATCCTTCACCTGCAGTTTAACGTGTTGTCAAACTTTCTGCTCTGTTTGTTCACTACAAATGGGGTGTAGGTGTTAATACTGCGTAACTGACTATGCTGCTAGCAGCAAGCAAAGTACAGAGTACAAGGAGCAAGAGAGCTGATGTGTACACCAAGAGTTTGTTTTATTACACCTTAATGCAGCTAAGGCTGTCAAGTATTTCATAATAACCAGTCAGAGGAATGTGTTTACAAGTTAAGTAGTGAGGAAAACATCTGTGCACAAACATTTCCCAGGATTGCTGTAGCTTATTCTCTCATTAGAGAAGTTGTAGTTCTTTCTATTTTAAATTATATTTTCTAAAATGAGAAGTAATAATTCTATTTTTTTTTGAGGATACAAGAGATTCCATAGTAGATGTGTGAGTGCCAACAAAACTCTAGGATTTTTTTTTTTAAGTTTTGAAGATGAAAAAGGAAACAAGAGTGCCCTCAGGAGATTAAACAGCTAATTTTCCCAATCCCATTTTTCAGCAGGATACTTGCTGTCTGTGAAGCTTTCTCAGAACTTATCTAAAAGGGGTGATTAACTCTGTGTCTCTGTCAGCTCCAAGACAGCATTGGGCATTATTGCAGTGTGTCCCTCAGCAGACAAATAGCTAAGGCAAGATAAGTGTTTCCCAGCTGTAGTTCGGAATGCTGAGGGATAATAAGCTGTGTGCAAGACCCTAACTGTAAGACGAAGGTAATATATTTACCACAGGCTGACAGGATCTCTGGAGTCACTGACACACCTGGTGTTTGGTGACCATCAGCAGCTGCTGAAATTGTGGTATTAGGTTTTGTTGGATTTTGGTTATGGAACTTAAATATTGGTCGAAACATGTTTTGATGAGCAGAAATTCAATAAAAAGTATCAACTGCAAGCTGTGTCCTTGAGCTTCCATTGCACTGTGATTAAACCAGACTCCTCATGCTGTTTTGGGAACAAGGTTGATACCAGTCTAAATACTTTTGATTTATTGTAACTACCAGAAAGATGCAGTCTTCTGTTCTTACTAGGAAAACAACTGTTAGTAATAGATTTCTGATAGGAAAGCAATTGTTAGTGGTTTGAAGGTGTTAGGAAGATGCAGAGCTTGGAAGAGGGGTAGTGTAGCTGCACAGCAACTTGCAGCAGTGCCTGTATTGTAACAGGTTTGGATTTGCCTGCTAATCTTTCATCACTTCTTTCTCCCTGACATATGTGCAGTTGGCTTTTAGAGGGCAGCTTATGTAGCACGAGTACAAACACTGTTGTAAACAGGATTGTGTCTGCTCTCACACCCCAAACATTTTCTCCAGCACTGCTGGGTGCTTGCTCACCCTGTAAAAGAAACAATAGTCAAGAACAATGAAAATTCCTAGAAATCTGTAAGGCCACACTCAGTATTGCTTGAAGATGGCTTTTGTATGTGTCCCTTTATATTACATTTATATTAAAAAATCCTACACAAAGTCCACTTTGAATGGGTCTTTTATAGATGTGCATGCTGTCCAGAAGAACTTCTGGTTTGGAAGTTTGGAGATAATTTTTATTCTTGCTTTGCTTCCTCCTGCCGCTCTCAGCTGTCTGAGTCTACTGTCATTTAAAAAGTATGTTTGTATTTCTTTGTCTTCTTAATGAGTTTCAACATTTTTATGTCCTTACTAAGACTCCTGTCAAACCAACCAGTGTCTTTCTAGACCCTTAATACAGAATACTTAAGGAAAGGTGAGTGGTAGCCAGCTCTTCTCAGGCACTGAGCACAGGACTCTCCATTAAATAAAGACCAAGTTTTGAGAAGAGACTCTAGGGTGGTTCTCATAATATAGCAATTTTGTGGTAGGAGGAGATTGTGGGAGCAGCATTACTGAAGGACTTCTCTAGCCCTTTAAGCTAAGAACTAGTATTTCACAAATTAATTTGTCCTAACATAAGGAGATGCACTACAAAAACAAGTCTGTAGAGAGAGAATCGAGGAGAAGTATTTTGGCACAGGTCACTTGCTGACTACTGTGAAATGATCTCTTCAAATTTTGCTCAGTCAGAGCTTTGTATAATTAGATATAAAAGCTGTCTGACAGCTTATCTTTGCAAGCATGAGGCGAGTGTAGTCTAAATCTTACTTAAACCAAAATAAGAAGCTTTCAGAAGTTAATTTTGCTAACTCTTGCAGCTATTTGCTTAGGATCTTGACTTTAGTAAGGGACTGTATTGTTGATGATCAATGCAGAAATTATACTTTGATTAAATAATTTCTTAGACAAAACAAATCTTTGCTTTCTTTAGTATAATTAACCACAATACTGAGAGGAAGCAAAGTTTGCTTCTGAAAAATCAGCGATGGGTGATCTCCATCACCATGATAACTCTGTAGTCTTTTTTATATAGAAAATAATTACATGACTTTGGCTAGAACTGAGAGTTGAATTAGTAGGGGTGAAAGCTACCATCTGAGGTGTTCAGAACACTTTGAGTGTAGTGGAGTGGCTTTAAAAAGCAAGTTAAAAAGCTGATATAAATGAATAGGTGCTAACTCATGCCTACTACTGGCATTTGCATCATAAGAACGTCTTGGAAAAATTGTTTTTCCCGTGTTGTCATGTTGCCAAGAAATAGCAAATGCTCTTCTGAAGTGTTAACCTACTGACATAAGGCAGGGTGTTGATTACTGTAAAGAGGAAGGGATAGCTTTTAAGAGACAGTCCTAATGCAAAATACCGAGAGGACTGGAGTAATGGACATATGTCACTGAACTGGGTGGAAAAGTGACTTGATTCAAAAGCTGAAAGTTACTGTTCTGGGGCAGCGTGTACTCAGCTGTATTGATTTCAAGTTTTAGAAAAGTGGTGAGTTAAGAGTGAGCATTGTCTGCTTTATTTTTGAGTAGTCTTTTAAAGAAAAGCCCTTAAATAGATTGCAAAATTAGAATGCTACCATTGTATCTTCAATCTGAAAAGTTCTAGTCCTGATACAAGATACTAGTCCTTTCCCATGCTCTTTTTGTTAAACTCTTTACTGTTGATCCTATATGACATTAGCAAATCAATCCCCTAGTATTTTTCTAAAAAATTCCAAATACCAGGCCTTGTATTAGCTAACAATAAATAGAGCAATGCATTTCAATGAAGTCTGTTAACAGTGTCTCCAGGTACATATATTTACAGATCATTTAGGAATGAGGAAGTTGGATTTAAACAGCAATAAAAAGGTAAACAATGGTTTGGAGAGGAGATTTCAAGTGGACTTAAAATAACCATCACACTGTCTACATGTGTGCTCTTAATTTCTTGATGTAGAGTCCCTTCAAATGTGTCTGTTGTAGGAATGTTTTTAATTGATAAGAGCTTTCCACTTCCTTGCTGATCTCTTACATACCTCTTCCCAGGATGTGACAGTCATTAGAGTTGTGTAATGCTAAATGTCCTCAAGACCATTTTTCCTTCCCTCCTGGAAGATTGCAAAGAACCTTAGCACACTGTCCAAGTCATCTTGTCAGCTTCTTTCAGTTTCCATTTGACTGGCTCATCAGTCCTGTTCATGCTTAGGCCAGAGGAATAGTGCAAACTAACAGCAACTAATGTTGTTTGTCCTTTGCATTTCTACATGAGGGAGTAGAGGTGTGGCTTAGAGGAAATAATATTGACTTGGATATGTTGTCCTCTGAGGATCCATACATTAATATTTGGGGATGGAGATGTCACTAACATACTGGTCTGGAGGATGAGGTGCTTCTGTTAATAATATTCAGTGTCTGGCTTGCTGAAGGCTGAGTTGCACAGAGAAGCTGTAAAAATGAAAAAGTTTAAATTTCCGCAATGAAACTAGTTGCAATTAATTTTTTATTTTTATTTTTAAACATATCACTTAATCCTCTATAAAACAAGCTGTAGTTTGCTCTGCCAAAGCTAGAAAGTTTCTGCAAGTTGAGTTTGACTTATATCAGCCAGAGATCAGGATAAGGAATTAAAGGGATGCAATATGTAGCAATTTTTGAGGTGAGCTGAAATAGTATTTCCCTTTCATACTGACTGAAACTCAGTGTATAAATAGTCTTGAAGAAAACCCTTCAGAATCCAAGGGTGCCTGTTCTTAGTACTATTATTCTTGTTATGTAAGAGGAGTATTTAGTTCTATTATTTCTGTTATGTCGTTCCTCTATTATATTTGAGTAGTACAAAAGCTTGGAGGGTTGGAGCTGATACATAAGTAATTAACTGGCTCAGATGCAAGGGATGATGCACTCACAACAGGCTTCTCCCTGCTCTTCCCTTGACATAGAACAATACGAGTATGGCTGAAGAGAGACAGTGGACAGTACTGGCCCAGCATCTATCACACCATGTCATGTAAGTACAATAGTGGAAACTGTAAGTGATGGCCAGGCATAGCATGGGTTTTGTACCTGTGCTGGGTGTGGGAATACCTCCTTCCTATTTCCCCAAGTGCTGGATTCCCTCAATGGTCTTGATTTTTGGGAGCTTTGCAGCAAATCTATCTCAGACTTTAATTTGAAACAATCTACACAGTGCATGAGATCTATGGCAGCATTGTCGGAACCACACCCTTCACCAGGTAAATCACTGTGGATCTGCAGCTGTAGGTGCCTCAAGTGCTGGAAAATAATTTGTCTGCCAAATAAGTGAGATTTTCAAACCACCAACTGAAAGTTCAAACATAAGAATATTCTGTGCTTTCTAAGGTATGCATTTTTATCTTTTAGAGCTCCATTTGAGATAGTTTTAGTGAGCTCAAGTTCTTAAGTGTAACCAGCTGCACATGCTGTTGCTGCTAGCTCAGCTTTCAACTCATGTAAAATTTCTCTTGCTGAGTCGCACCTTGTGGCAGGAAATTGTGTTTGCATATGGTTCCTAGTGGTATATCTGAGTTACAGTAGTCATGTACCTGTCTTCAGCTTCACAAGTGGGAATTTAACTATTCTACAAAGGGATGTTATCTATGCAGGCTAATTTCGATCAAGCTACTTAAACAGCTTTGGTCCTGAGTGAAAGACTTGATGTTATCAAAAGTCATGTGTATCTTAATACCTCTATTTAAATCACTGTAATATACTTGCTTTTTTTTTGACAGCACCATGTTCTGCCATGGCTTATCATCATGACAGCAGACGAATATTTGTTGGCCAGGATAATGGAGCTATCGTGGTAAGTTGTTGTGACTTTTCTTCAGAATGTAGATTGGAATTGTTTAGATTATCTGTGAGGTCCAGGTGTTGCTGGCAGCTGATAATCTGTTTTCTTTCCATTCATTTTGGAATGCAGCTACTACTAAATGGCTGAACTTCTTGACAGTTCAGCTGACTTGTACATGGGAAGACTGCAAAGCAAGGGTTCTTCTGACTAGATGTGAGCCAGATAACCTCAAGAAGTCACTGAGCCATCAGTGCAGCAGTGGACTCAAACAATTACACTTTGTCCAGGAATTATTTTGAGGGGAGTACATTAAGCTGGACAGGGTACCATGGTAGAGCACTAACAGGGGTTGTGAACTGCCTCTGGCCAGGAGTGGGGATCTGCCTCCATCTTGCCATGCACGTGGTGCTCTATTTGCTTGCTGCAGATCTTTTTATGATGTGGGAATTTCAACACTAGCTCTAAAATTGCAGGAGGCTGGGTCAGTTTCTTTTCATTCTGGGATCTATTCCTTCTGTCTTTCTATACTCTTGCTGTAATTGTTGTCCTTGTCCTGGAGAGCAGATCCATATAGCAGAACAGAAAGTGGGTTTATATTCTTCCCCTCTTTTCTTTGTAAAGGAGGGGGATCTTGTGACTCTCAGATGTTTTAATGGTTTCCTTTCTGTGTGAAAATAAGGTCAAATAATAACTGTCCTATAAGGAGTCAGGGTATGCGTAAGTGTCATAAATAGTGATTCTGCTGATAACTGCTGTGAATATCTACACAGAACTGCACAGAACAGTGAGTCTAGTAGTAAATACTGAAAATTTTAAGTTGAGACTTTCAAAATTTCATAAGCCTAATGGATGAAATAGAGAATATTTTCACTTAAACCCATCCATTATGAAGTCTCAGACATGTAAATCCTAAATATTACAAGATACAGTTTTGTTTGTTTCTGCTGGGGATAAATGAGGTTTTATCTCTTCCTATAATCTCCCTTCAGCAAACTCTGTTCTGAAAGGATGTTCTGTGTTGAAAATTCAGTTCACTTGTAACCTTAACTTATAGCTGGTATTTCAGTGTGCTTTGCTCCAGCCTCAAAAATGGCTCAGTTTTGGTGATATATATTGCTGCTAAATAAAATTTGACCTGTGAGGTTACTGCCCTTCATTGGGTATCAGTGTTGTTTATATCACTGTGGTATCTTTTCTGACCATTTCACTTTGCTTTTAGGAGTTTCATATTTCTGAGGACTTTAATAAAATGAACTTTGTGAAGACCTATCCAGGTAAACTGTTAACCAGTGTCTACACTAACATTTGTGTGAAGGGAAGGCATTTAAAATGCTTGGGGAAGCTGGACACAGTCACAGATTAATCAAGTCCAGATGTACTTTAAATCTGACATTATAATTGTTACTTAGCTGGGGATAACTGTCATAAGATAAATGTTCTGTCAGTCAACTGAATCCAAGTTGCAGTCATTATCATTACGTTCAGTACATCATTAACCTGTAAGTGTAATAAGGCAGAACTAGTGAGTTCAGATTTTGCTCTTCAGTTAGAGTAGTTATACTACATGAGTGTTGGGGTAAGAGCTTTCTAAAGGTGAGTTTTGGTGTTTGCGATTTCCATCCTTTTTATAATCACTGGGCTTGGTTACTTCTACCTGAAGATGAGAGTCCTTACTTTCTCTGTCATTTTAGGAAAGCAGTAGGGATGAAAAAGATCTTATTTTTCCTATACATGGAATACAGGAATTTTTTCTAGCATTTATAGGGATGCCAGTTTTAGCATTTGTCTGAATATCCTTAAAAGAAATACAAAACTCAATTGCTGGTTAAAATTGGAAAATTAATGTGAAAGGCCAGAAGGAAGCTCTTAAAGACTGCAGATTATGTAGCAAAACAAAGTGCAGTTTGTCTTATGACTCCCTGACACTGATAGAAGCAATGTTCTTGCTTAGGAGAAAAAGACCTTGTTTTTAAAGCAACAAAACCTCCCTTTATCCTAAGGGAGATGATTGGCAATTAAGTCATGGGAAGTACTTCCATCCTGGGGGGAGGGGGGACTTCTTTCTAATGCCCAGGTGACTTCTTGCTTAGTGGCAGCATTCTAAATAAAGCTGGGTGGGATTTGGTTGCTGTCACAGGAGGAAGTTTCAGTGCCATGGACTAGGTATGCTTTCACGTACATGAAAGTATGAATCTGAGCACAGCTCCCCCAGAGTCAGGAAAAGAGGCATTTAAAGAAAGCAACTAAACTTTTTAGATGTTTTACATTACTCCCCAGAATATCCTGGGCTAACTAGAGGAAGCTGAGAGTTTGCCTGTTCCTTAACCAGAACATCTTGGGTATCTGGGCTGAACTCAGCTTTTCTCAGTCTGGGAGTAAGACTTAAATTAGCTGTCTCATGTGTTTGGTTCACTTAAGCTATTCAGAAGGCAAATACTAAACAGAACAATGTGAACCTTCTAATTCAGCCTAAACACAAATATAATGGTAAAAAACTAAATCTTCCTGGGGCATTGCTTAGATGTCATCCTTAACCTATGTCTCTCTGAATTAGAATGTAAGAACACATCTCTTTGATTTTTGGGAAAAATTAGCCAGAATCTTTTTCTTCTCACAGCTCATCAGAATCGAGTGTCTGCTATTACTTTCTGCCTGGCATCAGAGTGGGTCATCAGCACAGGTCATGACAAGTGTGTCAGCTGGATGTGCACCAGGAGTGGGAGCATGCTGGGGAGACATTACTTCACCTCTTGGGCTTCATGTCTACAGTATCCTTTGAAAAATGATTGTTACCCTGAAACTGGAAGAATACTTTGTTCCTTTAGATCAATTTGTTCCTTCTTTTAGGTGCGAAAAAGCTCGAGTGACATGAGAAAGGTCGAGTGACATCTCTTGCAAGTCTGCTAACCCTTAGATTAGAAGTTTAACTCCTCTATTTCTGTTAGCAGTTGTTAGATTGCAGAAGTGACCCTCAGTTGCAGAAATCACAGTGTGCACTAGTTCCTAATTTTGAGGTGTTTGAAACATCTTGTGGAAGTGACTACTAACTGTATCTACGGCCTGGCCTGTATACTTCCTAGGCAAGTCACTTTGTTCAACAAATGCCAGTGTGCATTTGAGTCCTAGAGCGTAAAACGCTTTGGACTGCTTCAATTTTTCTGTCTTTGCTCATGTTAATATTTTCTATCTTTAAGCTGCATGTTGAAACTTTATTCACTACTAGTAGTAATTTGTCTGCAGTTTGCTTTTCCACAAACTGCATTTAACTGCAGCATTTGTAGCTTAAACACTCTGGTTGTCTGTTCAGCTGTAGGTATTTCAGGGTATTCTTTATCCTATGTAGAAGACTTACAAACTTAACTTAAAATGTAGTTCACATATCAGAACTTTTCAACGAGTTAAATACTTAAAATTCTAAAATTATTTTTTAGCACTTGTTAATGGTGGTGGTTTAGATGTAGCTGGACAGTAATTGGAGGTAATGGTTGATGTATGAGGATTAATGGCAGTAATGTTTTAGAAGCGATAAGATTCAAAATATGAAAGAGATGAAATACATTGCTTGAAAATAGGAAGACCTCTCTAGAGTGGCTATATAGCTGTGTGGTGGTAAGAAGCCAGGAGGAAAGGTAACTGCTCAGTTGCAGCAGCATGTCTGGCCTTCTCCCATCTATACAGAGCAGACCCTGCCTTACTGACTGAAGAGCTGACAGGTTTGTACTGTTGTACAGTTGCTCTTTTTTGCCGTCTTTCCTTTAGAGTTCGGGTGGATTGTGTCCCACAAAACATTTCATGTGCAGTTCCAGTTTGCCTCAACTGAGTGCAGCACAGAAGGGGGATAAAGTTGGAGACCAGCTTACAGAACAGTGAGAACAGTCTGAGCCTCACTGAAATCAGTGGGTTCTATAGCTAATGCTATTGCAAATAATGGAACAGTTTATTATTAAAATGGGGAAAAGAATATGACCTTTTATATCAAGATAAAAATAAATTTCCACTGAAGAACTTGACATTTGAAAATGCTTTGTAATCAGTCCTGCCTTTAGATTTGTGTTTGGAAGAACCAGCTTTCTGGTGTGTGTACTAGGTGCTTGGTCTCCCTATCAGGAGGTTCCTTAGGAGTTACTTGTTAATGATTCTGTGTGTAAGCCTCTGAAAAACACAGCAGAGCGCCTATTCTTTACTGGATTAACGGGGATAATGCAAGCCTGAACTTCCAATATGAAGAAAGGATCACATGTTCAGGGACTTAGAGGATTTGTTGAAAGCAAATTGTTTATCTCAAGATTCTGAAGGCTTAAGAGATTTTGGAATGTCATCGGATGGCAAAGCCTCTGCATTTTCCCTTAAAGTGGTGGGTTTTTTATTACACTGTCTTTTTAAAGTTAGTCTTTTCTGTGGCATACCAGAGACTACTTTGCTTGCTGCTGCTTGCATTTTTGTGTAGCTCCAGGAAGACCCCTAAGTTTATACACAGCTCTGGAGTTGTGTGGTGTCAGCTGTATGGGTCTTTCATAGCTCTTGCTTTTATTCTGAAGAGCAAAAGTCTTCTAAAGGCAGCAAATGATCTAGTTGTTCTTCAGTTTCTGGAGACAGTAGTTACATTGTGACAAAAATTGAGTATCAGAAAGCTGTTTTGATTTAATGCTTTTGCCCAACATGCCACCTTGTTAACAGATCCCATTTCAGGATGTGGTGTGACTTTTATGTCAATGTTAACTGACAGATTCCTTTCTGAGATACAGTTCAGTTTTCAAGGACCTGCATTGGTAAATTTTGAAGTGCAGAGAACATAACAAGAAATGAGATGGTCTCACCTTCTCAGTAGCTTGAATATTAGGTGAACTAGTTGTGGAGGGTCAGCATCCTTGTATTCTGATTTTTCTATCCTGGGGATATCAATATTACAACATGCTAGGAAACTGAGGGTTTATAGGAGAACATACTAGGTAAGACTGAATGCCACTCAGTGTCCAGTGAGGTACTCCTAATAGTAGCTCTGCACTGAAACAAGTAGCCTGACAAGTTTTGGCATCTCTTGTAGAGAAGCATGAGTATTTTCTGTAAATATGTGCTAGAAATAGCCTAAATCTACTTGGCTTGCCTTAAACTAGGGCATGGATTATTTCATGGCTTTCTCCAGTGGCTTTCTAAAACTTTTCTCACTTATTTTCTTTATATGCAAGTACAGTTTTACTTGCACATGTAGAGAAGTGTGATGAGAAGAGAGGAATCAAAAAGGTTTATTACAGTCTCCACCCCCTCCAGAAGTAATTATGTAAATATTTATCTGGCACATTAAAATGTTCTTTTCTGATTTTTTTAGATGCTGTAGCTGACTGTCATGTAAAATACTCTTAGAGCAAACAAGGCGTTTCCTTGACTGCTGTTCAGATATGATCATGAAACTCAGCATGCGTTTGTTGGGGATTATTCTGGACAGATCACTCTTTTAAAACTTGAGCAGAATACATGCTCAGTTATCACAACTCTCAAAGGCCATGAAGGTAAAGTAACTCTTTGCTTAAATCCACTTGTCCCAGATGTAATACCTCTTTGTAAATCAGGGTGAGATGTTCAGTTGCATCTCTGCCTCTTGAGGATAGATTTGGGTAGTAGTTACCATAAACTGTTCAAAGCTGTACATATGACTGCCTGTTAAAGAACAAACACATTCTTGTTGGGGGGAAATCTTAGCCTTATAAATAGTGACAGGTATTTTTATTATAGCTGAAGAATAAAGGTAAGCATATGTATGCCATTAAACACACCTTATCCACTAGATGGCTGCCTTTGAAAGCTTTACTCTCCTTAACTTTGAAGGGAAAGGACGAGAATGTGTTACTTTTTTTTTTCTTTTTAGGAGACCTTGTAATATGATAATACCTAAAGCAGCTTTAATAACCTTCAGTCTAGATTCCAAAATGCCACTTAATTCTTCCCAAAGCAAACTTTCCTGTTCTGATCAGTCCTTATGTGACTCTAGTTCAGTTTTCTGTGTTTAGTTGAACCTAACCTATAAGCAAGAAATCTAGAGAGCCTTTTAGAATCCAGACTGCCTAGTCAAAGGCAAATGTCTCATCCTGTGTAGTATAGCTGTAGTCCTTACATCAAATGAAGAATCAAGTGGTCTGTAACATGATACAGAGCCACTGTCTGCTGTAATTCAGTAAGGCAAGAATGCAAATCACAGAAGAATGTGTAATTTAATAATATGGTGAGAAAAATAAGTAAGACAATGCCTTTTCCCATGTGGTACTGCCAACTTTCAAATCAGTTGACTAGTTTGCATTTGGGTAGAGTGGAACTACTGGGTCATGAGACTGACCCACTGGAAAAGGCTGCCTTGTTTAATAGCTGCAAGTATAGAGTAGGCTTTGTTAAAGCTGGGTAGACTCCTGATTTACAGATGACTAAAATGATAAAGCTGGTTTTGAATGCAGGATGCAAATTGAGATTTTCAAGTGATAAATGTATTTTCTGTTTTCAAGCAGAATTTGAGATTGTTTCAGTTGAGCAACATAATTCTTTTGGCCCGAGACCCCTTTACCTCTTTCTACTTTTGCACTAGTCTGTTCAAATGCAACTCCTTGGTAGATGTTACTGCTGGTCTGAAAGCAATATGTCTACTTGGCACTTCTTATAGTGTGTTTTCTATCTGTTGAGTTGTGATGGAATTCCAAGCACCAACTTCAGCAATACTGTCTGCATAGCAGACAATTTTGGCTTACATATTTCCATAGTGGGGTTGTGATCCTTAAAACAAGAATTGATCTAGCATAACAGATGATTAAATTTATGGGGCAGAAACAGATTTTTCTTCACCTGGTATAATACCAGTTGCCTTTCTAGCTGTTTCTAGATGGGACTTTATAAGCAAGCAGTGTTTGCTTTGGAGTTTAAATTGTTTTAGAATTTGTTCCTTAGGTCAGCTTCCAGAATTCACTATATTTAACAGCCTGCTCTGTGTAATGCTGAGATAATACTCAAATTGCCTTTTGTCGTGCAAATGCTATTCCCAAATGGGTCAGTTCTGAAAACAGTGTAGCCCTAAAGGAGGCCAAAAAATCTTTTGCTCCAGAGCATTGAAAAGGATTGATTTGGCTCTAATTACTATTCATCTTGCTTTCAGACTAACAAGGCCTTTTATGGCAGTAAAAGGATGCTTTAAAGGAAAGGATCTCTGCAAAGGAGTAAAATGTCACAGCTTCACAACTCTAGGTGGCATAAGTGACAAAATTACTCCTTTAGTCTCCTGTATACATTACCATGCATATGGGTTTAGTATAAAGCTACCACTGTCAGATGACTCATTTCTTTCTATATCTGGCTAGTGTAGTGCATAGCCAGGTTGGGCCTTCTGAATCTAGTTTTATAATTTAGTAAGTAGTGACAGATTTGCTAACAGCAGTGAAACTGTGATGTCGTTTCTTATTCCAACTATTTTAAGGTTGTAAATGTTTGCGTAAGGGAGTTGGTTTACCTGTGAACACTGCATGCTGCCCTGCAACCGCTGACCAAGCACCTTACTGTGTTGTAGATACTAGTCTCTGCTTGGCAAGTGTTAGTACTTTTCTTCTTCCAAAGCTCACAAACCAACATGACAACTCTTAAAACTGTCTACCTAAATACAAGGAGCAGAAGGCTCATAACTCAGACTTTCTGGCTTATGCTTTACCTGTCTTCTTAGAGACATTCTGTTTTGTTGTCCAGTGCTCTTTCCCTCTGTCAGGACTGTATCTTGCTGTTGAATGCTGTCCTTTTGCCTTAAGGCTTTCAGTATGTTACTGGAGTAGGGCAGTATCCCAGGTTTCCCTTCAGTGTTCCAGAAGAGCATCATTGTGTTGGGTAGTTGGTCCCTTACATCTAAACTGCAGAATGTTCTTTCCTAGGGAGTATTACTTCCCTGTGGTGGGATCCTGTTCAACGGCTGCTCTTCTCAGGTGCCTCTGATCACAGCATTATCATGTGGGATATTGGTGGAAGGAAGGGGCGAACGCTGCTTCTCCAGGGACATCAGTATGTAATGATGTCTTCTTTTTCCTACATGTTCTGTAATGAACACAGAGTCCTAGGAGGACTAAGTGTAGCATGGCAAGATATTTGAATCTTTGTGAATAATGGAAAAAATAACTTCTTGCAGAGCCCTGAGGACTCAGGGGGCGGGGGAGAAGGATAATCAGTACTAGGAAAGCATTACTGATAATTCTTTTTTCTTACTTATGTTTGATACATTCTTAATTACCATAGTTTAGAAGTAACATAGGAATAGGTTATAGAAAGAGGTGGGTAAAAATCATAAATCATCTGATTTGGCCTTTATGCAAAAATTGCATGTGTCTGTATTGTAAATACTGCACTGAGTTACCTGTGAGGTGGGGCTAGAACCCTAATGTTTGTGTGCCTGTATAGAATAAGCTTCAGTATGTCCCTGTTCTCTCACTATATCAGTGAGGTGATAAACTGATTGGGTAAATTACAGGGGTGGTCTCTTGACCTCAGAAAGTGTGGTAGATTAGGTAGTTACTAGATAGATTAGGTAGTTAACTGTCTGTATTTAATCAACCTTTTGTTTTCACAGGTACAACACTAGCTGCCATTTTTAAATGTAGGGTTCTAACTCAATCTGACAGGCAGTTCACCTCTGAAGATATATGCTACTTAGAAATGCACTGGTAGTAGAGATCTTGTTTATGTCTAAAGATGTATTTGTGTAGTGCATTCTCCTCTTGTCTAATTCCATAGATGCCTCCATTCACCTTTGATCAAGATTGATAGCCTTAGTCCTAGAACTCTCGTTAAATCTTGAGGATTTAGTTTTATGGCTCAAGAATTAATAAGAGTACTGGTTACAAAAACGGTAACAGAAGTCAGTGACTGGAGGACCTTATACTGCTGTTACTGCTCCCTCATGTGTCCTGGTGAAGACTTGTAACAGTTAGTTTCTCTTCAAACATCACACTTAGCATCAAACTTCATACTGAATGGGAAAGTAAGTTCTTTTGAGAAGCAGAATGACTTTTTAAATTCAACTTACATGTTGCAAAGCAGTTTAATACTATTGAGATCCTTTGTGTAGTTTCTTAGAATAGACTTTTATTTTGCCATGACTTTATTCAGGATTAAATTGTCTGACTGGTGAATGCATACTTTGTAGCTGCAGACTGACTGTAATTTGCTAGCAAAAGTGGAAGCTCTACCTGCTTCTTAGCTGCATCTTGAAACAAATACTTGTTTTTATTTCTTCAGTTGTCTCTGTTTTGATAACTGGCTCTCCTTGCCAACATAGAAGAGTATTTGCACACACTCTGAGCCAGCTGATACTCCGCTCACTGTCAGTGCTTACTGCCAGCAAATGTTAACATGCAACTCTACCTGTGGTATTCTGGTCAGGCCTGTAAGAACACTCTTCTGGGCAACTTCCTGATGCTAGGGGAGTGCTCAGGTGACAGCATCTCATCCTCATAGCTCTACTTAGTAGGTTTAGTAAATTGTTTGGAAACCAGTTTTAGCTTCCTAGGTAGCTTTACAAGGATAAATCAAAGTTTGCTGGGAAACTCAGCTTTGTTTAAATACCTATGGATAAATAGTGTCTGCTTTGTTTGCAGTGACAAGGTGCAGGCTATCTGCTATATCCAGCTGACACGGCAGCTGGTATCTTGTTCAGCTGATGGAGGAATTGCTGTTTGGAACATGGATATCAGCCGAGAAGAGGTAAGTTTGTGTCAAAGACTTTGGGGCTTTTTCCCCTTTTCAGAGACTGATGTGACTTTTCTTAGTTCTGCAGTCTGCTTGCCTCACATTGTCTGACACTTCAAGGCTGAATGGTATTATTAAAACCTCTTCTGTTCTAGTGGCTGTTCATGCTGCATTGTAGTAAATGGATTCCTAGGACAGGAGAAGTGAAGGACATGCTTGGGACTGCTTAGAGTTTTACATCAATGTGACATGTTCACTGTAATGGGTGCAGCCCTTGCTGCTGGAACAATCTAAAGCAGACAATCTTTTGCAATAAAGAAACCAATGGACTGTGCTTCAACAGTCTTGAAATAAGTTCTCAAGTCAAAGCAGGTAAAGAAGTGAGATGCAGGTTTTGAGATGAAGTTCAGAAGGGAGAAGTTCAGCCTCCAGGCAACATTTTTTTAAAGACCTCAGTACACAGCAATTGACCCTGCCATGAACATATGGCATCAGTTCATATCCATCATAGAAGCTGAAAAGATGTATATTACTACTATCTGTGGTTAAGCCATAATTACAGGAGTTCATTTTGGTTGCTTCCATAAAGCAGTATTTGAGGCTCAGCCTTTCTTGTCTTGTTGCTTTTCCTTAAATGCAAGTGTCATGATTAGGAACTGTTTTCTGATATGTGTCGAGCTGCCACCTGAAATACACTAAATGCTGTATGTGATGCTCCTGACATTTTCAGCATGAAAAACTTCTGTGATATTATGAAACTTTGTAGTTGAAAGGAATTGACTTACAGTATGATTGAGGAAACAAGATTCTTTTCTGTATCTGCACTCAATAAAGAGATATTCTAAATAATAGATGGTTTTAATGCAATTAAAATAATACAGTTAAGGTAGAACATCTGTGATGTGTCAGAACTTTTTGGAAAAACATAATCAAGCCCAATCCAAAAACAAAGAAATGAAATGTTTCACAAATGATGAACATGCTGCCTCTGAAGCATTTAGTGAGTGTTACAGGGGTTTCTTCAGATATGCACTATAAAACTAGAAAACGGACTTTTTTGATGGAATGGCAACTCCACTGGCAGCTGTTTTATTGTTCTTGAGCAGTTCCAACTCTATCTTGGTAATACTGTTGGTAGTGTTGGCAAGTTTTTATTTCCTGTTTAATGTCTGAAATTAAGATGAAAAGAATCAGAGGATATCCTGTTTTTCTGTGTGAGGGAGCCAGAAAGGGGATTGTCTTCCCAAAAATGCTCTTAAGTGAAAACTGCTATTGTAAGTAACTGAAAGAAGCAATATGGAACATCTCACATGGTGGAGAGGCAATTCATTTCCTCTACTCTCCCTCCCACCCCCACACTGGACTTGTTACTGTCCTTTTACAGTATATTCCACTACTGGGGGAAGGAAGGGGTTAAAACTGAGGTTGAAGACTTAGGAACTGGACATCTGGTATCAATAAATGTTCATGGTGAGATGGTGGTGCAACTGACAATACTCTCGTTTTCTCACTGTCAGTGATGGATGTTAAGTGAATTGAGGAGAAAAAATGCTTTGTTATTCCAGCTTTTCTCCTGTCAAGTTGTAAGGAGAATTGTTGATGAGGTGTGTAAAGTTGTATAGAATATACATTTCTAGTTCAAGCTTGTATACTAAAAATATGGTAGATTTCTTTCTATTCCTTGCAAGGCTGCTCAGTTAAATATCTGAGAGTGTTGAAATGTGTGAAATCTCTATTTTCATTTGGCCTAGTCCATTTATGGTAGGAAAAGTATGCCAGTGGATGCTTAATGAAGATGTGGACAGGGTGGAGAATGTGAATGAGTTCTTAATTATTTCAAACTGCAATTGTAGGAAAGCAGAAAAGATAGTTACTCAAAATTTACCACTGGACACCCTCTTTCTTAGAGGGGGTGACTGCCTCATACCTTCTACAGCCCGGATTACACTAGCCCTTAAAAGTCATCTAGACAATCAGAGCAGCAGTCTTTGAATGCCTGCAGCAAGTTTAATAACTTAGATGTTTGATGAGTTTTCTTATTAAGGCAGTAACATAACATATTGCTGTAGGCTTAAAAAGTATAGGAGATGCATAGGAAACAAATAACTGTAGTCTTAGATTCGGGGGTTTTGTACTAAACTTCCTCTGTACTATACCCTAGGCAATCTATTGTTATAATGTGCAGAACTGAGCCAGGGCATTTTTCCAAGTAAAACTTTACTTTGAGTTCTTAAAACAAACTTCCTTGACTGTTGCATGGGAGAAAACAATTCTGATTGCTTGCATCTCTTGCTCTTTTGTAGGCCCCTCAATGGCTGGAAAGTGATTCCTGTCAGAAGTGTGAACAGCCTTTCTTCTGGAATATAAAGCAAATGTGGGACACAAAGACCATAGGGTTGAGACAGGTGAGATGACTGGCTTGAGTTCTTAGCTGTAATTCAGCATTTAAACAGAATGTAAACAGAAAACCACTAAAGCTGTTAGATCTTTTCAATGGTTGGTATTTTTGCTGCTTTGAAGTGAGGGGTTATTGAGAGGCTATGGCTTCTAGGCAGTGCTAAGACAAAGATTTCCAAGCTCTGTGGAAAGTGTTGCATAAAACTTCTGTCACAGGTCAAAGCAGGCTGTGCTAGGAGCGTTCTGTTGGATTTCTTTGAATATTTCTGTGCATTGGAGCTTTGGACAGCTAATCCTCAAGTGTTTTTTAAAAGTGCCCCATAACTGAGCAAATTGCAGCCTAACATGTTCTAGGTGCTCAGTTCAGTGAAGCAGTAATAGCCTTGCTCTTATTGTGCAAGAATGAGAAAGCTTTCCAGATAGCTTTCTTCATGGAGGGACTGCACTGGCACCAAGACACTCATCTGTTTCTGGCTTTCTTAGACTGTTATTTCCTTAGTTGATTGTTCAACCCACTTTCCCCCCTTCTCTCAGAAGGAGAAGAGGATGCACACAGAGAATATGGAGATAAATCTGTTCAGAACTCCAGAGTCTTTGGTTGAAATAACGGCATTTCCTAACAGGTTGCAAAACAGAAGATTTGTTGTTGTTCAGTGAAGACTTGGTAGGGTGGTCAAGTGACTCAGTACAGTGATTGATTAATTTTTTTTGTTTTCTTCTCCCTGCATGAAGCATCATTGCAGAAAATGTGGGCAAGCAGTTTGTGGCAAGTGCAGTACCAAACGGTCAAGTTACCCAATCATGGGATTTGAGTTCCAGGTCCGTGTGTGTGATTCCTGTTTTGAGTCGATCAAGGATGAGGAGTGAGTATTAAGGACTAATAAACTGAACTAATACTGTTGGTGTGCAGAAACACTTGTGCTTGCTTCATATCCACACACAATGCTGCAAAACACACCAAGCTGACTCTGCTAACAGGCCACCTTTCCCTTGGGCACTCAGAGCACTGCAATGGCAGAGATCCCCTAACTGGCTCTGCAGGTTTGTTTGGATCAGATGCAGTATTACAAGTTTTTTATCAGCTTTGTTTCTTCCTTTCCATGAGCCCAGATCTAGACTTGAAACATACTTACCTCAAGATTTCTGTTCAGTTAAAAGCTATTGATTGCACTTAACATTACTAAATGTGTGCCTGACAGTGCATCACAGCTGCCAGCATTAGTTCACGTACAGTTGCTGAATACTGTTTCTACAGGAATATTCCTCACAGCCCAACGTTATTTTTGCCATGCACAGATGGGGTTAAACATCATTTGCTGTCTCATTAAACTCATCTTAGCAATGAAGGAACCCCTTTTTATCTTGATATGAACAGAGTCATCAGACGCAACAATTTTTGGAGGTGTTTGGTGGGTTTTTTTGTTATGGTGTTGTTGATTTTTTTTTGGTTGTTGGAGCTTTTTGTTTGTTTTGTTGTTTTTTGGTTTTTTTTAAGTGAGGTTCTGCTCCCTAGTTGGCTCACTGTAGCCAGCAGGAAAAAATGTAGCTGAGCTTGCCTTTATTGACCAAGACTAGAAGTATTTGCTAATGCTGTTGTCACACTTCTGCTCTAGTATTATTAACAGTCAGGCTGTAGAAAGCCAGGAAATGTCACACCTATATAACTACACAAGCAGTGCCTTAGCATGACTTGCTGATTTAATTCCGTCCCCTTTAATATGACACTGCAGCTCTCAGGATTGAATTATTAGTACTTGAGCAACTTAATTTTAAGTTTATTTTGCTATAATGATGCCATTGAAGCTTCATCTGATGGTGGGCTTTGATTTCAATTGTTCTTTTGCAGCCGTATTTCCTTGGCAACCTTTCATGAAGGAAAACACAACATTTCACACATGTCCATGGACATCTCTAGAGGGCTCATGGTGACTTGTGGGAGTGACCGGATTGTGAAGGTATTCCTGCATCTCTTTCCTGCATTTCTCAGAGATATTTAATAGAGAAATAATTTTTGTATATTCTCTTTCCTTTCTGACAACTATTGCTACAAAGCAACTTGTTGTGAGCAGCAAGAATTGTGTTTGTCAGGCTGGTCTTCCTGCAGCTGAATGAGGAAATTCTGTGTAACTCCCCTGTATGGGGAGAACTCTTTACTGTTGTGTCTCTGGACAAACAGAGCAAGCATCAGCAGCAGGAGAATCTGCCAGCAGCCTTAAAAGACACAGACCTGATGAAACATGCAGGTTCCTTTACTCTGAACTCCATGGCTTGGAGCATGGCCACTATAAGCCCTTGTTATCGGACAGTGACATGGAGCTCAGATTGATATAGAATCTTGGAGTGCTTAAGTTCAACATCTGCCATGCCTGTCAGAACTGAGACTGTCCCAATCTGTCCTTGTGTTTCTATAAGCATGTTTATAGCAAACTGCATAGTGTTTCTTAAAACAGACCTACAGAGAAGTGCAAGAAGACACTCATGGGCTCCAAGCTTGGCTTTGGCCTGTAAGGCTGGTATAACTCTTTATGACATTTTCCTCAAGTATAGTTTAAACAGGATTTGGTATTTTGTGTCCAGGGACATCTTTATGCTTGCTTCTGTGCCTCTTACAGAAAGACCTGTTAGGTCTTATAATAATGCTGTGTAATTCTCCGCAATATTCTCTTCCAGATCTGGGACATGACGCCAGTAGTTGGTTGCAGCCTTGCAACTGGCTTCTCTTCACGCTGATCTCATACATGACAGGTTTATGCACCTTATGTACAGCAATATGCACCGAATGAACAGACTCCTCCTTGAGAATACTACCGCCAACACCGGTTGCTTGATTCTTCTCCTGCTGCTGTTCCAGGATGGACAGTCACCTTTGTAGAGCACGGCTTTTCTGTTGGGCTCACCAAGGATCTCCTTGGTGCTGAAGTGTGGTTTTGCAGCCTTTTGGACTAACATAACATGGCTTACCTGCAGTATGAAACCTTGATGGAAGGACCTGTTGTTTCTCGGTTACTTATGTAGTGTTAACAATGTGCTATCTCTGCTGATATATCTTGTACAGATACCTTGTAGCTAAAACATTATCAGAGTAAAATGAGTGCAGTACATTGAATTTGTGCAAATAGTAAAATATCTTATTCTCTCTTCCAAAAAGCAGTTCTGTCAAAATACTTTTGAACAGCCACTGTCTAAAATGCCTCCAAAAGGTATGTTGGTTATTCCTGTGGAAGGAGGAGATACTTCAAAGTGGCAGGTAGTTTCTTTCAGATGAGATAGTAAGAGAACCTTTGATCACACAAGATTTCCTTTATTGGCTCTTCGTAGCGTTTGTCTTCAAGTTCAGTTGTTAGTGAAATCATTTCTGTGGGACAGCTGTTCTTTTTAGGTAGCTGGTGAGTCTTCAAACAGTCTTTCTGTAGTCTTTTAGCATAGCTAATAAACCTCTGTAGTTCTTATGAACATGTGCAACCCAGCTACTCTATAAAGAGAGGCCGTAGGTATGAGCCATATACTTTGACAATTCTATAATGCTGTTAGAATGGGAACCTAAACAAATCTGTCTTGTTAAAGGTAATGGCTAAGAAAAAATGGCCAGCTGAATTTTAGAGACTTTTTCCTGTGGAAAGGCTGATGTTTCTTTAATGTTAGGGAACCTGTCTCTGCTCAAGTGCAGCATAAATTCTAATACTGTCTTGGTGTTGCTTAAAACAGATAAATACTGAGCAATAATTACTGAGATACAGAACAGCTGTTTTTTTCCCTGCACCTAGGTCTGTTAATCCTGAGATACCTATATTGATCCTTTCCTGTTTCAAACCTGAGAAGTATGAAGCAGAACTGGACGGCTTTTATGACTGTGCAGTTGGAACATAAAGGAAATAACTAGTGAGATATTGTCAGGTAGCTGGTCTGACAGTTCAGTGAATCTCTACATTTGAACTCTGTAAAGAGAATTTATTTTGTAACTTTGAAAGCTGAGGTAATGTCACAGAGTTTAATCTTGGAGCTGTTAAAATTTGTGTGAAAACAGATGCATATGTGTGAGAACAAAAAATGTGGGTAGGTCAGCTGGCCTGGAATTGATGGTGTTGCACTACTATAAAAGGTAATAGGCTCTTTCTAGTGGAAGCATTAAGGGTTAGACTGTCTTTATTTACAGCAACAATCAAGTGGTGCTATGAGTGTTAGTGAATTCAAGTCTTAGATGTGCAACTTGACACTAATAATCTGCATTGGACCATGCTGTAGGCTGATATAGATTGAGATCGTTAATATGTCATGATTCACTTTAAGCCAAAAATCTGATAGTCTCCAAAGGGCATTAGAATCCAGAACATGCTAGTTACTATTATTTTGTCTGCCATTCTATGGGCCTTCTCTGGAAGTTTTGTGAAGAGTTTTTATTTGTTAGCCTTATTAGGCCACTGAAGAATAAACAAATCTGTCTTTTGTGGGAATCCCAAAACCTGTCTTGCCTTCAGTTGAGGATTTAGCACTTGTCACACTGAATTGATTGAACTCTTGCTACATGCTGTATAGCTTAGGTTTTTTGGGAAGGCTTATTTCTAAGCTATTGAGAGAAAATCAGCTTGTACTGGAAAAGCAGTTGCAGCTTTCTGCTCTGAAGGCCTTCACCCTCCTAAATTAGGAAGGAAACTGAATGGTTGCAAGGTGAGTAAGCCCTCATAATTCACTTTCAGACTTGTTCCTATTTAGCTCTGGAGGAGAATGGAAGCCTTCTTCCTCGCAGCGTGTAAGGCAGAATGTGAGTTACATTGCTAGAACTGTTTAAGAGCCTACTGTGGTAGGTAAGGAGGATCTATGGCATGAATTAAGCTGAGGGATTGAGTAACATTTTTCAAACCAGACATTCTGAAACTTACACCAGTGACACTGAGGTGTAACTCCTGTGCAACTAGCACTCCAGAGCTTCAGGTTTTTTAGTTCTGATTAGTCAATGTACCCCATGCTCAGCATGCAGCTCCTCCCTCCCTTCCCTGTGAATACTTCCTCTGCTTCTTTACATTTTTGCCCCTAGATAATATATTCTCTACTGCCTAAGGAATCTATTTTCTATAATTGATATACTTAAAGATAGTGTCAATTCAGATATAACGAGACAATTATGGCCACTAAATCATTAGTCTTTTAAGTATGCTCTTGGTGTTGAACGAGTAATGCTTACAAACCACTAAAGAGAGAGTGGGTTTGTTTATAAACAACTATTTTGAAGGTACACGCTCTCTCATGAAACTGAACATCCTTCAACTATGCTAGCTCAAGTGTGCAATTACTGAGAAGCCTTGATTTGAAGCATTACTGATCTCACTCATGTAACCTCCTCCATTGGGGCAGGGAAGGGGAGCAAAGGATACTAATATGTGCTAATTCTTTACTAGTTGTATTTCTGTACCCTGCATAGTTAAGAGATGCTAGATAAATCTGTCCTTTGCTCCTTCTTGTCTGTTTTTTAAACTTTGATTACATGTACAATAAAATATTTCTTGATATTCACTTAGTCTATTTGAATGATCCATTTTTTTTCTTTCATCCTGTGAATGTATGACCCCCATTGTATGCTCTGGCTCTTCATTTCCATGACTCATGTCCACATTCTAGGTTGATGGGAATGTTGTATTGGAGCTGAATGAACTGCAGCAAGTTAAAGGCCCATGGTGAACCACTGAGCTGAGAGGCAAACAACTGCTGTGTGGTCCCAGTTAGAAATGTTTGCCAGCTCATGTAGGCTTCTTCTCTGGCTACCTACAGAGTATCAGAGGATTAACCCCTTACCTGAGATCCTCTGGACCTGTCTGAGGTATTAAAGAAATGCTAATTTTGCTGGATGGGGTGAGCAGAATCTACAATAGGACAAGTAGAGACGACACAAACTGCAGCCACAGGAGGTGGGTTACACTTGTATTGTGATACTTTCTTACAGAGAAAGGGTGAAGATAAGCTGGTAAGCACCTCACAGCACTCCTCACAGTTGCACACTGCTGGCTTTGTAGCTGAGTGCTTCCCCAGGGTATTTGGGAGTCACAGAGGGAATCTGAAAGAGTTTCACAAACTTGGCACCTTTGAAGGGTGGCTGAGTAGACTGTGTAGTATATAATACTGGGGCTTTTTCTGTTTTGTGTTTTGTTTTGTGTTTCGTTTTGTAACAAGTCTCATTTTGATCAGTTAAACCTCGGTACCTTTCCCAAGGCCAAATCCCCTGTTTTCAAGTTCCAACAAAAACTGAGTTGCAAAAATGAAGCTGTTACTGATCTATAGTCAGAAAGGTCTATTTGGTCTGTGTAGACCATCTTATGTTTTAAATAAGGCATAGGAACTCCAGTGAAATATGAAAATGTTGGAGAACTGCAAATCATGTAGTGAAAGCACGAAAACATATGTATTGGTTTTCTAACTGAGAATGCATAGGTGATCACTTCTGACATTCCTTATGTCAAAAACTTCTTTTAGATTTCAGGTAGTGTGTGCCAGGTCATAGTAACTGAGGGGTTTTTGTGGTGTTGACTTTACTCACTGGAGAGATTTGGAATATGCTAGATGCAGGAAAGGGACAGATTTCTATGTTGATCAGATTTACTGCTATATATACTGCAGAAGGAAAGCTCTCTAAGGTTTTTTTATCTCTGTAGACAAAGTCCTCAGTGCTGAATGACCTGGCTAACAGTGAAATGCCATGATCAAACTTGACAGAAGATGATGAATTTCTGCCAGCCTAACATTTAAAAAACTATTTTGTCATCAACCAACCATCTTACAGTGAGTTGCAATGTGGCCTTCGAAGGCTTTCTCTGCCTCTCTCATTCGCATAATGCAAGTCTTCTCAAGCATCTCTTAAGTGACTGCTATCAAGTGACCCCACAAAATGTTTTTGTCTCTCTGGAGGAAGTAAGGGCATGGGCTCTAGGTAGACATTTAGTCTCCTAAACTCACATAAAATTGTTGAACAGATTCAAAGACACTGTTATTGGTTTTATCACTTTGGCAATGGAAGAAAGCATAAAAATAATAGTAATAAAATCTATACATTTTTTTCATAAAATTAGATATAAACTATCAAAGAATAAAATTAAATATATAGGGTCATTAGAAACTCTGCTTTCTGCTTCTATACATAAACTTTCCTCCCTCCCCCCCTCCCCC